>JAJEJO010053153.1:0-230406 GCA_020662805.1 Glaucomys volans | reverse complement strand
AGAAAACATGATGGAAGGAATTATTATATTGTCACATTGTTTCAAAAGCCGAATTCCAGGCGGCTCCTGCCATCCCTTTCTGATTCCGCTATCATGACAGATGGGAGACCAGTTCTGGTTCTTGCCATAAACTTTGTTTCAATCAGCTGAGAAGGTACAACTGCAAACCATTATTTCCCATTTCCAAACGTTCATGATACATCCAGCTGGCACACTGAATTCAGCGACAAATTAAAGTTTTCTTAATTTACAATTTTAAAAGGAAGAGCCCTGGGCCCGGAAGCAGCACATTTTCGGTGCATGTGGACGAACGTGGACACAGGACTATTAAAGCTTCAACCAAATACGTAAGCATTAACTCCTTGACTAAAGGGCTTTGGGTTTTAAAATGCTCTCCATTACCTAACATGACCAAACCCAAATCAAAGGGTGTGTCTCTTCCTTAGGTCCTTCCCGAGCAAAATGATGTCTGGAAGTGTTTCAGGTTTTTGATGAATTCCATTAATGATTACATTGATCCCTTCTATTTCTCTATCACATGGGATAAATGTCCTCAGCCATTCTAATCACACTAGCAAATAAGATTTGCTGTTCAGGTGAGGAAATTTTATCTACCTCACTTTGATATCTTCATCTCAGAGTAAATGTAAATATTACCTATCGAGCGAGAGAATTTGGAAGAGAAAGAAGGTCTTTCCCCACTTCTGCTGATCAGAACACATGTCTCTAATTTCAATACCCCCCCAATACTTGTATCTAATATAGAGATTTTATTTATAAAATTTGGTAATACTGAATACTTTCCATATGTTGCTCATAAATTAATACATCTGCGTTATTACTAGACATATATACACAGCATTGACAACAGTTGCATGTAGGTAACTACAGGCTTCCGAATCTATTCCAGACAGGAACTGGGCCTACACAGTTTTATTCTGATGGAATTTACTTCTCAGTCCACATGGATAGTTCAATAAACACTGTTGTCTTCCTAACTACATATCAAATACTCTGAGTTCAGTTAAAATCAATTTAAGAAGAATATTCAGTTAACATCAGAGAAGTTCTCCCGTGCACTCTGTTAGATATTCTAGATCAATCATTTCTTTTATTGCATAATAACTGCATGAGGTAGCAGCTATTATTATATCAACTTTAGGGAGCCCAGTTCTGAGGTAGGACAGTGCTAAGGTTGTGGAGAGGCTGACAGCTACCTTGAGATGACTGGCAGGAACACGGTCCCAGCCTGGTCCTCACGACTAGAGCTCAGCGTTCCTCTCCACTAGGGTATACCCTACCCCACCCAAAGACTGCCAACATCCACGTCCTGACTTGAAAATGCCCACAGAGTAGACGAGCATATCATCCTGTTCTCTTGGGTTCATCATGCGCTGCTGGAGACAAACACCCAAGGGGACAGAAGCCGGGGGGATGTGTCTAGCAACAGACTCACACACCAGCGTCCATAGCAGAGTGCTTGCTGGGGAAGGGAGGATTTCCAGAGGAAGCAGGAGGTGTCCTAAAGAACAGGTAGAACTTTCCAGATGAGACTGTCTCCGAGATCCTCAGATGAGAGAAGAGAATGTGGGGAAGCTGGCATGGATTTCAAAGAGTGTTTAATTGACCTGAAGCTGAGTCCCTTCATCTTTTCTGTCTACTTGAAAGTCTGAGGATTAATATCAGCCTGCTTATAACAGTCTAACTCCTAAAAAAAGAACTAGGAAACTACCTGAACCTCAAGGGCATTGACAGAAGTCAGGAGCACATTTACCTTCAAGGAAGCATTCAGTTTTCTGCTATTCAGAGACCACTATGTAGAATTTCCTGTGCATCAGATGAAAGCTGCTAATTTAATGAGTTTGTTCGCTTTTCTTATGAAAAAATTTAAAATCATATGCAGGAGGAGATGAATCAGCAGAAATAGAAACCTTGACAAAGCTATGAAATCACGGTGGGTAAGCTTCGGAGGACAGAAATTCTGTCTTTTTTTTTTCACTCTACTATCCTCAGTATTAGAATAGCCCTGGCAAATGGGTGTGCAGCACAAGTCCTTGTAAAATGTTGTTGAATGAAATAAAACATTTCATTTCCAGCCACAAAGAAAGCATCGCAACACCATTAATACAAAAACACAGATGTTAGGGGCCACTAAGAATAATTGGTTGCAAAAAAGAGGTCTGCAGCTAGAGAAGATTGAAACAATATTTAGTAGGTGATAATCTAAAGTTCCTGAATGGACAGAAAAATATCAAATCATGTTAAATACTTTCCTTCATAACATATCAAAAGCAATTTAAATACAAAAAGCAGTGTCCTATTAGCAAATTTCTTTCTGGAAAATTTACTTTTGTCATGTATATTCCAACAATATTGATGAGCCAAATGGTATCATATTTTGGTGTGTTCATTTCGAATGCACAATAATTACTATAGTGTTCCTTTGTCTTAATGTCCTGGCAATAGGAAATACACTGTCCTATTGAAAGCAGTTTACGAAATATTGAAATGTGAGTTTTCCTGAGTAGTTTTCATTACTTCAGTGTTACTCCTTTTAGGAGAGTGAATGTATTGGTTGCTCTTGTCAATGTTGAGCAATTAAATATGCAGATTTTCATTTCTCCCCTGCCCTGAAACACAGGTAATTCAACTGACTGCATGGGGGGCTTATGTTGCTATAAAACAAAGTGATCTTGTCAATCACTATTTATAACACAATCTACGAACCAGCCCTTATTTTGATTCATTTCTCCATCCCGTTAAAATATATTGACTAGGCCTTCCAGGAGAATTGTGAAACAGGGGAATTTTGGTTTCATTCAATTTTAAATGCAGTGAAATGAGCACTTCACCATTGCACACTGTGGAGGCTCTTCACTAATAGCTTTTATTAAACTTAATGAAGTTCTATTTTATCCCTAGTTCAATAGTACTTCTTCAAAATTAATAAACTTTCAATTTTAGAGTAGTTTTAGATTTACAGAAAAAATGGAAAATGCTACATTTACATCATTCCCCTTTCCCCCTTATTATCAACATTTTCCTTTATTTGGATTTGGTTTGTTTTATCAGTAAAGTTTGACCTTTTTTTTTTAATTTTAATCCTTTCCCTGAGAAGATCCATAGTAAACTAATACTAACTGGAAACCCACAATGCATTAGGGACTTCATTAGTCTATGCCCTTTAACAACAGTGGGAGGCACATACAAACCCACTTTGTGGATTAGGTAACTGAGACTGAGGCGACAGCCACCTGCCCATCATGGCACAGAGCAAGAGACTCACTCGGGTACTTAGTCCAGCCTGTGGGACTCCCAAGTGGGAAGGAAGGAAGAGGCAGCCAGCTTCCCCACACCAGAGGCAGTGCTGGAGAAGATCAAATCAACCAAGAAACCCTACAGAAGAGGCACATGTGGAGCAAGTGGACATGTTGAAAGTGACTTCTTCAAGGCTCTTTGGTGAAAGCATGGTTTACGGAGGAGTGCCCATGTTTCCCAGTGACTGATAGTGTGGATCTTACTTGGAGAGACATGATTCGAAAAGAAATCCACATGTTCTTTAAAGACTCAAAGTGATTTACTTACCCTCCTTTTCCTCTGTAGTTGGGGAGCGGGGGAGGCGGGTGGCTCATCTTTCTAGCTTTCCGTGACATGGTCCATATGGAACTCCTTTTGTTTGACATTTCTTTTGATGCTATATTGGTAATGATTAATCCCTTTTAAATTAGATGTATTATTACATCTTCCCTGCAAGACCTTTAATTTTAACTTTTTTTTTTCACTTAAAAATTTTCAGTGACTTAAAACATATAAGGGTAGATTTACGAGACACTGGAAATTTGACAACTTTTTTTAGAGGAAAAATTCAATAAGTGAAACCATTCTTTCAGCCCTGCAGAGACCCAAGAACACTTAAATAGAAATGCCCACAATGACTGCAACATAAACTTTGCTTATCATGCCAAGCTTAATGCTTCTTCAAAGGCTCCACAGTAAAATTTTACACAGGACAGAAGCACATTAAATTACGTGGTAATTTATGAGATATGACATGAGGATAGTTTGCTTTTACCTTAAAAACACAGTTGTTATAGAACAGATTCAGTTATTTAAGATTATGGAATTCAGTGTTTAAATCTTCATATGGCTATTGAGTAGTAATGACAAATAAGTAGAATTTGTGACTTCTTAATGACAAATTTCATGAATATTTCTATTCACGAAAGTGAAAAAAGTGTGACCATGCTGAAGACATTATCTAAATAGATATAATCACAGCAAGTAGATATGTGTGTAGTTTTAAATAAAATAATGTGCTTCTTATTCTGGACTTATTTTCCTCATTAATTACCTGAAAAATAGGTGAGCCTCCCTTTCAGGCTAGGTGTGGTGGGTATGAGATACTTACATGGCAAAGGCTTCAGAGAAGCAATTGGGTTGGAAAAAATATATACGTGGAGCTGGGATCACTGCAGAGATTATTTTTTGAGGATGCCATTTCTTTGCAAACTTCTTTTTTCCCCTTTATACGCAATTTTTATGGTGGGTTGTTAAAGCTCCACAAATCAACACCATCATGCTTGACTTTGTGCTGCACAGCAAAGAGGAAAGAACCCCTTTCAATCTGTCCTTGGAAAATTAATGATAATCACCATTGCCATTAAGAGAGTCTGGTGACGGAAAAATATGGTGACAACAGATAGATTATACGGTCAGGGTAAAGCTACCAACTAAGATACACACTGGTTTCACAGTCTGACTGTGTTCTTGGTGGCTTACCGATTATTGAGGAAACCTGAATAATGAGGAGGTGGAAGTTAACATTGTCTTAATAGGAAAGGGTTAGAGGTTCATTATTCATACAAAATTTTTATTGCATATGTACTGAGAGAAATATCAGGTATTTTTAGTTTGAATGAGATAGAAAATAATTTTATGCATTGCTAGAATTTACAAGAATAAAATGTTGAGCTATTTTTTTCCAGATTATTGGATGAGTTGCCTTTTATGTAGATTGGCCGTTAGTCCTTCTAGTGAATTCTGTGCTAGTTTTAAACTAGTTTTAACCCAGAGCCATTGAAGTATATCCAAAAAAGGTTTAGTACTTAGTTTATAAATGTTATACATGGGCAGTTAGAGTTTTTATGGGATATTTTTATTTATGTATATATAATGTGTACTTGCAATTACTGGTTGCTACCACATGGGATCATACTAACCATGATAGAAATACCAAAGTGTGGTTTATCATATGCAATTAAATTATTACATTGAAAATGATTTCCCAGAGCCTGGATTAGTGACGAAACCAGGCTATGGCAGTTGTCATTTCTTTCTTTAAAAAAAAAAAGAAAGGAGGAAATAATAAACAAATAAAGCTATTACACCTTTGGTGCCAATTTTGGTTCCATTTGAGAAAGTTTAAGAATTTATTAGTTTTGTTCCATGTTTTTGTCTACTATGGCTATAAAATATGATAATATGCTAGAGTAAACATAGACAATTTTCCATTATTTCATTATTCTTGGATTTTTAAAAAATTTTGAATTATTGAAAAAAATATAGATATACAGAGAGAGAGAGAGAGACAGACAGCAGACAGACAGAAAGAAGAGCATAAACATTCCTTTGGATAATGCCAATCAAAGCAGTTTGCTTCACTTATTCAAACGTTTCCAACCTAGGTTCCCCGTTGTGTCTGTGGAGACCCAGGTAGGGTCTCCTTCTACACAACTGTGGAGCACAGCTTACTCTCAAGTGTACAATTAAGCACAGTTTCTCACTTGACCCTCATGATGGCCCTGGAACATGTACAAGGTAGGTTCCTTCTCCATTGGTGGATGAAAGACCAGAAATACCTAGAAATTTATCCAAGTTTAAGGGGGCAGTGGATGGCAGAAACAAGAATAGAAACAGGCGCTGTTGGGAAGTTGGGTTCTGTCCACTCTGACGGATCTGCTACAAATCATACAGTGTACATAGTATGTTAGGAAATATAGGAGGGACATGGTCCTTCAGCTTAGTAGCAGAATATATGTTGGGTTGGGATATATTTAATAAGAAATGTGCAGCAAAATTTTACAGAGGGTCATAGAAAAAAATTTGAGTCAGTGATGGGAAAGATGTTTTTGGAGAGGGAGAAGTCAGTGCTCTCCAAATTAACCAATAAATTTCACACATTTTAAATCAAACTCCCAGTGGGATTTTTTTCCCCCTCTAGAACTTGTCGAAATGATTCTCCAGTTTATCTGGAAAATAAGTTAATGAATATCCAGACTTTTTAAAAAATTTTGAACAAGAGTTATGCCTGCCCTGGACTGTAAAGTGTACCACTAAGCCACAAAAATAGTGCGAAGCAGGTTCGTGCCAGACTGGACGGAGAGATCTGGGACCCAGAGAACTGCAGAGCCAGACAGACTGCACGTGGAATTTCAGTACATGATGGAGATGACATTTCAAAGTCGTCAGGAAAGAATGGACAATTGAATACGTGGTATTGGAGCCAACTGAAACAGCTTCACCTTAGACCAAGCCTGAGTACTGATATGCTAAATATTCATATAGAAATGCTCAATTTACAAATGTACCATAACAAAACAAGTGAAAATTTGCAAACTTAGGAAAAGGATTTTCTAAGACCCAATACCAAGAAAAAAAGTTCGTAAATTTGAGCATATGAACATGTTAAGTTTACTATGACTAATTGCCATAGTTTGGATTAAAAAGTTATCTGATAAACATAAGACTAAAGACATAATTATTAATTATATCTATTAATAAGAAAAATATGAGTATGATAATATAAAATGAGCAATGGGCAAGTGTAAAGAATTCACCAAAGGAGAACAACAAATGAACAAAATTTAAAATGTCTACTAAATTAGCAAAGTATACAAATTAAGGCAAGGCCTCAGTTCCTGCCTCCCAGAACCAATTAGAACCCTTCATAACGGTCAGATTCATGGGGGTGAAGAGCAGTGGGGCCTCCGTTGAGGAACGAGGAGCTGGCTCAGCTTTTCCTGAAAGGAAGCTTGCCATTGATGTGAGCAGCCTTCAGATATTACCCCTTTAATCCATCAATGCTGTTTCTAGGGAACTGCAGTAAGGACAGATCTAGATGAGTATGTCGAAACAAGGGTCCCATCACAACTGCGCCCTGCCACAAGAAAGCAGGATCAAGTGCTCAAAGGTTACACGATAACATATGAAGTAGACATTTCAAATAATGATGTAGAAATATGTTCACAACCAATTTCAAATTTAAAAAAATGTGAAATCAGGTGCAGTGTTGCACACTTGTAATCCCAGCAGCTCAGGAGGCTGAGGCAGGAGAATCACAAGTTCAAGGCCAGCCTCAACAACTTAGAGAGGCCCTAAGCAACTCAGTGAGACCCGATCTCAAAATAAAAATAAAAAATAAAAAAAAAGGCTGAGGATGTGGTAAAACACCCTTGGGTTCAATGCCTGTTACCAAAAACAAAACAAAACAAAACAAAAAAATATCATGTTAAGCAGAGAGCATCATGTGATTTTATGTTTGCCTCTTCCTACAGGGAAACAGATGAAGGGTTTTGAGGGGAAGGTCATAGGTATATAGATGAACTTTATTATTTCTTATCTTTATGATCTACATTTTTCTTCAATGAACAGATATCTATGAAATAAAAATGAAAACTTAAAATATATATATATGTATATATATACATATATATATATTTTTTAATTTAGTGCAGACGATCATTTCCTTTCTCCTCTAAAGGAGAAATCTTATGGTGACTTTACCAAATATCAGCAACACAGATATTTTCAAGATTTTCACAGACAGTTTTGCAATTGCCTAGTTTACATTGATGGTAAGTCAGAATCTTGTGAATATTTTCCTGTAAAAACATCGAATTTCTGTTTGAGAGATGATATGATAAGGCTTATAATGTATTTAATTTCTGTGACTTAATTCCAGGGTTGATTTGGACAAGTCGAACTTCCCAGGACCTGAACACGGTGAGGTGACTATGTCATTGGAGATGCATCATCACTTCTGTCTCCTGTTCCTGGGTAACCTGGCACTGGTCCAGTGGTGGAGATTTCTTCGAGATAGCATCTGGGACCTCTAGAGAGCTGGGACTGGACCAAGGACTCCAGGCACTAGCATAGCCCCAAAATTTAAGACACCAACAAACAAAGGGTCTCTCAGTAGCCAAAACCCTCAGTTGTGTACGAAGATAAAAAATACAAAAATCCCCAATGAGCAAAACATCAAGGGGGTGGGGGTGAGAGAAGAATGGAGGAACTTCAGATGATGTAGAGGGAAATGAGAGGGGAAGGGGCAAGGCATGAAAGATGGTGGACTGAGACAGATATCATCACCCTATGTTCATGTATGATTACACGAATGCTGTGAATCTTCATCGTGTGCAATCATAGAAATGAAAAGTTGTACCCCATTTGTGTACAATGAATCAAAATGAAGTTGTAAAAATTAAAAAAAGATTTTCTTTAATAAAGGCTTGATGAGCATTCCTGAGTTTTTGCTTGTCACGTGCTCTGGCATGGTTCTGCATGGGACTGCTTTCAGAGTCTTCCTAGAACAAGGTCAAAAGGACCCAGGAGCTGTGATAAATATCAGAAAGGACAACTAATTTTCTCCTTGAGGTGGACAGTTGTAAATGGTCCAAGCCCTAGTTTTTTAAACCCATCTTGGGTGACTAGAGAAAGTATGGGGGAGTGTTGGGTTTAAGCTGCGTTTCACAGAATGAGCAATGGACCGCTTTCACTGTTTTCCACTCTGTGTCCTGGCCTTCAATGCTCAGGACCTGGACTTTCAAAGAAAGGAGCCATGATGTGCGAGTTCCCCGTTCTCTGAGAATGGATTCTGGACACTTCTTCCTCGTGGCTTGCTTGTGTTGTCCCCTCTCCCCCATGGACTTTCTTATCACCTTGAGACAAATAGTGGACTATAATGGTGAGAGTGTAGTCTCTGGAATCAAACCACCCAGATCCAAAACCTAAATTTATTACACCAGGTGAGTGCCATCAGGCAAGTTACCGTTCTCCTCTAAGCCTTACTCTTACGGTCTGTGCAATGGGTCTTTGACGTTTTTGTGAAAATTGGATTAATGAATGAATGACAAGCCTTTAGAGCAGGATGCGGCTCATAGTAAGGATGTATAAATCTTAGCTATTATTGTCTTATTGTAACATGGAAAGAACATGTAGTCTTCTCTCCAAGTGCACATGCCAGTCTTAGTTCAGCAGGGGAGAAGCGGGCAAGAAAATTGGGCCCAAGACCTCATTAGTGACATTTATGAACTTCCTCTGAATGTGTGAAGTGTGTCCTATGTCACTTCGGGGGCTTTTGTCTGGAGAAATGGGCTGCAGTCTTAGACTTCTGGACCTGGACTTCCATACATTTGAAGAAACAGCATTTATTACTGATAATTCTCCAAACATGTGGCCATTATTTCATTTCCCCAAGTTGTCCTTTAAAATAGAATGAACAGAATTGCAAACAACAAAATCTGGATTATAAACAGAGGTGTTATTTACATTTTAAAATTAATGTTATTTACATTTTAGTATTGAAAAAATATAGACCTTTTTACCAGAATTCAGAACTTGAAGGCCTTACATGAACACGTCTTCCAAGCACTGTGCTTAGAGTTGGTGCTTGTGCTCTCCAATCTGCCTCCATCCTTTGGTGGTCAAGAAGAACCTTTTCAAATTTCAAAGTGTCGCATTAGGTTTTGTGTAGATGAATTTCCCGGAGAGTTTTATTTATCTTATAATGTAACTCAATATCCTGAAGTCAGGGAAAAACACTGTAGACAATAAGTGGTTTCAGATGCTAATGATTTTCACGGGCAGATCACGTGACAGTTGAACAAATGCCATAAAAATTTCCGTAGCCTGGAAGTAGGTGCCGAGTTTCTTATCTCCCGTGAAAAAGCACATATATTGGTCCATACGGTCACCTTTTCAAATTCCAAGTATATAAAAAAGGGTAATTGAGATGCCAAAAGGAAAAGAAAGGTGTGGTAAAAATATTTTAAATGCTTTTGTGCGCTATAACGTGTATGATTGCGGATGTGTTTCCCACCGCTCCTTGATACTTGGTTGAACGATCTGAACGATCGTTGTGACCACGGCTCATACCTGATCCCGGCCATAACTCCCTCGGGTTTGTGCCACAGCCCACCCTAGTGGAACGTGACTCTTCAGGACCAGAGCATTGTCTACCAGAGACTGCCCTGAGAGGAAAAGTGTTACAGTGTATCGCATTGTCCTTTAACAATTTGGGCTTAAGTGATCCTTTATTCCCACGGCGAATAATTTTAGTTTTATAATTCTGGCCTTCTTAGAAACATCAGGATACGCTGCAAGGACTTCGGGATCCCATACAGAATCCTCTTGGAGGAGAATGTGTTTCACACCCCACCTGATCAAAGCTGCATCTGGAACTTCCAGGGCCTCTGAGCTGGGGCTTCAGGTTCAGTAGGGGTGAGGGAGAGAGGAGGGATTCCCAAGATCCATCAAAGACAGGGTGTTTTAGAAGAAATTTGCCTTTCAGAAAGCTAAAACCTGAACAGAATAAATATCAAACTTTGAATAAATATTTGAATTACAAACACTAAGAAACAGTGCATGCTGAAGAGATCTAAGGAGCGCTTAGAATGTGAGGAAGGTGACCAAACCTAGCCTGGTTTTCCACAGCAATGCTGGTGCTTTTTATTCACACTTCTTTAGGTGTCCTCTGATTACTGTTGAACACATCACCCATCCCAAGCCTGAGCTCTTTCATTCCCACACACCTAAGTCAGATCTCCGTGTCTGTGAAGCCACTGAGGAGACAGTTCCCACTAGGTGCAGAATCACGTGTGCCAGGGCATGATGACAATATCCATCCTGTAGTCTTCCTTTTGGGCAGTATTGGGGATCGAACCCAGGGCCTCACAGATGCTGAGCAAGCACAGAGCTACACCCCTTTGATAATTTTGTTTGACAAAGGATCTCCTGGAGTTGCTGAGGCTGGTCTCCAACTTGTAACACTCCTGCCTCCACCTCCTGACTCCCTTACAGTTGTGTGCCAGCAAGCCCGGCATCATGTGGTCTTAAAATTGCAAATTTTATTCAAGTAACACCTCTAATCTGACTTTTGGATGTCCTAAATTCTACAAAGTCAAACTTGGTGAATGATTATGGAAGGAAATAGAGGGTTTTTTTTTTTTTTTTTAGATTATCTCATAAGATTCAGTAGGAGTCTTTATTTTTGCATTTTGATGGAACGTGATAAAGAGAAAAAGAGTAGGCAATATTTTACACTAATAATTGAAAAATATTCCCCAAAGCCACAAATATATCAATTAATTTTTAGACCCTACCACTTAGAGTCCACAGCCACTGAATTTTAAATTATAGTAACTGATTTTGGTTTTAAACCAAAATTGCTCATATATATATATATATATATATATATATATATATATATATTAAAAACTCCAAAACTCTCACCCTACAAAGATTTATTACAAAGCCTAGGGCTATTAAAAATATTAAAGCACATTCTTTGCAACTAGCTTCACACTCTGGGATCCCATCCACAATCCCGCTGCACTAGTAATCCTGTTCACATCCAGATACACTCTGCTGCACCTGACCCCTTCTTCATGAAGTTCAAAAGCTCCCCCGGGGGCCAGGAGGGTGCACTCGGGGTCTCCATTCATACTGAACTCCAGCGGCCAGAGTGAGTGTGTTTGATTCTTTCATTTTCTGCTGGTGACAAGCCCCTCATTTTTCAAGGTATTCATTGCCTACAGTATTTCAGGTGTGGGCTCAAGAGGACAGGGAGCTTTTTTCCATTTTCATTTCTCCTTTCTTTTAGCTTTTGTGAAAAATCTTCCTTTTATAAAACCCTGATGCTGCAAAGCTGTGGTGGAGCTACATCTCGAGTGTCAGCCAGCTTATTGCCTCCCCAGTGAAGAAAAGCTACCTGAAATGTGGATGATGTCGTTGAGTGACATCTTCCCAGCTCCTGGACTCAGTCCCACCCCAGAATGCCTCATCGAAACGTGAAATACATTGATTTTAAACATACTTCTTCTATGCAATTTTATTTTGC
This sequence comes from Glaucomys volans, assembly GCA_020662805.1. Classification (NCBI taxonomy): domain Eukaryota; kingdom Metazoa; phylum Chordata; class Mammalia; order Rodentia; family Sciuridae; genus Glaucomys; species Glaucomys volans. The sequence continues at coordinate 218,291 of JAJEJO010053153.1, read as the reverse complement.
TACAAGCTGGTTTCGAATGAACTTTCTGCCTAGGAGAACGAACCCTGTGGCCCTTCTCTACATTTCTGTGCCATCCACGTATTGCCATGCTGGACAGACAGGCTTCTCCCATGAGTCACGGTCTTTGCAGTAGAGGCACCATCGGGAGAGATTCATTTCACTCATTGAGTGTTTCTCTACGTGAACACCGAGCATTCAGAAGGTCTCCGGCTTTGGAGCCTCTTCAGAGAACGATGCCAAGACCATGGCAAACCAGGTGTGAGATCAGGAAATAACCGAGTACCAGCAGTGTGCTTCCTTCCTGTGGAATTCCTAATGATAGCTAACGCCTTGGACCACACTAAGTTATAATAAGAAGCCATAATGCCAAAGAGCGATGTTTCGAACAGCTTATGGCTTCCTTACATAGAAGTGAACTCAGTTCAAAAACTCCAGTCACTCCTCTGACAACCTTCAGTACTATGTCTCTTTTTCTGGGCCTGAATAAAGCTGACGGGCATCTGTGCAGACCTTGACCTTGCTGCAGGATTCACACTCTCGTCTTTAGGAGGACCCTTTGCAAACCCTTGGAAGTGGTCAGCAATCCCCAATGCCTTTCCCACTGAGGCTTCTCCATCCTCATCCAGAACTGTCCTTCGTCGGGACCGCACTTACCACCCTCTCTGTACAAACCACCAGGGGCAGTTTAGAATAATGACCCAAAGTAGTTTTTGAATAGATTATGTTTTAATAATGAAGCTTAAATCAGACAATCTGATCCATGTAACTTCCCATTTATCAGACAGGCTATTCTTCCAACTGCTTTAAATTATCCTTGGCTAGTCCTCTTGAACAGGATAGAGAAAGGGTCTTTTACCCTCTCACAAGTCATTCCCTCTAGATGGCCTCAGAATGCTTAATTTTAAGTCTTAACTTGCCAAGATAATCAGTATCCTTTTTGACGATACTTAAGGAATTTTTATCAAACAGTATTGACTGAGAACTTCAGGAACACTGTGCCAACTTAAAGATGATAATTACTTTGCAACAAATAAGACATCGCTGGAAATGACTTTGTGGAATGCTGCGTCTTCCTTGGACTGTGTAAAGCATTACTTTATTTTTCCTGGCACATTCCATCATGTCAACAGTTTTTACAAATGATTATTGAAGAATCTCTCTCTATATATCTATATCTATTTGTGCTCTCTATATAGATATAGATGAAAGCTACAGTTATAATTTTTCTGAACTTGCTATTTTGGTTGACTTAATTTCTGTGATTTGGTTTAGACTTCTCAGATCCACTTACTGACTCTTTAATTCATTAGTGCCTTTATCTAGTATTTATTGATAATACCAATAGACAAGTTTTATACAGAATTATGGAAGATGTGAACCATTCTTCACTCGAACGGTTTTTACTATTTAGAGTATCCTAAATACTGATAGACACAGATTATTTTCCTGTTTCATGATCTAAATGGAATGTTTTAAGTTTCTCAATGTCTAACAAAATTCTTTGTTGCCAAATGGAACTGAGTGGGAATATGAGTAAGATAATGCAGAATCACTACTGGGACACATACAGACACACAGAGAGAAAGACGTATATTCCCTCTTCATTTGGTGACCTTCTGAGGATGGGTCAGTAAAAGGAAAAATTGATGCAGAAGCATACAGGTAATGACCAAGGTAATATTCTTGAATAAGTGCTAAAACACATCTGCTCTTCAAATCTTTCCTAATTATCTTATTTCACCTCTCACATAAAGATCTTTTAGTACAATTTGAATCCCTGTTACCCAAAGATCTGAGAAGAAAAACTTAGAGGAGTAGAAGTTTGTTTTAGCTGACAGTTTCAGAGGCTTAGTCTGTGGCCAGCCAACTCTATAGCTCTGGGCCTGAGGTGAGGGAGAACATCATGGTGGAGAGGCATGGCAGAGAGCTGCTCAGATCACAGCAGCCAGGGAGAGGGAAGAGGAGAGAGGGGAGAGGGGAGAGGGGAGAGAGAGCCTGCAAGGTACCAGGGACAAAATAAAACCCCTCAAATCACATCCCCAGTGACCCACCTCTTCCAGCCACACCCTACCTGCTTATCGTTATCACTAGTTAATCCATTCAAATGGAATAATCCACTGCTTAGATTAAAGCTCTCATAATCTAATCATTCCACCTCTGAACATTCTTGCCTTGTCTCAGGAACTTTTGAGACACACCAGATTCACACCATAGCACTATAAGGCCAGGCATGGTGGCGCATGCCTATAATCCTACTGACTTCTGGAGGCTGAGACAGGAGGATCTCAAGTTCAAAGCCAGCCTCAGCAACTTAATGAGGACCTAAGCAACTTAGAGAGACCCTGTCTCAAAATAAAAAATAAAAAGGGACTGAGGATGTGGCTTAATGGTTAAGTGTCCCTGGGCTCAGTCCTTACCACCCACCCCACAAAAAAATCAATCTATCTATGTATCTATCTATGTGTCTATTTAGGAAAGGTTAGAAGATTGGAAGGCAGTAATTTTGTGGAACACCTAACTTGCCCCTACCACACACACACATGTTGGTACTATTAAAGAAGCTAGTATTGTGGCATTGAATAACTGAATGATTCAATAACAATATTGATAATCCCAGGATATGGTGAAGCAGAAAGCATAGCTAATGGACGATTCCACTGGCCGATGGATAGTAGCAGTTGGGTGTAATGTGAAGTGTACCGTGAGTAGATTTGTTCAGGAGAGCTCAGTTTGCCGAGTCGTGTGCCCAGGGGTGGGCCATTGCAGTCTGACAGCCCAGACATCTCCTGGGCTCTGCTCCTTTCCTTCTGTCCTCACTATGGAAGGGGACTCCACAGCCATTCAGATCACTTCAAAGCCACCATGGTGCCTAGACCTGGGACACTTATTGCTTGTTAAATATTGTTGCCTCTCTCTTCTGCTGAACTATGGTTTATTAATTTACTACTAGTTGAAAGTAATAATAGCTTTGCCAAAAAGACTTGGCCTTGCAGCTGTGACCTTGCTCTCCTATGTCACAGTGGAACTGCTCAATCGCTCAAATACTCAGAGAGGTCACTGCGCATGTTCCAGACTGCAGTCGTGATTTGTGCCGAGAGTTTTTCTAGTTGTTTTTATCTGAGGTCTCGCTGGTCTCGAGTCAATTTTATTATCATTAGTGGTACTCGCAGTCTTTTGGCAATATCTCAGTAGCCTCAGGGAGGGCAGCCAACCAGCAGAAGGAGTGGAGGCAGAAGCAGGAGTTGGTGGGGAGGGTGGAGGGAAGAGAGATCAGAAGTTCAGCCAACCAGCCAGCCAGGGGGACGCGGCTGGTTCCAGGGGGTCAGGCACCAGTCAGCCAATATTTGATAAACAAATGAACTCAGCTACCGCGCTTCAGTCAGCCTCACGTTGCTGAGTTCCATCTTGGGAAGGACAGGACCTGACTCTTCCTTCAAGTCCAGAGGGCTTTCCAGCGAATCACTGTGTTCTGGAGCCAAATTCTAAAGAGCATTACATATGTGGCAAAAAATGATGATGTTTTCATCAGCCTGGGGAAGACAGAAACGTGAAACAAAGACATTATCATACTTGCCAAGCACTGAGATCAATAATGGTGCGATTGTGTTTGAAGTCTCCAAGGACATAGCATATAGTTGGAAATTTCTTTACTTTAGTTTATTGTTTTCATGTCATTATTTTTTTTATCTGTGCTTTGAAATACACTTTGCCAGATCGTGCAACGAATTCCCAGGTTCTCCTCCCAAAGTAATCCCAGATTCCAGACTCCAATGGTTAACACATTACTACATTTGTTCTTTCTTTCTTCCCCCCAAACAAGATTTTCCTACATTACCATTACACAATTCTTTCAATCAAGAAATCAACATCGATCTAACTATCATTCAAACCACAAACCTTATTTAAATTTTGCCAACTGTTGCAACAACATCTCTCTTTCCTTTCTTGTCCAGGATCGTATTTAAAACCCGTGCTGCCTGAGCTGTCACGTCTCATCAATCTTCTTCAGCTTGTTCCTCAGTCATCCCCTGCTTCTCACATTCTCAGAGTCCTGAAGAACTCATTCCATCCCAGCCCTCGAGCTGGGCCCATGCGCTGTTTCCTCGTGATTGAGACCACACGTTCTTGGCACAGGAACGAGCGGGCTCTTCACAGGGCAATCCTACCGGGAGGGCGTGATGTCAGCCTCTCAGCCTCCCCCCGACACTTGTGATATTGACTTTTATTGCCTAACTAGTTGATCTTGGTCCTTTTTCTCCAGTGTGAAGTCATTATCTTCCATTTTGCTTTTAGCTAATATTTTGTGGGTTGATATTTTAATCTTTTCTTGTATTGTTTATTGTATCAAATTTTTGAAGCCCACTGACTTTTTCATCCATGACTCTTAGGTCTTGTTTTGATCTGAGGTCTCAGCCAATGGTTTATTCTGATGGTCACTGTGTTGGTTGGCTTCATATCACTGTGACCAAAAACCCAGCAAGACCAATGTAAAGGAGGAAAAGCCAGTTTGGCTCATGGTCCATGACTCTGGGCCAAGGGAAGGCAGAACATCATGGAGGAAGGGCTTGACAGAGGGAAGGACTCGCCAGGAAGCAGAGAGAAAAGTGGAGTGGGCCTCAGGGAAGATGAACTCTCCCAGGTCCTGCCCCCAGTGATCCCCCTCCTCCAGCCACAAGACCAGCTTTTGGGGAGCACCTCATATCCAAGCCATAACAGCTCCTCAATTATAAATAAATATTTTGCTCATTCTTTCTACACTTATTAGTTGGCATGCTACCATTTCCTGTATTTTAACATTGACACATTTCTCCCTTTTATAGCAGGAGTTGATTATGGAATTTCATGGTTTTTGAAATACGTGGATGAAAGGAACAGTTACATTTTAAACTTGAGTCAGTATATTTATTTAATATTCTAGAGCAGATCATTGACGGAATACAAAGAAAACAAAAGTAACAAATAATTACTTAAATTTAAATGGATTAAATTACCACATAATGCAAGAGTCTTCAGAAACAACCAAATAGAAAGAAAATTAAAACTTAAGAGTGTCAATAAATAAATTATGGACATTGGCAGTGTATGTACGGTAACAGAGCTGTGAGTCGTAGATCCCAGTACATATATATATCAAAATAGGACATATTTTGTTTGTAAGTCAGATGAAATCTACATATATTAATAGCATATGTAATCATATACATAGCCATAATATTTTGGAAATCAGGTCTTCATGATATTTGTTTGGAAATGAAATAAACCTAATTGATCCTTCTATAAAATAAATGAGATAAGCTTATCTGGCCCATTTTCAAAGGCCCTCTGCAATAGTCACTCATGTTTCTTGATGTGACATGCCACATCGTGTTTATTTAACACAGATTCAACACTGAAGGGAGACACTCGAGGTGCTGAAAGGTGGAACCCCAGATGTAGAACTCTAAGGGGAATTTCCTTCCTTTCTTATTTTCTGTCTCATCTCGATGATTACTATCTCCTAACTTTCTCCTCTCTGTCCCTCTGTGTGTATCCCCACTTACATTCTTTTTTAATTTTTTCTTTAATATTTTTTATGGTTGCTGATGGACCTCTATTTTATTCATTTATTCATATGCAGTGCTGAGAATTGAACCCAGTGCCTCACACATGCTAGGCAGGCGCTCTCCCACTGAGCCACAACCCCAGCCCCTCTTTTTTTTCTTTTAGACAAAAGATTCCATGTTGAAAACAGAAACATCTTAATGAATGAATCACTTATCAGCATGACATCTGCTTTTAGCCTTGATTAGCTCTGAGTGTAGAAAGGTATGAGCATGCAGACACAGCGCTTAGGCTTACAGTTATCAATAATTATATAACTTCAAGATTTGGAAACACATGATAAAGCCTTCTGGAGTCTAAAAGCAGTAAAAAAAGAAGCCACAATGAATGACAGGCATGGTAGTGAGACAGAAAACCAAGTAGAGAATATTCAGTGATCTGTGAGAGAGAAGCTTGCCACCCATGCCTTTCATGAAGGAATATGAGTTGCTAGAATGGTCTTTAGGGGCCTAAAAACATTGGAAGAAATTAGCTATTTTTAACAGTAGTCCCAGTAATACTTTTATCTGTAATTGGAATCCTTCTGCCAACAAAGCCTACCCTTTCCCATGTTCCCACTACATCAAAATGATGCTTCCAGCCACTACCGTTTGATGTAATTCATACAATGACTCTTCCAACACTAAGTGTGCTTCCTAGCCACAACTCATCTGAACAATAAGAGTCCACACAACAGAGACCCAACATTAGCATCAGTCGTCTCAGTAATATTTTCTTGGCCTGACTTCATTGGTTTGTGTGAAAAGTAACTTCAAGGAGAGAAATAGGAATATCCAAAATTTCATGACGTTTTAGCTTAGCAGGAAACTAAAACATTATATTGAGACTGAAAGTGGATGATTGAATTAAAATTGAAATGTTTAACTATGTAACTATCTACTTATACCTGCCAATATATTTTCAAGTTATTGTCATTATTAGGAATGAAATAATTGTTTGAGGAGCAGTATTTTAGTATAGAAATATATCTAAACCTCTTTTTTTCACATTGAATTATTCAATAAGTTATCAATAGTTTAAGTTCTCAATCTGCTTTTCAAATGTAGCATAATGAATGAACTATTAAGAACCAACCATGGCACTTTTAGTTCACAAAGGTTTTCTAAAAACATGTTTTCTGAAAAGCTGTATTTCTAAATTTAAAGCATTATTAGCCATATAATTTGTATGGGTTAAGAAATACAATGCACTCAAACCTATTTCTAGTCATTTGAGAATAGAAACTGTGTTCACAACCCCTGAAAAGATAGGTAATCTAAGAAGAGAAATGAAAGTTTTTAAAGAAGCCAAATGGAAAATTTAGATGAAAATATAAAATTTTGAAACATATTTTTACTGAATGGGATGGTTACTGAAAAGGAAGTGAACTTCATGATATATCAGTAAACATTTTCTAATCTTAACAAAAGAAAGAAAATTAAAAATTTATTTTATTGGTGTAGGTTTTTTCTTTTCTTTTTCTTTCTTTTCTTTCCTTTTTTTTTTTTTTTTGTAACCTATTATCAAGCTTTTCCTCTTAGGACAAGCTCTTTAGTAAACATCATGGTTCAGGACTTGAAGGACAATTTCATAGACAAAAGAGATAAGTTGAAATCAACATAACCTGAAAAATAGCTAAAGTTCAGTATATTTTCTTTATTCCTTATAAGGACAAGCATTTTTCCCATGACATTATTATTACAAAAACTTAGCAATATGTAATTTTTTTCACGTATTTACATGAGAACTTTTATTCCACAATAAGTAAATAATACAATATATAATTATAAATACAATTCCTTCACTGGATTTTTAACAAATTTGACTTAAGACTATTTATTCATGGTACTTCTTGGGAATAAAGGGAAGGTTTGCATAGAATTGTAGCAAAAAAAATACATATTTTTTTGATCCCACAGATTGAACCCAGGGGTGTTTACCCACTGAACCACATCCCCAGCCCTTTTTTATACTTCATTTAGAGACAGTCTAAGTTTTCTTAATGCCTTACTAAGTTACTGAGGCTAACTTTGAACTCATGATCCTCCTCCCTCAGCCTCCCTCGCTGCTGGGATTACAGGCTTGCACCACCACACCCAGAAAATTATAATAAAATTTTATGTAGCACAAAGCACTTGTTTACATATAAACAAACCAGTCAGATGTTTGAATCCCTGTGCAATGTCAGTATATAAATCCTTGAGAACCTCATTTGTAATTCTTAGCACTAGCCTTTGGCCTAAGGAGCTCTTGTGGGGGTGTTGCCTCTGAAGTCAGCTTCTTGGGTTTTGAGCATACTTTGTGGGGAGGTTAAAAATCATCTGTCAATCTACCGCCTCCTGTTTTACACTAGTACTGCCCTGGTTTGGTCACTCTCAGCAGCCTCCTCACATTTTCACTTCTCTCATTACAGAAATTGGTTGCATGATACTTTTCTCTCTCCAACCTAGACCCTGAGTTGGATCATTGCTAAATCAATTCTCGAGGCCACAGCAGTGAGGAAGTGTATTCTGCTATTATTAGGCCATTCTGGTTTTCCCCTCCTCCACCATCATCCCTCCCTTAAGCCAAAGGGTCCTTTCCCACAGTCCCTCAGCCACTCCTAGCCTGGCTCTACCACTTCCAAACCCCACTGCTGTGTTTTAGGAATGATTTACATGGGAGATAATTAGCAAGGGGAAACTGGGTCTTAGAAACTCATAAGAAAATGAGAAGAGAGAGGGCTATTTGGAATCAAACCTTATGGAGTAAAATGAGAAATGAATGAATGTGAATTCTAGTTTGTGTAAACTAAAACCTATCTAAACTAAAACTAAAACCTATCTAAACAGGACTTCTGGAGGCAAAGGCTGAACAGCTGGAAGAATGTCCTAGGAATTAAGAAAATGAGATGTGGGAGGCTGGAGTCAGCAATGTCTTCTTGTACCCAAAGAAAATAAAATCATCCAAGCTGATCACATAAAGCCAAAAGAAGCCTTTATTTTGGCTGGCCAGCAAAGACCTCCCTTACGCCTAAAAGTGGGGTGCCGGGAAATCGCGCATTAATTCTGTTGTTGCCAACTTTTATAGGGCGAGGGAGGGATTAGGGTTGGGCTATAGGGAGAGGGGATTAGGGTGGGGCTGACTCTCTCCTGATGGCACTGGAGAATCTTTTTGGGAAGTATAACAGTCTGAATTGAAAAGAAATATGGTGCACATTGTCCCCCATATCCTCACCAGCACTTGTTATTATTTGTGTTCTTGATGTTTGCCATTCTAACTGTCACGGGAATCACACATGAAGCTGCAAAGGACACTCAAAGAGTGAGAGTAACCAAACTATATTACGCTGGTGTGCCTAGAGGGGATCAGCACCCCAAAATTCTGAGTGCCCCTTACCAGTTTTTCACAACATTTATAGCCTATCTGGTGTCATAAATTTTCTAGCCTAAAATGGTACATAATTGGGCACAAGGTTTCAAAAAATGATGCATGATTGTGTGCAAGGGTTTTCAAAAGGGCAGTGGTTTACAATAGCAGGGTGTGATACGGGAGACTGGCTCCTCTTACAGGCCTTCAGGAAATCTCCAGCCTTCACAGGAGCGGTTACACTTCAAAGGGACCTGGTTAGATCCTAGGGAAGGTCCCTCACCTTCCAAAAGGAAGGAGTAAACGGTGCTAATTAGTTTTTGTGAAACGCAGCTGGCAGGAACTGGAGGGATTCCTCTCTCTCTCTATCTCTCTCTCTGTCTCTGTCTGTCTTCCTCTCTCTCTCTCTCTCTCTCTCTCTCTTTCTCTCTGTCTCTCTCTCTCTCTTCCTGTCCTTAGTTTGCTTTATGCCCAGGCCCGGGTCAGTCACCCACTACATCTGGAGTGAGGTGAAATCTCTGCAGTGTGGAGTAGCACTTCGCTGATTGTTAGACACATTGAATAGTTTTCCAGACATCTGTCAATCATTTGTATTTCTTCTTTTCAGAAATGTCTCTTTAGTTCTTTCACCCATTTATTAACTGGGCTATTTATTTATTTGGTGTTAAGTTTTTTGAGTTTTTATTCTGGATATTACCTTCCTATCAGAGGGAGTAGGTGGCAAATATTTCTCCCACTCTGTCGGCTCTCTCTTCATGCTCCTCGTTCCTTTGCTGTGCAGATGGTTTTTAATTCAATGCCATCCCACATGTTGATTCCTGGTTTTTCTTCTTGTGCGGTAATGGAGGTAATGGAGTGTTGAACCTACATTCTCTTCTACCAGTGGCAGAGCTTCCTCTACTTCCTAGGCTTTTGTGGAGGGTGGAACATGGAGATCTAGTCTCACTCTTCTACATATGGCTATCCAGTTTCCCCAGCACCATTTGTTAAAAAGGCTATCTTTTCTCCCACATAGGTTTTTGGCACTTTAGTCAAGCACCAGATAACTGTGTCTGTGGGAATTGTCTCTGCGTCTTCTATTCTCCTCTGGTCTTCATGTCTGCCTTGGTGCCAATACCATGCTGGTTTTGTTGCCATTCCTCTCTAGTATAATCTGAGTTCCAGCATTGCTCTCCTTGCTCTGGATTGTTTTGGCTATTCGGAGTCTTTTATTCTCCCCAATGAATTTTAGGGCTATTTTTCATTTTTTTTCTTCTTTCTAGTTCTGTGAAGAACATCATTGGTATTTGATGGAGGTGGCACTGAATTTGAATAATGCTTTTGGTAGGATGGTCATTTTTGTCATGCAGCTTAGGCCTACCACAAAGCTGAGGCCGCACTTACCCCCATTTACCCTACTACTTATAAATAAGCCAAAAAATTTCAGAATGTAGCCCAGAGTAATAAGCATGAGTTTATTAGAAAGGACAGGTAAAGGGAAAAGGGGGTACCTTCAGGGGAGAAAGTGATGCTCTCCTGGCCCTCCAGTGTTACTGGGAGTGTCAGTGACATTTATAGAGTCCTGCCTAAGTCTACCTTCTGACCTTTGACTGATGGCATAGGGACTGGTTGGACCATCTCCAAGAGCTAGGGGTGCTCACAGGACATTGAGTCCCCCCGTTTTGCCTCAATTTCCTGCCCCTTAATTGGCTTATTACCCTTTGAGCAGCCCTCAGCAAGCTTTTTATGTAAGGGTCTTATTGTTTTTGTTGCCAGGGGGATTAGGGGTTGTGATAGTTTCAGTGATAAGGGAGGGTCCAGGCCACCTGTCAGGGTGTGACCTGATCTTGAAGTAGCAGTTTTCCTTAAGGGGATGCAACTATGGCTGGGGAAGCTTTGACATACCAGGCCCCAACTTCCAGGTGCTTATCTGTCAGATAAGGTCGCTGTGGTTTTCAGTCACCCTTCTCTGTCTTTTCTCTGTTCACCCATCCATGGCTGACGAGCTACCCAACATTTTGACAATATTAGTTCTGCCCATCCAAGAACATGAGAGGTCTTTCCATCTTCTAAGTCTTGTTCAATTTCTTTCTTCAGAGTTCTATAGTTTTCACTGTAGAACTTTTCACCTCCTTGGTGGGATTTATTCCCAAGTGTTTTATTTTTCTTTTGTGATTATTGTGAATGATACAGTTTTCTGATTTCTGTCCCAGGAGACTCATTATTGGAGTTTAGGAAAGTGATTGATTTACGTATGTTGATCTTGTATCCTGCTAATTTGCTGAATTTGTTTATCAACTTGTGGTTGTACATGAGATGGAGTTAGATGTCTTCTGGTGGACTTTCTTGAGTCTAAATGCAGGATCATGTCATCAGCAAAAGAGATAATTTGACTTCTTTTCCTATTTGAATTCCCTAAATTTACTTCTCTTGTCTGATTGCTCTGGCTAGAGTTTCAAGAACTATGATGAATAGGAGTGGTAAGAGTAGATACCCTTGTCTTGTTCCTGATTTTACAATGGGTGGTGGGACTAAAAATTAGTTCAATTACTCTGGAGAGAAGTATAGAAATTCCTCAAAAAAACTAGGAATAGAACCATCATATGACCCAGATGTTCCACTCATTGACATTTATCCAGAAGTACCAAAATCACCATGCTATAGTGATGGCTACGTTACTGTTTCCAGCAGTACAACTCACAATAGCCAAGTTATAGAACCAATCCAAGTACCCATCAGCTGATGAATGGATTAAGAAAATGTGGTTTATGCAATAGATTTTTTTTTCAGCCACAAAGACTAATGAAATTATAGCATTTTCTGGTACATGGATGGAACTTGAGAACATGATGCTAAATAAAATAAGCCAGACTCAGAAACTCAAGGGTCAACTGTTTTTTTCTCATATGTAGAAGTTAGAACAAAATAAGGGGAACAAAGAAATGGGAAATCCCATGTAACTAGAAGGAAGATCAGTGTGATAGAGGAAGGGAATTGAGAGGTGGCAGGAGGGAAAAGAGAGAAATGGTAGAATGAAATCATTCACCATGGTGAATTTCACTTTTATGTATATCAATAAAGCCCTAATTTTTGAAAGACCCATCAATAAATAGAAGGAAGCTCAATAGAGGAAGGAGAACAGGGACATGGAGGGGGAGGGAAAGAGCAAGTACTGGAGACTAAAGAGGAGAAAATTAAGTTCTATGCTTGCATACTTATGCCAAATAAGCCCTAAAATCATGTATAATTATATTAAACTAATTTAAGAAAACTAGACAAACATAAAAGCACACTTTATTTTCTACACATATGTCATAAGAATATTGCTTAATGCAATTCTACTGAGTAACTTTACTCCCCCTGTACTGGTGAAGAAGGGAGGAATATGGAGAAATCATCTAAGGAAAATAGGACACAGAGATTTTACTCTTTTCATGAAAAGAGACCTACTTCCAGCTCTTATCTTAGAATCTTGAAGAACCATCATGGAGGATCACAATGGAGAAGAGCCACCACTGAAGCAGAAAAGACTAGATTTTTATTTTCTTGTAGCTTTTTGAAACACACACACACAAAAAAGGTTATTTGAAGTGGAACAAGATTAATAGGGAGTTAAAATTTTGAAGTTAAGAAGTATTGATTGTGAATGAACCAAATTCTCTCATGATGAAAGAAACTGAATAAAACCCTTTGCAAAACAAGAAATAAAGATGTTTAAAATTTAGACATAAGTTCACACACATGAAAAAAGACAATTATTATATATATTATCTAAACCAGATAAAGATCAAGCTGAAGCTTCTTCTTAAAATTTGTTCTTCCAGAAAAGTTTGCAAAAGCAGTGGAAAGTGAAAGGAAAATCAGTGTTTAATATCATGTAACAGGTGTTAGCTTTTGACATGTATGAAGCTAACTCTGTCTCATATTTGATGTAAACATTTTATAACAACTTTTCATATATTCAGAACTACCCTGAAAATATTCAGAACTACCTGACCTAATATTCCACTAATAACATAAAAATCCTTTGTTAATCAGTCACCTGAAAAATCATTTATCAGGAAAAAATATTTTTGTTGGGGTGAAATATTATGGTTTTTGTTTTTTCTTTTTCTTTTTCTTCTCCTGGTAATGGGAATTGAACCTAGGGAACTTTGCCACTGAACTGCACTCATGGCCCTTTTAATTTAATTTATTTTTTATTTATTGTTTTTAGATAGATATGACAGTAGAGTGCATTTTGACATATTATACATACTTGGAGTATAACTTATTCTAATTAGGATCCCATTCTTGTGGTTTTACGTGGTGTGGAGTTATATTGGTCATATGTTCATATATGAGCCAGGAAAGTTATGACCAATTCATTCTACTGTCTTTCCCATTCCCATTCCCCCTCCCTTCCCTTCATTCCCCATTGTCTAATCCAATGAACTTCTATACTTCCCCTCCCTGCCTTCCATTGTTATGAACTAGCATGCACATATCAGACAGAACATTTGGCCTTTGGATTTGGGGGATTGGCTTATTTCACTTAGCATGGTATTCTCCAAATGTCATAATTTCATTCTTCTTTACGGCTGAGTAATGTTACGCTGTGTACATATACCACATTTTCTTTATCCAGCCATCTGTTGAAGGGAACCTAGGTTGGTTCCGTAGCTTCGCTATTGTGAATTGAGCTGCTATAAACATTGATGTGGCTGTGTCACTATATTATGCTGATTTTAAGTCCTTTGGGTATAAGTCAAGGAGTGGGATAACTGGGTCAAATGGTGGTTTCATTACAAGTTTTCTAAGGAATCTCCATATTGCTCTCCAGAATGTTTGCACCAATTTGCAGCTCCACCAGCAATGAGTGAACCTTTTCCCCTACATCCTCACCAACATTTATTATTTCTTGTATGGTTGATAATTGCCATTCTGACTGGAATAAGAGGCAATCTTAGAATAGTTTAATTTGCATGTCTCTAATTGCTAGAGATGTTGAACATTTTTTCACATATTTTTGACCATTTGTATTTCTTCTTCTGTGAAGTGTCTGTTAAGTTCCTTTGCCCAATTATTGATAGGGTTATTTGTTTTGACTTGGGATCTTTCTAAGTTGCCAAGGCTGGCCTGGGAACATGTGATCCTCTTGTGAGAGTCTCCTTTGTTGCTGGATTATTAGTCTGTGACAACAAGCCCAGCTACAATTTTTCTGTGTTTAAATATTGACTTTTTCATTTTATTTTATTTTTTATTTGTTCTAATAGGTTATACATGACAGTAGAATGCATTTTGACACATCATAGATAAATGGAGTATAACTTTCCATTCATCTGGTTGTTACATGATGTAGAGTTACACAGGTCATGTGCACATAGGGTAATAATGTCTGATTCATTGTATTATCATTCCTACTCTGTGCTCCCTCCCCTCCTTTCACTCCCCTCTGTTTAGTCCAAAATACCAGTATTCTCCATCCCCACCATCCTTATTGTGAATTAGCATCTGCATATCAGAGAAAACATTTGGCCTTTGGTTCTTTGGGATTGGCTTATTTCACTTAGCACAATATTCTCCAGTTCCATTCATTTATTAGCAAATGCCATAATTTCATTCTTCTTTAAGGCTAAGTAATATTCCAATATACCACAGTTTCTTTATCCATTCATCTGTTGTGGGGCACCTAGGTTGGTTCTGTAGTTTAGCTATTGTGAATTGAGTTGCCATAAACATTAATGTGTCACTGTAGTATGCTGATTTTAAGTCCTTTTGGTATAAGTCATGGAGTGGAATAACTGGGTCAAATAGTGATTCCATTCCAAGTTTTCTGAGGAATCTCCATAGTGCTTTCCATAGTGGTTGCAGCCCCACCAGCAATGTATGAGTGTCCCTTTTCCCCTAGCTCCACACCAACATTTACTTTTGTTTATATTCATGATGATTGCCATTCTGACTGGAGAGAGATAGACAATATTAGCTTTTTATGATTCAATAAAGTGAACTACTTCTTGATTATATATACTCTATTAGTAATGACAATAACAATAATGTTTCTCTAGTTTTATTGTGTTTATTTTTATTCCTTTCTCTTGTTCAAGGAAAACTATTCTTGGTGAGATAATTAGATTCTACTCTTCTGAAGCCATAGTTTTATTTTGTATTATCATCTCCACATAATTTATATTTGTCTTATTCTTCCCACGTGTGTGTCTGTGCCCACACTACCACATCATTTACAATAACGATAATGAAACATAGATGCTAGAGCAACCAAACAATGTACAGAGGGAGCTTGGAAATTTGAGGTACTTAATAAATACATGTTGGATAATAAGTAAACAATTCATCAGAGTTCCATTCAATCTATCACTGACCATTTAACTTGGATTTACTTTAAGTTTTTGGAGCTTTATTTCCCTTACCAAAGAATTATAAGAATTTTTCTTTCTTCCCTTCTTGATCAAAATATTGTTTTGAGAAACAAATAAAATAGTGAGAAATATTTTGGAAAGTGTTCAGTGTTAGACGCAACTAAGAAATGAATTCCTATCTATCATCTATCTATCTATCTATCTATCTATCTATCTACCTACCTATCTATCTATCATCTTATTTATTCATTCATTGTTGCAGCTGTTTGCTGGGTCTCAACCTGTGGGGTCTTTTTCCTCCTGGAGGGGGCAAGCCGACGGAGGCCACAACTCCGGGAGAGCAGGTTCCAGACACAGACTCAAAATTTATTACAGAAGTACAGCACTTTTATAGAAGAGTGGAGTCGGAGAACAAAGAACCGGTAGTGTAACATGATAGTCTGTAAAGATGGTTCAATTAGGAGTCACACAGTTTTGCAAAGGGAGGAGGGAGAGAGAAGGACAAGGAAAGCTCACCTGGGGCAATGGCTGTAGGTGAGTCAGGTCACTTGGGAGTTTTCCCCCAAGCGTGAATAATCCTGAGTGTGCAGTCAAGGATTTTACCTTTCCAAAACCTATGCAGCATATAACTCAGTGGCTTCTTTCTACATCCCCACAATTCACCTAATTATCTTTTTATTTTCTTGCTAAACTACTTAACAGCAAATTTCAAGTATCCTGACATCTCATCTCTAAATACTTCAGCCTGAATATCCTAGGAGCAAGGACTTTACCCTACATAACTATAGCAGTGGTGTAACTAAGAGCATTCTTTCAGTGTCCAATGAAATAATGGTTCAGTAATAGAGTTTAAAATACAGCAAACAGAACTTTCTTACATTGCTGGTGGATATATACTTACATCATCAGTTTTGAAAACTTTGGCAATATTTGCCAACATGAACAAAACATGTTTTGTGACACATGATTTTAATCCTTGGTATAAACTCAGAAGTGCATATAGAACATAAATATCAGGAGTGACGTCAGAAAGATGTGCTTGTCCTCCCCCAAAACACCAATTTGAACAATGATCCAGACATAAGAATACCTTCACAAGAAATAAGCATCCTGGGGAGACGTGATGTCACCTGAGAGGAGCACAGAAAGAAACAGGACACACTGGCCAGGGCAGGAAGGCCAGTCTCACCTCACCCTCCCTACCCTGAACTGTCCTGTAGGGACAGATGAGGGGAGGCCACGGCACAGGACCAGATCCACCACAGGGAACCACCACAGTACTCAGACCAGGTACCATCACACCAGGCTCCAGGCTGGCACCTGTGGGCCAAGCCTCTGAACTTGCTCCAGGGCCACTCTGGCTCCAGGGGCCCCCAGGCTCCACACTGACCCCACAGACTGATGCTCCAGGCCTGCCTGAGGACTATACTGGCTCTGGAGGCCCCAGACTCCAGGCTAGTCCTGTGGGCCCAGGATTCAGCCTCCCCCAGGTGAAGGCCATTGCTGCACATCCAGGGTACTGACCGACCTCAGTACATCCTGGTGCTGGGTGTACCCCAGAGGTCCAAGCTGACTGTTCAGTGGATCCAGACTAGTTCCCAAGCTCACTCTCGTAGCCTCAGGTACAGAACTGCCCTTGCAATTGCAGGAGCCAGACTTTCCACTATGGACACAGATGCCAGGCCAACCCCAGTGGACCTGAGAACTGAGGACCAAGCCCATCCCTGTGGTCCCAGGCTTTGACCCACACACCTGCTGACCAGGGTCCAACCAGCCCACCTGGGCACTCCAGCAGCAAGCCTTTCCCCAGACCCTGCCACCTGGCCCACCCAGAATCTCTGGAGGGATGAATTGGTGAAGCAGTTTCTCTGCCACAGCCAGTCTGTAAAGCATTGAAGAGAAGCTTTGCTCTTCACAAACACAGTGTAATCAAATTGTCAAAAGTCAAAGGCAAAGAATTTTTAAAGTAGCAAGGAAAAACAGCCTGTCACACACAAGGGAACCTAGGTAAGACTAGAAGCAGATTTCACACCAGAAAACTTGCAGGCCAGGGGAGAGTGGATGATGTGAAGAGCTAAAAGAAAGAGAGACAGACTGTCAATCAAGAACACTAAACCCAGGAACGCTATCCTTACAAAATGGAGAGAAACACTGAAGACACGCACCGTAGCTGTAGCTGTGGCATTCGTCACCAGACCTGCTGTACAAGAAAGGCTTCGGGGTCAGGTTGAAACCAGGGCATGCTTGCCGACAACAGGAGAAGATTCGATGGTGCAAAACTCACGGTAAAGTTAACAATGTAGGATGTTCCAGGACTCTACTGGTGGTGTGCACATCACTTTTACTTCGACTATTTTTAAAGGACAGAAGTATTAAAAGCTACTAAGGCTACAATAATTCATTAATGGTATACAATATAAAAGAGGCCAATTGTAATATTAATAACATAAAATGCTGAGGAGAAAAGTTAAAGTATATGTTTTTGCTTATTGTAAAAGTTACATTGTTACCAACCCAAAAGACATTGATAAGATATTGAGATGTTTTATGTAAACTTTATGGTAACAACAAAGAAAAAACTGGAAGCAGATACATAAAAGGATTAAAAGATGCCACGTGCAAGAAAATAATCACATCAAAAATAAGCTGAACGCGAAATGAAGGAGAACAAACTAAGCCCAATGTTAATATAAGTAAGGATATAAAAAAATAAAATAAAAGAGGAGTAAATAAAATACAGAATAGAAAATATCAGTGAAACTAAGAGTTAGTTTTTATGAAATGAAAAAGAATTGACAGATATTTACCTAGGCTAAGAAAATAAAAGACAAAATAATAAATGCAAAAGGTAATGTTACAAATGAGACCACAGAAATACAAAGGATCATAGAAGACCACTGTGAATCACTGTATGTCAACAAATCAGAGAGCTTAGGAGAAATGAATTCTAAGAAACACAAACTTCCAAGATTGAATCATGAAGAAATAGAGAATCTGAACAAATTAGTAAGTAAAGAGATTAAACTAGGAATCAGAAACCTCCCAATAAAGAAAAAGAAAATTCAGGACCTAATTTCTTCACTGGTTAATTCAAAAAAACAAAACAAAGCAAAATAACAAACAAAAAAAGCAAACTAAAACTATTATATGATCCAGCAATCTTGTCCTACCTATTTATGGGTATATATCCCAAGAATTTAAATCAATAACTCAAAAATATATCTGTATTCTCATTTTCATTGTAGCATCTTTGGAAATGGCCAAGATATATAGTCTACCTAAGTTTTTAATGGATAAAAAATGAAGATATTGTGTCACACACACACACACATACACACACACACACACACACACGGGAATACTAACCTTATAAAAGACAGAAATCTGTCATTTGTGAAAATATGGATGTGTCTGAAGAGCATTTTGCCAAGTGAAAAAAGCCAATCACAGAAAAAAAAAATACTGTGTTATTTCATTTATATGTGGCATTTTAAAAAGTTGAACTAGGGAGTAAAGTGATGGTTGCTGGGGGCTGGGGTGGGAAAGGAGCGGTAGGTCAGTGGGTTCCGAGCTTGGGTCAGGCTGGATGACTGATCCTGGAACCGACTGTTCAGTCTGGTGACTGGAGTTACCAATAATCTCTTGGGTTTTTGAAGTTTGTGAGGAGAGTAGATCTTAAATGTTTCCAACTCAGGCACAAATCATAGCTGAGGCGATGGCGATGCTGATTAGCTCGACCGTATTCCTCAGCTCACAGTGCATACATGTATGAAAATACCTTTACATGTTAAATACGCACAATTATTGTCCATTGCATTTCTACAAGTCTGGAAAATTAAATACTTGAAGGTACCAAGGATTGGTGACAATGTAGTACAACATAAATTCTTCTACTATTGGTAGGAGTATACATCATTAAACATTTTTGGACAGAACATCATAGAAAAAAGAAAAAATTAAAAATGCATGCACTTTTACCCCAAGGCACATGAAAGCCACCTGGAGTGGCCCGTGGCGTCAGTCCCACCCCTCCAAGCCTGTTCTTTCAGTCGAGGCTGCTGTATTAATAGTGCCAGAGTGCTTTCAAACGTATGAAACATATTTTCCAGCTTTTCTGGTTGCTCTTGGCATAGACCTGGCTTATAACACGCCATTCAGCTATTAAGTGGGATTGCTATGGTTTGGATTCTGAATATGCCCCAAAGGTCCATAGATTAAAGACTTGGTCCCCAGGGTGGCACATTTGAGAGGTGGTAGAACCCTGAGGAGGAGGCCTTTGTGGGAGTCCTTAGATCACTGGGCAAAGACCCAAAGCAATGGGGCCACCTGACCTTGGACTGGAAGCTCCAGAACCATGAGCCAAAATAATTTTTTCTCTTTATAAGTTGATGGCCTCAGGTATTTTGTTATAGTAACTTAAAACTGACTAATACAGGGACCATACTTTAGAGTCAGAAATAAAGTGGCTTTTATTATAAATAAAAAATGGAAACACCTGAAGTCATACTTAACTTACAGGTGCCTTTTATATAGTATCAATAAAAACTGGGGTGGTCAGGATTTTCAGTTCTCTCAACAATTTCAAATCAACCTCTAAGCACTCTGATTATTTTTCAGTCTCTTACCTGATAGTGGGTCTGATAGCATTAGTGCCATTGTGTGCTGGCTATTTAAACAAAATTAATGACCTGCCTCGTATGCAATAGCTGGGGTCTCTTTTCCCATTCCTCACTATGTTGACCATTTTTTTCCACAACCAGAGGGCTATTGCAAATAGGTTTTTCATCACTGTAATTCTCGGAACACTGATGTTGATCAAGACTTGCAGTAAGTAACCAATATTACAACCAGTACCAAATATTTCACAATTAAATACATCACTGTGAAGTCTCTAGGGTAAGTTTTTTCTAAAACCCTTCTTAGAACACTTTTGCCTTTTGAGGTTTAGAAAAATAAAGCTCTCATATTTTCCAAGATTTTATAATCTGCAGCTTTGCTTTGAGAAGAAACCTGTGAGATTCCCCAGGATACTTTTCAAATTTTAAAATGCTTAAGTCAATGAACAGGACTGGGTTTAATAGACAAGAGCAAGCAACAAATAGTGCAGAGACATACCTCGCCAAAGGATGGTGAACTCACGTGGGGCTTTGCCATCGCCAACAGTGCAGCCTTGAGGGACTTCCAGTTGGACAGTAGGACAAGTGTCCTCAGGGGGAGTTCCTGTGTGTGGGGGGGCCCTCAGGGGAGTTCCTGTGTGGGCGGGGCTTGGAGGTCCCAGAGCTGCTTCATCAAGTAGGGATTTGCAGAGAGGAGGAGGGGGTTGCAGGTGGGCCAGAGGGATCCAGAGACCGATCTTCAAGATCTTACATTAAAACTTAGGGACAAATAAACCCCCAAGCTTCTCTAGTCTCTTTGGGGCAACACTGATGGTGCTAAAATGCAGTCACAACTCAGCGGGCAAGATGGGGACACAGGCTCCGAGATGCTGTGGACTGGACAGTCGAGTGGCCCAACCCAAGCAAGGGCGATTTGGCAATGACACAATGTACCCGTGGAACACACCTGGGAATTGTGAAATGAAACAGTGCTGCTGACCCCGGAGTCTGCTCTCCAGTGAGAGTGGACTAAATAACGTCATGCTCTGCATGAGGCGCGGGATGCTCTGTGATCAGGGAGCACCAGAGTGAACAGGGCTGGCAGCAATTGTTCTTTTTCCTACGTGTAGAAAGCAACTTGGGGCCTTTTTTATTTTTCTTTTGTTTCCTTATGCTGACTGAAAGAACTGAACATACTGGTTTTCATTAACTTGCAAAAAGACAACACTGTACTTAATATAGCTGAATTTTTAAGAATCTAATTATGATGTTGTAGGAATTCTCTATATTTGTCAAAACAAAAAGGCATCTGTCTCTGCTGATCTTTATCTACATCATCTGTCAATCTATCTATTTAGTCACTAATTCAGCAATTTCATCTTTTGGAACTTAATGTGCAGATAGCCTTATGCACTCTAAAAATGATAATTTTAAAAGATTGTTAATTGAAGTTTTATTTATGATAGAAAATGGTTCAGAAAAGAACACACGTCCAGCATTTGGATAAACAGTTGAACAGTTGTGGCAGATCTATACAGGGAGGCTAGGAAGGAACTAAGTTAAATGCTATACTATCCTCCCATGCGTGTTAGGTATTCTGTGTGAGTATCTGTTCTCACATCTGTAGAGAAACTGTGGGAGGGGAATTGCAAAGTCAGGAGCATGGCCCCCAAGGATCTGGAACAAGGGCCAGGGAAGATGTGGCATGGGGAGCAGGAAGCATTCTTCTTATCTTTTGGTACTTCTTTTTTGAATCATGAAAATGTAACATTTATTCCAAAAATAATACTTAACTTTCAGTTATAAAGGGAAGACCAATCATAAGTTGTGAACAAGAAATTTAGAAGCAACCTTGGACCAATTTTGGTGGGAGAGAGTTTGGTGGGAATCTTTCACTCCGTCCTATTTGGTGGATTATTTACCTCACCTGAAGATATATTCATATTTTACAAATCACAATGCTGACAGAAGCCCAGATCTTACAAAGATTGAATTTTTAATCATTTGCTTTACAAGAACATACAGGGCTAGAACATATATCTTTCATATTTTGCCCTTAGGATGTTACAAACTGATATCCTGAAGTAGATCTTGCTGCATTTTTTTGAATTATGAAATGAAAAAGCAAAGATAGATATGACCCTCCAGATTACATTTTTGCAATAATGGAACAGCTCTTGAATTTCTAGTAATTCTTTCATCCAGTTCCCTGGTGTGATTGGCTAATTTAATGTTGCTTTATTTCTCATCCTTGTTTTCCATGACTGGCAATATGGTAACTTATGCTCTGCATGTGCCGATATATTTATAAGCTTTGTCTGCATGAATAGATTTCTTCGTATGAATTTACAATGCTATTATAAGACTTTTAAAATAAAGTTTGTACAATGGCATTACTATACATCTTATTCCTAACAAAATAGCCCACCTCAGGAGGTTCACATATACATTATGGTCTTTTCAAAAAATATATCTATACTTTTCTCTTAGAATCAACCTCACAGACATTTTATGAGACCCTTCTAAGAATTAAGTTTCATTGCTAGGTATTGCTAGGTATGGTAGTGCATATCTGTAATTCCGGTGACTTGGGAGTCTGAGGCAGGAGGATCACAAGTTCAAGAACAGCCTCAGCAACTTAGCAAGACCCTGTCACAAAATAAGATATAAAAAGGGCTGGGGGTGTGGCTCAGTGGTAAAGTGCCTCAGGGTTCAATCCCCAGGACCACCAACACCACAGCAAGAACTAATCCATGTTTTATAGCCACATACATTTTCACATCCCAAACAGAATTACTCAGTCGATTACTACAAGTTTGCTAGGCCAGCCACAAGAAGATAGCACAGACTGAGTGACTTCGATGACAGAATTATTTTCCTCACAACTCTGGAGGCTGGATGGTCAAGATCAAGGAGGGGTGGTTTCTCTCCTTGACTTGTGGATGGTGTCTCCTTCTCCCCTTCCTTCTGTGTGCCTGTGTCCAAATCCCTCCTTCTAGGTTACCAGTCCTGCTGGACTAGGTCCCACCCTAATATCCTCATTTTAACTTAATTATCACTTTAGAGACCCTCTCCACGTCTCATCCCTGAAGTACTCGCGCTGGAACATCAGTGGATGGAACTCTGGAGAACACAGTTCAGGCCATGGCAGGGATCGTACCTTACCTGCAACTTCTAGCAGCTCCTAGCTGTTTTAAAACATCAAACCACCCTCCAGTGATGAGGTTATGACAGTTCAGTCAAGGTTAGGCTACCATTCATTTAAGCAATTCATGTCATTAGAATAAAGGGAAAAAGTCTCAAGATGAAAATTCATCAGAGCATGTGACTTTATCATTCAGGGTTTGGCCATGAAAAAGAAAACTTCAGGTATTTTAAGAAAGAGATTTGATTAAGGGAGTTAGATGTTTCTAGAGCTGCTGGGAGCGCTGGAGAATTACATGCAAAGAAAGACAGCAGGCAGCTTTGACTTGCTCAGTGCTGGGCGGTCAAGAAGGAGGCCCTGCTGTCCAGGTGAGCCTGCCTGGAAGAGCTGCCCTGGGCCACCCTGCAGCAGCTAGTGACCTGGGTGGTGTCTAGGAAGCCCCAGAGGCCACCACCTGCCTCAACGTTCCTGAATACCTTGGGATCACCAGCGGTGCCAGGGGCAAGAAAGGAGAAGCAAGAGCTGGCTTCCTTGGCTTCCATACCTTTTTCAAAACCGTGCCCCTGTTCTCCTCTCTCTGAACCTACCCAGGCCAGTGCTGCTGCTAGGACCACCTGGAAAACGCACATGCAGGTTGACAGAGCTGGGGCTCCGGGGAGCAGGTCAGGAAGGAGGCGGTCGAAACAGGCACGGAATTAAACCTACATTACGGTCATTATTTGTAGTCACATTTGGAGAGAAAAAATAACCTACGGAACACTGACTCTGCCTTTTACGTTTATCCAATGTGCACAATTCGTTCGAAACCTGTAGGGTACTTGACTTCACTTGCCAGATGTTCTAAAACAAACAGAAAATGTTTTTAAAGGATCCAGTGAAGACTGAAAGATTTATTTTAAAAATTAGTGCAACGAGTATTTAAAATTTTCCACAACTTTTTTAGCTATTATCACTGACTATTGGAATTAGCTTTGAGAAAATAACTTCCTTTTCATCAGAACTTCTTCCCTGCACTAAGAATTTACTGAAAAACAATCTTACTTTTAGCAAGTTCTTTGGTGCAAGTCAGAATAAATTCTGAGTATTATAAATACCATGCTATAACTTTGCCATCTCTTAGCTTTTCATCCAGCCTATTTCTCTTTTTAAAAATCTATTGCTGAAGTGATTCTGGATATCTTTATAAGAATATTCACTATTTACTTTGTATGGTTTCAGCAAAATGTTTGTATTATTTAAAAAAACAGATGTTTTTTCATAAAAGAGCTTCTGCTGATGGGAAGTTAGTCTAGCAGAGCTGGACGGTGTTGGGAAGGGAGGAGGTGGGCGCAGCAAGGAGCAGTTTTGAAACAAAAATATGGTTTGTTTCTGCCCTGAATTTTCCAGCTCTCCTTGTTCAAGTTCCATACCGTGTCATCCTACCTGCCAGGCGTCTGTGGAGGAGGTAGATCTAGACTGCATGATAACTTTGAAAACTTTCAGAAAATGAGACTCAAAAGAGAAATTTCTGCCCACCTAAAACCTTCGCCTGATCCCCTAGTTCCATATTATGTTTAGCTTAGCAGCCACAAAAAGTCTTATCTACGTCTAGGAAACCTTACCAAACCCCTTGGAGGCTGCGCTGCTATAGATGAGCTGAATAGACAGAAGGCATTGCCAAGTTTGTCCTTGAAAATGAGAACAGAGGTCAGGGTGAGACGCAATCTGGATCAGAGGCCAATTTCAAAAACTGCAGAAAAGTGAAGATAAGGAGAACCAAAGCCTTTTAAACTGATCTTTAAGGACTCAGGCAAAGGAAAACAAACGGGGACATCAAAATTAATGACTGCTGTTCCTAATGGTTAAGCATTTAATTTTATAAGTTTCTTTACACTTTCTATACCAGGACATCGTCACTGGAATCTAAGAATTTATTGCTCATTTTTCCTAACTTTGAAATGGACATTGTTAGTTCACAGTGACTATGGTTTTCTTTTCACTTTTTAACTCCGTTGTGATTCAAACGCTGACATAAGCTGAGAGGCCCAGCTGCCTTTCCTAGTGTCAAAGGTAGCATCCATGTTTTCATTTTGCTTTATTCTTATAGAAAATTACCTAATTGTGCTTTGAAAACATGGATACATGAAATTCCCACTTTGGATTTTGATTGGAATTAACTGTTCTCTATGCTTCCACCTCAAGATTCCATGATCACTTCTGTTTTCAGGAAGGGATATTAAGTAGCACTGACATCAGCCAGCACAATGTGGGAGGGATGGTAACCTGTGTGCCTAACATGCAGCATTTCCACATTCAGGAAGGATGCACGAGATTACTGAACTGACTAACCTCTCATGACAGAACAAAGTGTACAATCCACAGCACCCTTCATTTAATAAGAAAAGCCAAACACGTTTAGAGAAGACAATTTATGTTCAACATCTTAGTCATTGCACTTAATTTTACTCCCAGTTGACTCAGGAAAAGGTATTTTTCACACTCAGTTCAAGACTCTGCAGCATCTGCAGTGATTTCTCATGCTGAAAGGGTATAAGCCAAGCAGAACTGTGTTTTAAAACATCCCTTCTGTTTTACTCAGCTTTTTCATTGCTGGGGTTAAAAGACCCAGCAAGGAGAATTTCAGAGGAGGAAAAGTTTATTTGGGGGCTCATGGCTTCAGAGTCCCCAGTCCTGGGGGCTTGAGGTGAGGCTGAACATCATGGTGGAAGAGTGTGGCAGAGGGAAGCAGCTCAGGACATGCTCAGGAAGTAGAGAGCGAGCCAAGCTCTGCTCACCAAATATATACACTTGACCAGGGACCCACCTCCTCCAGCCACACTCCACCTGCCTTTAGTCTCCAGCCAGTTATTCCCTGTCAGAGGACTCATACACAGATTGGGTTAAGGCTCTTATAACCCAATCATTTCACCTCTAGACCCTCTGGGGACACCATGTGTTGAAACTATAACACCCCCAAAACTTCAACTTGTTAAATAATCTGTTATGTTGGCCTGTTCAACTTTTGCATTATCTTAAAACAAAAGAAAAAAAAAAGAAAAACAGGGAAAGCGTGTCCATTAATTAATTCTGGCTTTGCTGGTGTGGCAGCCACTGCCTCTTCACTCTTAGCATTCTTTGCGTACGAAAGAGGAACATGCATCTGCTGATGTGTGGTGCATGCAGTAGAGTCCGCTGGCTCTAGTTGATGTATAGAATCAACAAGTCTAATTTCCTTACTGATCTTATGTCTAGTTGCTCTATACATTTTTGAAAATAGAGTATTAAAATATCTAGTTATTACACTTGAATTGTCAACTTTTCCTTTCAGGTATCTGAAATTCTGCTTCCCACATTCCCTATTTTGTTACATGAATGTGTTTGTAATTGTGAAATCTTCTGGGTGAATTTTTGCAGTATCTTTCATTATCCCAGTAACAATATTGATCTTAAAATCCATCTTCTCTGGTAATCATTCCACTCTGGCTCTCTTCTGAGCACAGTTTGCATGGAATCTATTTCCCCATTCTTTAATTTCAACCAATTTGTCTTTGTGAATCTGAACTGAGCCTCTCGTAGACAACACATATTTGAATCATGCTTCTAACATACTCTTCCAATCAGCCTTTTAATTGGAAAATTTATTCATTTATAGTTAATGTGATTGTTGATTTAAAACAAGATTTCTTTCATATCTTTATTACTGGTTCATTTGGGCCT
The DNA here is from genome assembly GCA_020662805.1 of Glaucomys volans. Taxonomy (NCBI): domain Eukaryota; kingdom Metazoa; phylum Chordata; class Mammalia; order Rodentia; family Sciuridae; genus Glaucomys; species Glaucomys volans. The sequence goes on along the minus strand of JAJEJO010053153.1, from coordinate 191,589 downwards.
TCTTCTGTATTAAGAAAATATCTTTCAGCATACCTTGTCATTTCTTTTACTGTACTTCTTGACATATTCCCCATGAAGATTGCAATTAACATCTTAATTAAAAAAAAAAATCTACTTTGTTTGCAAATAGTCAATTGCAATTGTATGTAAAAGCTTCACTCCAACATACCCCTGACCTTTAGGTTGTAGTTATGACTAATTACATCTTTTTACTTTGTGGGTTCATTCAAATTAATTTGTAATTGTTTCACTCCTGTTTTCAAGCACCAGATGAAAATGCATTACGAACAAAAATACATGGTGTTGTCTTTTGTGTTTCCTTCAGCGGCCGTCTGTCCTGATGCTCTTCAGCCCAGGTACTGTCTAGAAACACTCCCTTCCAACCTGAGGATTCTCTAGTAGCCTGTTTTGGAAAGGTATGCTAGTAATGAACTTCCTCAGTTTTACTTTATTTGGAAGGGTCTTAATCTCCTTCCTTTTTTAATTTTTAAGAAGAGTTTTGCCAGCCATAGAATTTAATTCTTGGCTGATTTTTTTTCTGTCAGCACTTTGAATGTGTCACGCTACTGTGTTTTGGCTTCCCCGGTTTCGGATGAGGAAGCGGCTATTAATTTTCCTGCTGGATGTGATGAGTTGCTTCTCTTGCTGCTTTTCATATGATCTCTTCATCTTTAGCTCTCTTCTGAGAGTTTGATTCTGTTGTGCCTAGGTGTGATTTCTTCAAGTTTATCCAACCTGGAGTTTATACAGCTTTTTAGATGAGGGCCTTAAGATTTTTCAACAAATCTGGGAAGGGTTGGCCATTACTTCTTAACTCTTCTTTTGGCCCCGTCTTCTGTTTTTTGAGACTTCTCCTATGTGTAAATCGCTGTGCTTGATGGTGTTCACAAGGCTCTTAGGCTCTGACCATTTCTCTTCCCTGTTTCTTTCTTCTCAGTTTGGATGCCCTCCATTGACCTGTCTTCAAGTTGCTAATTATTTCTTTTGATGGCTCAAATCTGAGGTCAAGTCTTCCTAGTGAGGTTTCTTATTTCTTTTACTTTTCAACTCCAAATTTGTGTTGCATTTTCTTTTAAGGCTTCTCTCTCTTTACTGATGTTTTCAATTTGATGAAGTATCATTCTCATTCTTTTCTTTAAGGCTCTAGACAGAGTTTCCTTGAGCTTTTAAACATATTGAAACCAGCCAATAGACACTGCCTAGAAAGCCCAACCTCTGGGCTTCCTTGGGCAGGGTCACTGATTTTCCTGTGTATTGGCCACAGTGTCTCCTTGTTCACATGCTCTGTCATTCTTGTTGCAAATCGGACATTTTGAATATTATAATTTGACAACCATAGAAATCAGACTCTATCTTTCCCAGGATTTGGTATTCTTTCTGATTATTACAGCTATTATTGTTTGTTTAGTGAATTTACTGAACTAACTCTGTGAAATCTATATTCTTTTTTGTGGCCCCGAAGCCTCTATTATATAACTAAGTGTTCAGCTAGTGTTTGGAAGAGATGTCTTTAAACACTTGGACCCCAAACTCTTCCACTGGCTTCCAGGGGCTCTGTGTGCATTGAGGACAACTCACCATGGAGCCAGGAAGTGCTCCCTGCTTACATCCAGCCTCAAGTTTTCTGGGGTGAGACGAAGGGCCTTCCCAGGTCTTTTCTGAGCATGTATGTCCACAGCCCTGGACTTGTGCAAGCTTTCTAGATTCCCTGGAAAATGCTGAAGGACCTCTCATTTTCCAGTCCTTCCTCTCAAGCTCTTAGGCCTGTTATCTGCCTCACCTGTTATCACTTTAGGAGCAGCAACCTGAAAATATTTTTGACACATTCCCCTGGAAGTAGCAATAAGCTTAAGAAACAGACTAGTCAGTTTCAAAAGTTGAAATAAAGACATCACTTTTGAGCTGATCTTTCAGGAAGTCATCAGAAAGATAAAAATTACAAATAATAAATTATAATTTTTTGTGAAAGAGACCCATTCTGGTGTCTCTAGCAATGGGAATACACTTGAGCAAGTCCTTTGTTTGTTTTAATAAGTGCTCCCTGGGGTTGCTGCAAGCATTTGAGGAAATTCAGAATTCTGGAAAAGTTGGTTCTGACAGTTTTTTCCCATTTTTTTATTGTTTTATGAGGGGCAGAATTTTCAGTTCCTTACTCTGCCAGTTTTGCTGATGCACTGATATCACTGAATGCATTCAGATTTTCATATGCAAAGTCCTTACCTTTTTATAACATAGTTTTTTTTCCCAATTTTTTGTTGATTGATGAACCCTTTTTTACCAGTCTGATGATGAGATTTATAAATGTGTTTATTCAATTTTTATTTATTTACCAAAGATGAGTTGCGTGTATATTACATGTGAAGTGAGGCCTACGTTTTTTGTTTTGTTTTGTTTTTAACCAGACTTAAAATCTCAATTAAGCAACTCAAAGTGTAGTGGTGCAAACCTCTCCAGAGTCTGATGAGTTCTGTAAGTTTACTATTGAATATTGATGTCACATTTTTCTGATCTGAATAATTTACCTTTGAGCAAAGTTAGTCAAAATTAAATTACAAAGTTAATTTAGCACCTGGGTATTTCTAATGCTGAAAGCATAGTCCTAGTGGGGTACAGAACAAGCATTCTTATAGCCAGACATTTGCCCTGAGTTTGTTTAACTTGGACCAAGGACCTCCTAGCCTGAATGGCATGCTTCATTCCAACTTTTAAACTGTCGACTGAGTTAAGATGTGTTGATGAATATTAATTTCTTTTACTAAAAGCACTGACACTGAGACATTCCTGTTGTCTGCTTGTTTCATGGAATAATGAAGGGTCCTGGCCATTTCCTCCAAAGTGTAGATGTTGGCATCTGAAGCTGATGGGCATATTTCAGACAGCCTGTTTGGCCGCTTCTGAATGGCCTCAAAGGTGCCTTTACTCTGTTTCTCCTGCATGTGTTTGATACCGTAGACCCCTTCGGAGACTGTCCCAGGGATTATTTATAATGTACTGATGTTACCTTATTAGTAGCTGCTATTTCTGCACAGAAGCTGAGGTTTGTTGACACTTGTTTTACTGCTGAAAGCTTGCTTTTGGTGTCTGGTAGACCACTGTGGAGTTTCACTCCTGAAGCGTTATGGCAAGCTGGAGGGAAAGTCACCCATGTTCATTTCCCTGCAGGTTTCAAGGGTTTAGACAAGCACCTGAATAAGCTTTAGAAACTTGACAGATAATGCAATTTCACGATGTTATTACATTCCTGTTTCAGTTGGCACTTCAAATCCTCTCACAAACAGTTTGTAGGGTTGGTAACTTTCCTTTGCAAAAATATTTCAAAAAATAGGTCCAAACCTACAGCATGCATGTAACTTTATAGAAGGGAGAAATATTAAAGCAATTTTTTTTATTAATTTTGGAACAGGACTGCTTTGGCACTGATGAGTACTTTCCAAAGCAGGCTCTCTCATGCTGCAATGATCTACGCACAGGGAGGCCAGACACAGTGGATGCTCCCACTCTGCACAAGGGCCTTTCTCTCCAGCAGTTTCATGAAGAGCTCTGAACAGAAGTGATTCGAGCAGACATTGTTCTTTTTCTTCTCTATCCTGCGCCATCTCGTTTCTAGCTTGGGAGAATCTAACAACGTATAAAGAATGTATGCAAACTGGTTTCTAATTTAAAATATATCAGGGGACCAAAGTTCAACAAAATTGTATTTCTACTCTTTGAAGCAAGTTGTGTTTTTTAATTAAAATTTTTTCCCTGTAAAAATAAATATATCCAAGACTGTTTTATAGTTTCGTTTTGCTTTGGTCATAATGGAGCCATAAAATAAAAAGGCCACAACTGCATGCAAACTAAACCACAGTTTTTGTAAGACCTAGGTAAAGAGTTGATGTTTCTTCTCATTCATATGTGTGTGTACATATGTGTATTTAGTGTGTGTGCATACGTGTGTGTGTGAATTACTCCTTGGTCCTTTTACATTTGCTTTGATTACACCCATATGTGTATATGCATGCAGGTATATAAGTCAACGTGTAAGGATGTATCTGGTATTGTAATGTATGTTTGTATATGTGTGGGCATGCGTGTGTGTGTGTGTGTGTGTGTATTCCTAAAATGGCTAAAATTCAGGAAAAAGTAAACAGAAAGTAATTTATCTCATTCGTTCATTTATTCAGTGTTTGTTTTTTATCTCTAGGAAGCTCAGTACTGAGAAGCCAAGCAGCCTGTGCAAGCAGGTCTTGTTTACAGGTCGCTTAGAACACAGGACATGCAGGTGAACAGACAATTGCAATAGTCTGTAAAAGTGACCATAGGGCCAGCAGAGGATGCTGGGGAGAGTCCAAATCCCTGAGGGGCTTCCTGAAAGAGGTGCTATCCATTCAGACCTGAAAGTGCAAGTCACCCTTAACTAGACAAAGGGACCATGTGATACTGTAGATCCCTTCAGAGACTGTCCCAGGAACAGTGAGAAGCAGGTGAGGAGGTAAAGCAGAGCAGAAGAAGCAGAACTGAGATAAGGAGCAGGAGGAAGCTAAAGGAGGGCAGAGAAAGCCAGGTGGTGGAGAAACAGGCCGGGCCTAGACCACGGAGATTCTCAAGACTCATGTGAATGGGTTTCAAGTGGGTGAATGAGACCATTGATCAGATTTGAGCAGATATTGAAGAACTGCATGCACAATGATGGGCCTGGAAATCCCTGAATCAGATACAGGGAACGTGAAAAAGTGATTGAGGGCAAATTATATTGTTATATTGTGTATTGCAAGCACATACAGATGTGCAACAACAAATCTCATCAGTATGCACAGCCATTATGCACCAACAAAAACTTGGATAATGATGAATATTTAATAACCAGATTTATTGGCCAAGTCTACAATAATGAGGCATCAGTATGGCTGATCTACTCACCTTATCCTATAAATTTATTTAATACCTGATTGTGAAAATGGCTTAAAATTCCTGGTTAACCTCTCTCGAGATGATTTATTGCTGGTTAGGGATAGTATGTATCTGTTCTTTTCTTAATTTGTTCTTTTTAAAATAAGTTTAATAAGAATGCAAAGTAGGCAAACCTAGCTGCTGTTAATTACGCTAATGAATTAATAAATAAGATAAAAGAGAACTACAGATATGAATGTCCACGTAAAGGATGAAAATTCAGATTCTGTGTATTTAGGACTATCAAGAAAATAAGACCCAATGTTTTCTCTGGTATTCCGATGTTAATTCACAATAAAGGGGGGGGGTAGGGAAGAATAGAGATACTTTATATTAGGTAGAGGGGAGTGAAGGGAGGGGAAGGGGTATGGGAGTAGGAAGGACAGTAGAGTGAAACAGACATTATTACCTCCTGTACATGTGTGACTGCGTGACCCATGAGATCCTGCAATATGTACAATCAGAAAAGTGAGAGATTACACTCCATTTATGTATGATCTATCAAAAGTTACAAACGCATTCTACTACAATGTACAACTAATTAGAACAAACAAAATTTAAAAACATTAAACAAAAGAAAATAAGAAAGCTTGCTTTGGGACTATCAAATTCCCTGACCGCCCCCCCCCCCCAAAAAAAAAAGTATCAAGAAAAAAAGTCCCATGATAAACATTATTAAGCCCAACAGGGGGGAAATCTTACAGACATATGTGACAAGATTTGTCAAATATGTGACAAGATTTGAGTGAGGTCCCGAAGTCCTCCATGGCCCACAATACCTGCACACCTGGATTTCCAAAATCCCAGGAATTTTCACTGTTCTGGTAGCCTCTTTGAGTTGGCTCTGACTCTCGAAGATTATTTTAAAATGCTTTCATATTTCCCCAAGAATCTCATTCATGAATTGACGAGCCTGGATTAGTTTGGCCTAGCTGACTGTTTTCCAATACAGAGTAAGATTGAGACGGAACCAGATTCAGAACACACCTATTCCAGGGATGGGAGCAGGAAGCTTGGAGATTTGAGAGGGGCAGGCTGAGGTGGAGGGAGTAACAGTGGTGTGAGTATCTGAGCTGGAGGAAAAGCCTGGGTTCTCATACTTCAAAACTACATTAAAGAGAAATTGAAGAAAAACATGTCTTGAAATCTCTAAATGCATGCTGACTCGATGCAAATGTAGTGAATGGGATTTGAACACAGTTGAGCTCTGTGGACAATATCTTAACTCTGACTGCAAGGAGCGGGGCTTTATAGTTGAAGCACATAGATACAAAACTTGCCTGTCTGCAGGACGGTTGTGCCCTACTGAAGAGGAAGGCGAGCAGGCCCTCAACTTCCCCATTCCGCCAGCCTCTGGCTGTTTTGGTAGCTGAAGAGCCAACAGGTGGTTAGAAGGTGGTCATGACAGGCTCCAGCAGTTTGTAAGCTCAGGACGAGTGCCTCACTGTCACTGTGTCCCCTCTGAGTAGCAAATATGTTGCTTACAAAGACTTCTTGGATAAAAGAGCTCATAAAGGGACTGATTTCTGAGGAAGAGCTTTCGGGGTCTCCAAAGCAGGCTGGTGGAGAGGCGCAAGGATCCCACACACTCGAGGCAAGACAGGGTCTAGAGCCCAAGACTCGTTTCCTACCCCCGTGTCATTGAACCCCACCTCCGGCAGTACAGTGGACGCACGTGGATTTTAGTTTGATTAATGGAAAGTGTTGGGCGGTAAGGCAGCTGGCAAGCTCACCCGGTCATTCAGGCCTGCTCAATCATGGGTCTCTCTTAATTTCCTGACTTGATGGCTACTGCTAAATGACACAGGGGATGAATGAATAGCAAGTCCCAGCTCTTTTCTTTTCTGGAGTCCCTAATTCCTACTTGTCCATGAATCACTGATACTAATCAGGCTGCTTTGGATTCATTTACTTCCTTTTAAGTAGAAGTGCCTCTTTTGTGGGTAAAGTGCACTTGGTAATATTTTTGAGTGCAGTGAGCTTATCTGCGGACATGCTTTCTGTTCCTCTTATCGGCAGCACTGATTGGCATGCAGCATTCGGAGACAAGGGCTTGCTTGTGAGAGGGCCTAGGGCTGCCAACACAGTCTTTGGGAGAGTTCTGGTGGAAGTAAACATTCTTTTATTACTTGGGAGCATGCCCATTTTCAAATTTGTTTAAAAGGAAAAGGAAATTTTCTCCCTACTGCTTATTCTATTTCTAAACATCTTGTAAAGGCCTCTTTTTCATCTTTATTACGGGACATTATGAGGATGGCAGAAATTAGACATTCCGGGCATTTACAAATGTCGTGTTTTGAAAGGTATATTACTTTTTCCACTGGAAATTAATGTAATGAGAACTGTTTTACAGACACTCTAAACTATAAAAACACAAACACGTTTCGTGTGTGGCATTTCTTCTCAATGGAGCATTAGTCTTGGGTCGACTGGTTCCTTGGTGGCCCGATACCATGTCTCCCTGTCCTGTTCTAACCCATCTCTGCATCCCCCTCGGCTCCTTTTCCATCTGCTTTTTCTTCCTTATTGTCTCTCTATCTGTTCTACTTCTTTATGAACCTGTGTTTAGATATAACGAACAGGTATTTTTTCTTTCTAACTTTTCCTAAAATATGTCTTTTCTTCCTGGATTCACATTACTCTAATGTGCACAAAACCCCTAAATCAATATATCTATCACAGGTTTCTTCATCTACATTCAGCTTCATGCTGAACTTGAAACAGCCATTTGGAAGGGTCATGGCTACTGAAACAACATTGTATCTGTCGGTCTTCCTGAGTGGAGGCACCAGCAGTCACCCCAGCCAGACAACGTGGGGGTCTCTTGTTCTATCCTCTCACTCTCTCCATTAATCCCATACAGAAACAAATTCTGCAGAAACCGGAGCCTGTCCCTTTGCTGGAAGGTCACCCAGCCTGGAGTCACTCCTCTTACTCACCTTTCTCCTCTTGGTATGCGAGAATGTTGAGAAAGGTATTTCCAACATATTTAATGATAAACTAGCTTCTCTTCTGGATTATCTGCTAATGACTGAGGCATTTAAGTCACATATACTACTACTACTAATAATAATACTGTAAATAATAATGATAATGATGTTGAAGGAGGTATGTGATATTTTGACATAAATTAGACTAGGTTAAAAAAACAAGGTTGTAGAATGTCTTTCTCATCGTATCTTGCTGCATTTATAGTTTCTATCTGCACAATAATATATTTAGCAAATTTATATATTCTTGTGCCAAAGTTACTTAAAAAGGGACATGTGATTTTTTTTCCTTTTGGTACTGGGTGTTGACCCCAGGGGCACTTCCCTACTGAGCCACATCCCCAGTCCTTTTTATCTTCTCTTTTAAGACAGGGCCTCACTAAGTTGCTGAAACTGGACTTGAATTTGGGATCCTCTTGCCTCAGTCTCCCAAGTTGCTGGGATGACAGGTGTGTGCCACCATACTGGTTGGGCATTTGAATTACTGCATGTCATTTTAAAAATTTGAAGATGAACGTCAGAAAAAAACTATACATTCACAGCCAGAATATAGAGGCAGCATGATACAAAGGAATGGACCTTGGAAAATTGGAGTCTAGGAATTTTCTCCAGTGCTCCTATTGACACAGTAAAGAGTAGTTTTGGAATCTATTAAAATGAAGGAAGTCATGGAAAACCCCTAATAATTGTTAGCTGCAAGCACAGTGAATACTGTATTTATTCTTAATTGTATTTAACAGTTAATGGATGATGCTTACTCTGTTCCAGGCACCACTTGAAGTAGACACTATTATTACCCTGACCTTACATATTAGTCAACTGAGGCAGAGTTAAGTCATTTGCACAAATGTATGCAGACAGTAATTGCTAGAGCCAGGTTTCAAAAGGTGCTTAGCATAGACTACTATTTGGGTGTTGGTTAAAATTAAAATTGTAAAAATTAATTGGTACTATGGATGTACAAGAACATTTTTATTCTTAAAGAATACACATTGAGCTTTTCAGGGATAATGGAAATGGTCTATGAAAATTACCCTTACAATCAGGAAAAATTTTGTGTATGTGTGTACACAAATAATTCTGCAATAATTTGCAGAATTATTGTAATTTTGTGTATGTGTGTACACAAACACTTAACTGACATGAGGTGTAGACCTATGTATAAATGGGTAACCTGGTGAAGAATGAAAACTGAATAGGGTAAAATATTATCAATAGGTAAATTCGGGTAAAAGGTATATGAGTATTAATTTCCCATTTTTTCTTTTTTGTAGCTTATGTTTGAGTTTCTGGGTAAAAAGTTTGTAGTTCTGAATATAAAGCTTAAAAATTTATTTATTTGTAACAAACAACCTTCCCACAGCTCTGAGTCCCCGTACTTCTAGAGTGACATGTAGCCTGGTGCCCACGCCCTTCTCCCCTGCCCCCTCATGAAGCCCCCTCACTGCTCCCTTTCTCAGAAGGAGTGGTGGACAGAGGGGCAGGATGGCCCGTGTCAGACTATAGGTCTTTGGTCAGGACTCACCCCCATGCTGTGCTGTCTGTGATTTACTGTATGGGGCCCTCTATGAAGGTCTTTAAATGTGCAGATGTTTTTACAGAATTATTGAAAATTGTATTTACTTGTTTAATTTTATTATTATTATTTTATTTTTATCTTGACTTATTCAAAAATTAATATGCCCAAAGAAAATATAAAGTTGATCACAGCAGTATTGGTTAAGAACAGATGATATTCAAAATATATAAATACTAAAGAGCTAGTAGGGCTCAGGCACTGGCCAGGCGCAGGGGGCATGGACGCCCACTTTGCTCTGTGTTTCTGGCTGATCCCTGAGGTCCCTGATGGTGCTAATGGCAGGTGGAGCTGGGGTGGTGTGTGCTGCTGGAAGATGAGCTGATATTCCAACTTGGAAGAAAAGCCTACTTTTACTTCCTACTATTTAAAGAGTGGATGAGACTCAGATGGGTCGGGAGCTCTAAGAGCCTGATAATTTTATGTGGTTCTAAAACCTACATTCTTTTCATGAAGTTGCCTCTTCCTTTGCCTGCCAAGTTTCTGCTTCTCTTTAGAGAGAGCCTCATTTGCTCTCTCTAAAACAAAAATATCTGTTTACATATTTTATTTTATTACATGCATGAGAATATTTGTTCTACACTTGAGGAAACCAAGTCATAGGTAACTATGAAAATGCTTTATACTTAGGGAAAGTTTTCTTATTGCTAATAGAGTAAATCTTACTATTCTGGATAATCTTGTTTTATAAGTAATTTGGTATATTTTGTCCAATTCTGTCATAATTGTACAACCCATTTATACATATATGTAATTACATATACATATACAGAACACATATATAAAAGACATGTATAATTTGTGTATACTAAACATTAAGAAATTCCTCTTCAACACAGTCCTACAAACATTTTCAAAAGTGGTGTGTGAGAGTCACATTTAAAACCCCCAAACATGGGCTGGGGATATAGCTCAGTTGGTAGAGTGTCTGCCTTATAAGCATAAGGCCCTGGGTTCAATCCCCAGCACTGCTAAAATAAATAAATAAGTAAATAACTAAATAAATAAATAGATAAAAACTCAAACACCTGAAAAATGTTATCCTTAATGTGGTGGGTGTGGTGTGGGGGTTTTCATTCAATGCCTAAATATTTTTCATGCTAGATATGGCCTTAAGAATAATTAATTCATTCATCTGTTGGAGGACACCTAGGTTGGTTCCATAGTTTAGCTACTGTGAGTTGAGCTGCTATAAACACTAATGTGGCTGTGTCACTGTAGTATGCTGATTTTAAGAGCTTTGAGCATAAACCAAGGAGTGGGAAAACTGGGTCAAATGGTGGTTCCATTCCAAGTTTTCTGAGGAATCTCCGTAAAGCTTTCCAGAGTGGCTGCACCATTTTGCATTCCCACCAGCAATGTATAAGTGGACCTTTTTCCCACATCCTCGCCAACATTTATTGTTGCTTGTATTCTTGATAATTGCCATTCTGATTTGAGTGCGATAAAATCTTAGAGTAATTTTGATTTGCATTTCTCTAATTCCTAGAGATGTTGAACATTTTTTCATATATTTGTTGATCGATTGTATTTCTTCTTCTATGAAGTATCCGTTCAGTTCCTTAGTCCATTTACTGATTGGGTTGTGTGTTTTTTTGGTATTAAGTTTTTTGAGTTCTTTGTATATCCTAGAGATTAATGATTTATCTGAGGTGCATGTGCCCTTCAACAGATGAATGGATAAAGAAAATGTGGTGTGTGTGTGTATGTATGTATGTATATATATATATACACACACACACAATGTGGCATATATATATGTATACACACACACACAATGTGGCATATATATATATATGTATATATACACACACACACAATGGAATATTACTCAGATTTAGAGAAGAATGAAATCATGGCATTTTCTGAAAGGATGGAGTTGGACAATATCATGCTAAGCAAAATAAGCCAAACCCAAAAAACCGAAGGTCTAATGTTTTCTCTGATATGCAGATGCTAGTTCACCATCACAGGGGGCAGCAGCGGGGAGCTAGGGAAGAATAGAGTTACTTTATATTAGGTAGAAGGGAGTGAGGGAGGGGAAGGGGTATGGAGGTAGGAATGGTAGTAGAGTGAAACAGCCATTATTACCTCATGTACATATATGACTGCATGACCCATGTGATCCTGCAATATGTACAATCAGAAAAGTGAGAAATTGTCCTCCATTTACGTGTGACCTACCAAAATGTATAAATGCATTCTACCTTCATGTACAACTAATTAGAAAAAATTAAAAAATTAATTGAAAAAAACAGTAATGAATTCTTTATTTGGAGGAGGACTGGGGCCCTGGGCATTTGAGACCTCCCAAAACCTTAGAACCAAGAGTCGACTTCCTGTCCTTACTGCTTCCACTCTAATAGGGAATATGAGTCAACTTATTTGTCTAAATTATCTAATGCATTGTTTCAAGATTAAACTTTTTTTCCAAATCATTTAGTACTAATTTTAATGGGAGTTATTTGTATGGGAAAATATTATTCAGAAAAATAGAAGCTAGAGTTTCTGATTTTGCCTCAGAGAATCTTTCTTGCTCCTAAACTTGTTCTAATGAAATTATTGTATAGTATCGTGCAATTTAATTGTCTATTGGTTGAAGTGAAATTTGAGTATTTACATTATCCTCTTCAAGTCTTTCTCTAGCTTTGCATTGTTAACATGGATAAAATTAAGTATTAACTTAGAGCACTACAGAATGAAGAAAATACTCTATCAGCAAAGCTACCAGAGCCCTGGCTAACGGCTCTGCGAGTGAAATTGACCTCGGTACATTAGATTAGTTCAGTCTTTAAAATGAGGTTTTACTAATACCACTAAAAGAGCATGAAAACAGCCTTTTAGTGCAGATGATCTGAACACTTTACCTACATTTCAAATCTTAGTTCTGCTTCCCCCAGTGCCCTCCAATCATTAAGTCTGTAGGAACTGGAGCAATTAAGTCCAGAGTGCAGATGTGAAATGACCCTGGGGCCTGATTCTGAGGAAGATGAAGCAAGGGTGAGGGCGGAAGCAGGGCAGGTAGGTCTGTGGCTCTCTTGAGCTGGTGCTGATTTTCCCCAGGTCTTCATTAGGCTCACCTGATGCTCCTCAGCATCTGGGTCAGCAATTACTTCCAAAGTTTTATTACGATAGTTAATTACTCTATTGTTTGTGGATTTTTAATCTGAACCTCATTAGTTTTTTCAATAGTTGTTTAGGAGGCTCAGCAGGAAAGCCAAATTAAAAGGATCATTATAGAACAAGAGGTGCAGAGTGTTTAAGAAGCTTTAAAAATGAATCTTGCACTAGAATGTTTTAAAAATCCCTTTTAAATCATCTTATTTATTTGTTTTCCTAGGACAGGTGTCATTCAGCCACACGGGAGATGATTTGGGTCAACAGTGGAGTGTCACAGTGTCTATGTGAAATATCTCAAGGGGACAGTCCTCCCTGGGCTCAGGGCAGCAGGGTGAATACAAACGTGCATGTTGGACACACAGTCTCGAACCTGCCAGTGAGTCAGAGTGCACAGCTTACTCTGAGCCCCAGCACCTTCCTGTCTCTAAAGACTAACACACCCATACCCCACCAGCTACATTGGTCTCAGAAATACACTGAAATTCTGTTTTCAGGTACGTGAATAGTGAAATTATTCCCGACCCTATTTTGAAAACTCTGTATTATTTTGTACTTTTAACCTAAGAAGTGCTTCTGAGAGTTTCTATTTCTCTGTTTGTGATGTTGCACCTGCGAGCTTGTCTGCTTACCTGGGCATGTCCTCATACCAACCATGACTCTCCCGGAGTCTAAACGGCATGACAGCCGGTCCTGGTTGAGTGGAAGAGAAATTCTATTTCACAATTGGTGGAAAATGGCATGAGAGTGTCTAGGATGTTTTTGTCTATTTCTCAAACGTAAGTCTACCTTAGAATGGCAGGCGTGGATTTAAAGAAAAAGTTACCCACGTGAGATAACTTCTGGAAGACATGCTGGTTGGTCATTTTGTGGAATAGGGTGAAAGTGGTATTGCCAAAGTGCCAGGCAGCCCAAAACAGCTCCAGTTAGAGGCAAAAGGCAGAGAGAATTTATGTTGCCCACATCAAAATGAGAGCTGCTTTCTCTTTAAGTACCGGCTCGTCTGTGTTGAATTAACTGCTATTTACATATGCAGTAGAAACGTGGCTGTAAGAGACTGTCAGCTGCCCATCTTTCCTCAATCTCTACCTCTTCAGTCATATACACTTTTCAAGTTGAATTGCCCCATATGCAAACATTTTACTTTCAAACATATGACATATTTAAACTGCATTTATTATATGTTCAGTATACAGGTTTGGAGTAAAATTATTTTTGATACTGGTAATAATCTTTTATGAGTTTTGTGACTTATCTCTAGTAGACAAAACAATGCTTTATCATGAGTCTTATATGATTATCTCAGCTTGTGGAATTCAAGATGTTTCCAGTTTTTATACATCAACACAGACAACAGCTAGATAATGGGAAACATGTTCTCGCTCCCTCTGAATGCATTTCATGTGAACCACAAATAGGAAATATTAAACAGACAACTGAGGGTTTGGAGATTAGGAGAAACACATGAGCACGAATTTCCAAAAATAATTGTATAAAAGAACACATAAGAAACTTCGTGTTCTCTCCGCTTTCAAAGTCTTGCTTATAAACTTGAATTGTTACATGCACTATCCCTTTTTATCAGGTTAAAACTGAAGAAAATGTTCAGGATCATTTGTTTCCTTTTTAAATTCTCTTTTCACCTTGCACATAGTATCTTCAAATATCCAATGATTTGAGAGCTTGATAACTTATTTCTACTTTCTCATTTATAATCTTCGGATTTATATGAATTTATGTGTATGACACTCAACTTCTTAAACATGGAAAAGAGGCAAAATTCTGTCCAATTTCAGTCATGTAAATCTCCTAACTACTTCCCTTTGGTTCTGTTTTCTCGGATCCTGTGAGGTTTGGGGTCTCTGGTCAGTGTGCAGGAATGCTGCCTGAGAGCTGGCTGTGAAGTGGGTTTGGCACTGGCTGAAGCAAGCCTGCCTGGGTGTGGGGAGAAGCCATCCGCAGGAGTCCAGCAGGACGCTGAAAGTCAGGGGTGATGTTGGTGAATCAAGTAATGGTGATGAAGGGAAAAGAGGGCAAGGTATCAACATTAAAATAGACCTTCAAAAGGTTAAAGAAATAGAAATCACAAAGGAGAGGCAGAAAAGTGGATAATACAGAGGGCTAAATATTGATTTTTCTAACACTGAACACAATACAAAATATTTTTTTAAAAGTTTGTGTTGATATCATTAGATAAATCCGTTGTGAATTTTGTGAAAAAGATTGAAAGCATGAAATAGTAACAAAACCTACAGTAACATAAGCTAAAGATGAAATAATCAGGTTTAGTAATTCCATAATGGTGAAAAATGATTTAAGCTATCTTTTAAATACAAATTGATATTGTATTAAAATAGAATTCAATTAACAGAAGTGGCAAAAAGTCAAATTATTTTAAATTCGAAGAAGTCAAACACAAATTAAATTCAAATAATAGTAGGTGTTTTAAGACCAAGAATTTAAACTGAAAAATTTAAGATAGAAAAAAACATTCATTTAAAAATTAGAGTAAACCCACATAAATATTTCATACTAGACAAAGATGCCAGAAACATACATTGAAGAAAAGATAGCTTCTTCAACAAATGGTGCTGGGAAAACTGGAACTCCGTAAGTAGTAGAATGAAATTTAAACCCTATCTCTCACCTTGCACAAAACTCAAAGTGGTTCAGAGATCTAGGAATTAAACCAGAAACCCTGCACCTGCTAGAAGGAAGTGTAGGCCCAGCACTCCAACATGTCCACATAGGAACTGACTCCTTAACAACTCCTAAAGCATAAGAAGTAAAATCCGAAGTCAATAAATGCAATGGTATCAAATTAAAAAGCTTCTTCACAGCAAAGGAAAAAGTCCTTGAAGAGAGAGTCTACAGAATGGGAGAACATCTTAGCCACCTGCACCCCAGGGCATTAATCTCCAGGATATACAAAGAACTCAAAAAACTTAGCACCAAATAAACGAATAATACAATCAATAAATGGATGAAGGAACTAAACAAACACTTCCCAAAAGAAGAAATATGAATGGTCAACAAATATATGAAAAAATGCTCATTATCTCAAGCAATTAGAGAAATGAAAATTAAAACAGATTTCATCTCACTCCAGTCAGAATGGTAATTATCAAGAACACAAGTAACAATAAATGTTGGCAAGGATGTGGGGAAAAGGGTACATTCATACATTGTTGGTGGGACTGCAAACTGGTATAACCATTCTGGAAAGCAGTATGGAGATTCCTTCAAAAACTAGGAATGGAACCACCATTTGACCCAGTTATCTGATCCCTATACCCAAAGGACTTAAAATCAGTCTAGTACAGTGACACAGCCACATCAAGATTTAGCAGCTCAATTCACAAGAGCTGAGCTATGGAGCCAAATGGGTTCCCTTCGAGAGATGAAATGAATAAAGAAAATGTGACATATATACACAATGAAGTTATTACCCATTCATAAAGAGCAATGACTCTATGGCATGTGTCCGTAAATGGATGGATCTGAAGACCATCATGCTAAGTGAAATTAGCCAATTCTCAAAACCAAAGGTCGAATGTTTTCTCTGATAAGTGGAAGCTCACCCACAATAAGCAGAGTTGGGTGGAGAGAGACATCCACTGAAATAGACAAAGGGGAAAGAAAGGAAGGGAGGGGAGATAGGAAAAGGAAAGAGAGTGGAATGAATCTGACATAGCTTTCCTATGTACATATATGAATGCACCACAGTGAATCTCACCATGTGAGCATCTACAGGAAATTAATTAAAAAATCAGTATGGTTAAATGGGAGAAAGATCAATAGAGGGAAGGGAGCAAAGGGTGGGGGGAGGGAAGGGGAAGGAGAGGTACTGGGGTTTGTTAGAATATGACATATTCCATGCTTGTGTAATTATGTCAGAATGGATTCTACTGACATGTATAACTAAAAAGAACCAATAAAAAATTAGAGCAAATATTTATTCCTTTTTGAATAAAAAGGATAGTAGCAAGAAAAATATTGTTAACCAAAAAAATATAAATCTATTTTAATGAGAAAAATCTTCAACATTATTATAAGTGTGCCAGAGCAAGTACTCAACAAAATCAATAAGGACCTTGCTAACTTGACTACAGGTAGAATAAAACCCATCATTCTGTCCACTTGGCGG
Organism: Glaucomys volans; assembly: GCA_020662805.1. Classification (NCBI taxonomy): domain Eukaryota; kingdom Metazoa; phylum Chordata; class Mammalia; order Rodentia; family Sciuridae; genus Glaucomys; species Glaucomys volans. The sequence continues at coordinate 174,827 of JAJEJO010053153.1, read as the reverse complement.
ATGTAGGATCTAGTTCCCTTCATGTATCCATTTAATATTTAAATTGGCCTTCATCAACAGACATCCTAACAACAAGGCAAAAATCATTAGGGTTATAATTTCTGACCAAATAATAATAAAATTATTTTAATTAATTAATTTAAATCAATTCAACTGTTAAAAATAATCATAAATATTGGGTCAAAAAGATCTGATTTTTAATTTGCAAGGCAATGCAATTACTTGAATATATTCACAGGAACACAACTGAAATCCACAGAATGTACATTTCTCAAAAACTCCTTAATTCTTTTATAAATACATGTAAAATATATATGCGAATCATCCTGTTATACTTAGTAAAATAAAACTGCTAGCTAAATTGATATAAAGTAAAAATTAATGAGAAGTGATGTATGCTTGAAATGCAGAAAAAACTTCCATCCCCATAGCACGTTACACATTTTTATTTTATAAAACGAGTCATCGTAAAATTCTACCAGATTAGCAATTAACACCTAATTTTCTTAAAATATTCTTGAAACTAGAGGAGGAAGAAATAAAGAGGCAAATATTTGAGCTGCTTAATTTTCTTAGTGGCGCACGCCTATAATCCCAGCGACTCGGGAGGCTGAGGCAGGAGGATCGCGAGTTCAAAGCCAGCCTCAGCAACTTAGTGAGGCCCTAAGCAACTCAGTGAGACCCTGTCTCTAAATAAAATACAAAGTAGGGCTGGGGATGTGGCTCACTGGGGGAGTGCCCCTGAGTTTAATCCCTGTTTCAAATATATATATATATTATAAAAATATATAAATATATATTTATAAAATATATAAAATATATAAGTATATATTATAAATATATATTAAATATATATATTAAAAATATATATATATATAACTTTCTTAGTATGGATACAGGAAGGAAATCTCCTTTTTCTTTTCCCACATCTGCCGCAGCGCACCTTCCCATGTTTATCATCACAGGTTTGAGGCAGTGCGTAGCAAGCTGCTTTCCCTCCTTCGCCTGCGCAGATGCACAGGAAAAATGCTTTCTCTCCAGCAATGTGAACCCAAGTAGTTGACTTGAGATCAACTCAGGAGGAATCAGGGGACTGAGACGGGGAAGAATTCAGAGAGGCTGAGTGGGGAGATGCCACCTGGGTAACGCACAGTCTGCGGAGGACGGTGAGAGGGAAGGCAGGGGCTTCTTGGAGTCCTCCCCCCCCCGGGGGTGTTCCAGGGGGAGCCCTACCTGAGGCTCTGTCCAGACCCTCCCCACAGAGGAGGGTTTCCCGTAGGCCTATTCTGGTGAGGCAAGCAATTTGACATCAGTCTATAATCCTGAGTCATAATTAAATAGCACAGCGAGTGAGATATTTTTCTTGGAAAAGAGGAGTTGCTGAACTTTTCAAAATTATGAAAGAGATCAATAAAATCATTACAGAGAGGTTTTTTTGGGACACCGATAAAATTCGAGAATGAGCACACACATTTCAAGCTAGAAATGTATGATCAAATTAGAAAATTTTACAGTCTATTTATATGGAAAGTAATAAATAATGGTGTTTCCAGTAAAATGTCATAAATTATTTCAAATTACACCTAGACTCAATTTTGGAAGAATGACTTATAATGGAAATTTAAGAGACTGAGCGTTTTTTAAGACACACATTCAAGAACATAAAATTTTAGCTTTTAAAAAATCTTTCTTCCCATTTATTAAAAATAAAAAGTATTCATTATCTATAGTGGAATATATAATACATGATGAAGCAAATACCAATATTATATTTCACTGTTCCTTCATCAAACAATCTTTATTTTTATGACATTTTATAATTTGGATCAAATATGGCAATAGTGAATAGTTTTAACTATTTGCCATGGAAAATCAATTTAAAGTTTTGATTTAAACTCCTTGTTTTAAACAAGAAATATCATGTATTGAGCAACTTGAGAGGCTGTGGCAGGAGGATCACAAATTCAAGGCCAGGTAGCCTCAGCAACTTAGCAAGGCCCTAAGCAACTCAGCAGACCCTGTCTCAAAATACAAATAATAAAAAGGACTAGGAATGTCGTTCAGTGGTAAAGCACCCCTGGGTTCAATCCCCAAGGCGGGAGGGGAGGGGTGTTTGTTATATATTAGACAAAATTATGCATTATTTAACACTTAGTACCAGTTTCATTATTTATTGAGGATCAAGTAAAACTGGTTGCTTTGTTTGTTTGTTGTTTGTTTATTTCCATCCTGGGGATTGAACTCAGGTGGAACCCAGAGCTTCACAGCTGCTGGGCAAGTGCTCTACCACAGAATTATTCCCAACCCAAAGGAAAGCAGCGTTTCAAGATGGACTGAAGAACTCCTGACTATCACCATGGCATCATTGTTGGGCATGACCGTGAATCTGGTGTTCTGTTGCAGTTGTTATGATTGGAATAACACACCCTTAACCATCCTTTGTCCCTCATGATGGTAACAGCCATCTATGGGCTTCATATTTGATGATATGATGGGGGTCCTCTACATTCCCCTTAGCAAGAAGTTCTCTTGTAATATGCGTATTTCTTTTTGTTGTTCTTATGTTTTGCTGTCTTTGAACTGTTGGCAAAGCGTCTGCAGGGTTGATTTGTAAATTTATTCACAATTTCTTGAATCCAGTCCGGAAAATACATAATGAGATACAAGACGTTATGTTTTAAGTTTAGGGGATTTAATTAAAAGTTAAGGATTTGTATTATGACTTTTGATCTTTAAGAGATTTGCTTGAAACTGCGTCTTTCCTTGATATGGAACTAGAGGCCCACTGTGAGTTGTGTGGAGAGAGCCTCTGATCCCATGTTTGCCCACTTCTGCTCATCAGAAGTGGGTAAAATGCTGCTGAGGAGAAGGTTGAAGAGGAATCTTGGAGAGTACCAAAAGTGGAGGTGTAAGGAGAATTTGTTGGAATACTCAAATCCCCTTCCTCGTATAAGACCTTGGCATTTCATTTGAAAATCTGATTTTGGCTATATTCTTCCTTAGTTCATCTCAAGTTTTGAATTCACTATTTTCTTTTTAGTGGAAAATACTGGTTGTTTACCTTTGAAGTTCTACAGATCCTCTTCCCAAATCACTGTGGGACAGAATCCACTTTCATCCTCATAGTTCATATTATAAAATTAGCACAAAACCTTTTGTAGATATTCTAATAACTCATACAGTAGGGAACTCTTAAGAATTTCATTTGATTTTATCATGGACTTTTATTGCCCAGTCCTCCCTGCCCACTACAGCCACTACTACACTCTCCTTTTCTTGCTCCTTCACCTCCTCTTCTTCCTTTTCCTCCTCCATCTTCTCCTTCTTCTTGGTTGAATAATAGCATGTCCCAGGAAATTCAGTGGGTGTTCCATGGAGGAAGGATTGTTTGGGCATCTAGGTTGGGTAAAAGCTACAGCCTAGTATTGAGATGGTTACTTGTGTGTCAACTTGACTGGGCCATGGAGTGCCCAGACATTTGGCCAAGCATCACTCTAGGGATGGCTATGTGGGTACTTCTGGATGAAATTAATATTTGACTTGACAGGCTAAATGAACCCACCCTAACGTGAGTAGGTCTCATACAATCAATTAAATGCCTGAATTGAATAAAGCGCTAAGTGAGAGGAAGCTCTGCCCACCTGAGGACTTGATGGAGACACTGATCTTTCCTGGTCTTCAAACTTTGAAACATTCATTCCTCTTGGGTCTCAAGCCTGTCAGCTTTTAGACTGCTCACCATCACAGATCATCATCTATCATGGTTTTCAGGCCTTAGGACTCAGACCGGAACTACACCTTGGCTCTCTGGGACTTGCCAACTGTGTATCTTGGAACCCTGTCTCCATAATTGTATGAGCCAATTTCTTATAATTAATCAAAATCAATTTCTCTGATTTCTCTTTCTCTCTGTTTATACACATCTGTATACATGTGTGTCTCTTCTGTAGGTTTTATTTCTCTCGAGAACCCTGACAAGAGCACGCAGGTGACTGCTGCCCCCCTGAGAACCTTCTAGGGATTTCAGTGTGCTGGCCTGCCAGGACACACTCATAGGGACAGTGCTGAGCATTTCCCAAACCCATTCAACTATAGAACAGTCTTGCATTTTTGCCTTTTTGTTTTAAAAATTTCAGCAGAAATTACTGGTATCTTCAAATTTTTAAAATAATTTTTAATAAACACATTTTGTATATATATGATAATATAATTTTTGGTTTGTAAAATAGACAATATTAACCCTCAACTCTGGAGTCAATAAATAGCTCGGAAAGGGTCTGTTTATATTTACAAGAAATTTCATCCCAGGGATAAGGCTGATCTTTTTGTGAAGGGGAAAAGGGTTAGGTCTCATCTTGGATTCTCTATATCCTGGGAAGGAATAAAGAACCCACATCGGGTTTACTTCTCTTGGAATTTAATCTCCCCCTACATACAGTCCTGCTGCAGTCTCACTCTGGTTTTGCTAAGTGAAGCAGCCGTCACCTAGATATTCTCCTGTAAATTATTTAAAATCAGCATCCAAAACCCCCACCTTAGGACTCAGGGGCAGTGAGTCAGGAAGTGGCCCTCAGTGCCTGCAGGAGTTCAGGGGTCCCAGAGAAGCCACAGTGATGGTGTGGGCTGCCTCCAGCACCAAGGTGCCTGTGGGAGGAAAGGACAAGGCTGCAACTCCCATCTGCCATCTGCCCGTGCTCACATGCCTTTCCACACAGCCCCCAGAAGAGAATGGTGCTCCCATGTCCTGTGCTTTTAAAACATTCTAGGAGCATGTCTTATATTTGGCCAAATATAAGCAAACCTGCTGGTGATTCTGTTCTTTTCTAAATTTTATTTTTACAGACTGCATTTTGATTCCGTAAACTAATTTTGGGTTTTGAGGCTTTGCAATTTAGAAAAGCTTAGAAGGGTGGAGGATTTTGACTCTGAGCATCTGTCATACCTGAATTGCACTCGTACAAGTAAGAAGAAAGCTGCATTGAGCAGGGATTGGCCATTCTGGGTTGGGGAAAGCAAAAAAGAAAAGAAAAGTGGTGGTTTTTGTTTTGTTTTGTTTTGTTTTGTTTTTTTCAATGTCACTAATTAGTATCATCAATTATCAGGAAGAAGAATCACAAAGTCAATTTTTTTCTTTCTCTTCTTTTTATTGGTGCATTATAGTTGTACGTAATGACTGGATTTGTTGTTGCATGCACACAATAGAACAATACAATTTGGCCAATCTCTCTGCAGCACTTTCCCCTCTGCACTCCCCTCCTCTCACCCCATGTTCCGTTTCCTCTACTGATCTCCCTTCTATTTGCATGAGATCCACCCCCAACTTTCTTTCCCTTTATCCTCTCTAGCTTCCACACAAGAAGAAAAAAACAGAACATTTTACCTTCTGCATTTGACTTATTTTGCTTAACATAATGGTCTTGAGTTCTATCCATTTTCCTGCAAAATATCATAATCTCATTTTTCTTCATGGATGAATGAAACTCCAGTGTGTATATATACCACATTTTCTTTTTCCATTCATCTGCTGATGGACAGCTAGGCTGATTCCATAGTTTGCCTGTTAATAGTGAGGTATGAACATGGCTGTGCCCACTATCACTGTAGTATGACTTTCATCTTCAGGATAAACACTGAGGAACAGCACTGCTGGGTTATAGAGGGATTCTGTGCCAATGTTTTGAGGAACCTCCATACTGGTTTTCACAGTAGTTGTACTAATTTACAATCCCACCAACAGTGTAACATTGTTCCTTTTTCTTCACACCCTCTCCAGCATGTATTATTTGTATTCTTGACGACTATCATTCTGACTGGTGAGAGATGAAATCTCGGTATAATTTTGATTTTCATTTACCTAATTGCTAATGAAGTTTAATTCTTAATACATTTGTTGACCATTTGTATTTCTTCTTTTGAGAAGTGTCTGCTTGATTCATTTGCCCATTTATTAATTGGGTTAATTTTTGGTGTTTTTTAGTTCTTTATATATTCTAAATACTAGTCCTCTCTCAAAAGAATAGCTATAGGCTCTCTCTTCCCATTCTTGTTTCCTATGTTGAGCAGAAGTTTTTAAATCTGATGCCATCCCCTTTATTAACTCTTGGCATTGTTTCCTGAAGTATAGGGGTTCTAATGAGCAAGTCATTGCCTGTGTCTATATGCTGGAGTGTTGACCCTACATTTTCTTCTAAGAGAAGAAATAGTTTCTGCTCTAATTCCTAGATCTTTGATCTATTTTGAGTTGCTTTTTGTACAGGTTGAGAGATAGGGTCTAGTTTCATATTTCTACATATGAATAACCAGTTATCCCAGCACCATTTGTTAAAAGTCTGTCTTTTCTCCAGGGTACATTTTTAGCATCTTGTCAAGAATCCGATGACTGTAGATGTGTGGTTTGTCTCTGTGCTTTCTGTTCTGCACCACTGGTCTCTGCGTCTGTTCTTATGCCAGTACCACACAGCTTTTGTTACCGTAGCTCTGCAGTATAATTTAAAGTCAGGTATTGTGATGCTTCCAGCATTACTCTTTTGGCTTTAGCTATTTTGGGTCTCTTATTCTTCCAAATGAATTTTAGGACTGTTTCTTCTAATTCTATAAAGAATTTCATTGGTTTTTTAAATGGGGGTCGCATTGAATCTATTTGTTGCTTTTGATAGTATGGTTATTTTAATAATATTAATTCTCACTATCCATTTACAAGGGAGATCAGAAAGTCAGTGGTTTTTAGAAGTTGGTCCCTGGCTCAGCATTGGCGGCATCACTGGGCCACATGTGAGATCTTGGGTCACACCTGAAACTGAATCAGAAACTCTGGAGATGGCATGTAGAAATCTGTTTTAATAAGCTCTCCAGATAATTCTAATGCACACTAAATTTTGAGAAGCATTGGTATAATTTTTTGAAAGGAGTATTCCACACATATTACTTGGATTCTAGTAAGGGCAAAGAATGCTTGAGGTTTTATATACTCTTATGAGAAGTTAAAGTAACTGCGGATTCTGTCCAAAAATATCTGGGTAGGGCTGAGAAATTAAAAGGAAGTGAGCCAGCTAAACTTTGCATTTTGCAGTATATTTGCTTAGAGTAAGGAGATTGGTGCCCAAGCTACTGCAAAATGAGTTGGCCCTCACAACTAAAAGGTATTAAAAGGAGCTGATATAAATGATTGTATTTTTGATATATATACTGCATGCAAAAATGGATAGGATGTGGAGCATGAATATGGATCAAAACACCTGAAAGGCAGTTCAGTTCCATAGTCCTCTTCAGAACTCATGCAACCCAAGCCACAGTGCAGAGGGGCTAGCAGTTCCTATTCTATGTGGGATGCACAATAAGCTCCAATGAGCTGAAACATCATCCATTCATGAAACATCTTGCGTGTAGGATCACCACCCTAAGAGCAATTTGGTAAAGGGAGTCCTTGATTACTTCCAGGGTGGCCACATCTTACTTTCTTATCCTGAACTATAAAAGAAGTCTTAAAAAGCCAAAGGACAAACCAAAAAACAAGCCATTACCAGCTAACAAAACAGGGAGTTTGAGATCTTATCATGCACGCAGTAAAAACGGATTCTTAAACTGTCTTTTAAATTTTACCTATTGCTTCTGTACAGGATTTTCCCATGTCCTCTAGCAGGTAGCAAGAAGGCAGAGCTGCTTCAGAGACAGACATCCTGGGGATTGAAGGAATGACTTCTTGAAACCAGGCGTTTCTCAGCAAATCATAAAAACCCCACTGGGGACTTCTGCTGCCAGGAGAAAGATGTTCAGCATCCCCCATACAACCTCTAAGACCATGAAGAGTGCCAGACACGTCAGCTTTGGGCTTCAAAACTGCTGATGTCCAAATTTAGCCTGACGGTGCTTATACAATCTTGAAAATCAATGTAGTGCTACATTCTTGCTTGCGAGGGAATGTCATTTTGGAGACATTTTCTTTCCTGTTAATACAAATCAGAAGGGTGACTGTCTGTGTAAAGAAAAGTAAAGCAAAATAAAGAATATTATCTTGATTGATAGTGGAAAGAAATAGGAAGGGGTATATGTCCTTTTGGGGAGGGAATCAAAAGGATAGAGGGGAAGGGGAGGAGATAGAGAAGAAGAACATACTTGCTGCTTCTTATGAAGCTCAAGAGAGTTGAAGAGTCTAGTCTAATCATATTTGATTTTAATCTATTAATCCGATAACTAAATGTGCTCTGAAATTCAGAGACAGAGTAAGCAAAGCAAGATATTGAATTTCTTCCCCAGTGGGCTTTGGGGAGCAGTGTAACAGCTCTGGGTCTCCATTAGGGTAGTGGCTTTGTGACCACATGTAATTTCAGACCTTTCAGAGCTGTGTTATAAAACATTTGAAATCTGCTCTAGTACATTAAGTGTTAAAATACCATCTACATCTTAGATTGCTGAGTGAAATGCAGTCTCCACAATAAACTGAGCATCTCCACAATAAACTGTCACATAAACATATTAATTTTATAATTTAATGAATCAAACAGTGCAAGAAATATGTGAAAAATTACTGCTAAGACCTAGAACATCTATAAAGAAATGACGTTTGAAATAAAGCAAGTTGTTTAACTTAGCATAGACTATAAAGGGAATATTTAGATTTAACAACCTTGAATTTTATTCGTGTCCTCCAAAAATCATGATTCACCTTTGTTTTTAAAGAGACAAATGAGATGACATTGGCAACCTTCATCATGAACATTTTTACACATTTTACTAAATGTTCCGTTTATGTAATAGAACAGCCAATTACTTTCTGTGAATATATACACAGACTTTCACATAGACATCTAAATACAGGGACATGTGCACTGGCCAGGTGGTGTAAATTTATCTTACATCAGTTTCACTTTTACAGTACACAATTGATGATTTTGATTTTGATTTTTGCTTTCACAGTATATTATATTAAGCATTTTATTAATGTCTATTTTTAAACCTGATTGTTAAAACGATTTTTAACATGGCTACTTTCAATCTCTTTAAACTTTGCATTCCATCTCCTCCCTCTCTCCTCCCAGCCAAGCCATTTTAACCTTCTAATGGGTCCCTTACTTTTCCTCGTTAAATCTTAACAACCTATTACTAGCTCTAGGCTGGTCTGGCTTTCTGCAGAAATCCATGCTGCCTTTGAATCTGAAGTGCAGAAGGACTTTTGGGGGGTCAGGTAAGGGCCATGGGGTAGAGCCAAACATGCTGGAAATGCTGGTATCTAAAAGCAATCTGCACCGAAGGCTTGTTAGGGAGAGAGCGATGAGGTGAGAAGCCGGTGAGGCTTGTGTGCAGCTTACTGTATTTGCTATTTAACAAAGACGTCCTTTAAAAATAAGAACCCACTTTTCACTTGAAAGGAATGGATCCCATCATGCCCTCGCGCTGCCTTCCGGCTCCAGTTCACGCACTTGTCCCAGCGCATCGCCTGCCCAAATGGGTCCATTTCTTCATTCAGAATGGTGGATTTATACTTCCTTGATTCATGACTTCCCTGAAAGAAGGAAAAATCCAAATGAGACCTGCTTCTGTGATTCTCAAAATTTCTGTAAATTACCGTTTTCTTTAAGGATGGACAGAGCTTTGGCTGATTATGAAATGAACTGATATCACACTGAAGTTTTCAGTGGACAGAATCATTTTTTTTTCCAGCTGGCAAACAATTTTACTTTGTCCCAGTATCACCAAGTCAATTAACATTACAAATTATCACTTGACTAAAGTGGCCGTTCATCAATGGCTTATCATGTTCCCCACTATTATAAATAGATAGAAATGTATATTACATTCATACTTGACCAGAGTTCAGATGATGATTTTCTCATTTCACCTTTCTTCCACACTGCTTTGAATTGTATGCTAAAAGAAGTGTTTCTCTTTCCCCATTTATGTATTTTTAATTTATCAACAGTATATGCTGGACAATTTCTAGTTTATGTTTGGGGCAATATCTGTGACAATCATTAATTACTTTGATGCTCAGATTATTTCAGAATTGGTCAGTAGAATTCCTTTAAGATTTTTTGGTGTCTTTATCTTTATTAAATTATGGCACTTGCAGGTAAATGGATGGAATTGGAGAATATCATGCTAAGTGAAATAAGCCAATGCCAAAAAAACAAAGGCTGAATGTTTTCTCTGATAAGTGAATGATGATGTATATGGAGATGGGGAGTGGGGGTGAGAGAAGAATGAAGGAACTTTGGATTACATAGAGGGAAATGGGGGGGTTATGAAAGAGGGTGGAATGAGACAGACATTATTACCCTCTGTACATGTATGATTACACAAATGGTGTGAGTCTACATCTTGTACAACCATAGAGACAAAAAGTTGGACCCCGGAATTATCTTACACAAATCACTGCCACAGGTTGGCCTATTACTTGAGGACATGTGGCCTTCCAAATATCCAGTTCAACCTCGGGCTTATCATAAACAAACTGACTACAAAAACCTGGCTACACAAGATGACTGAGCATGCAGAATAAGGTTTGTGCAATGTCACTTGATAACAGGCATCTCGGAAAAGATGGAAATGAGAACGGGTGGAGCTGGCGAAGGATTTTGTGGGGAGGTGGTTGTGGGTTTGCAAACACACCTGGTTGAACTTCCCATCTTACTATTGCTACGACTAAACACTGAAACACATCCATTGATTCTGGGCACAGAGACTTCATTTTCTTTGCTTCAAAAAGAAATCTTTTGTTTTAGGTTCTGCTTTGGGACCACTCTGCCCACAGTGAGACCTGCTGAACCTGCAGTAGTTTAACCAGAGGCGAAGGCATTTGGGGAGCTGGCAAGGTATGACAGGAAGACCTGTCAGGAATTCAAATGGAAAGAAAGGTGGTCACACCTTTAGGCAAAGGTGATGAGGGGGGCTTGCAGGTAGCCACCTTGGCCTCCTCATGAATTGGAACTGGGGAAGGAGGAAGGTTTCCTCCATGTCACCATCACTCTGCCAGAGTAGGAGGGGAGCCCACTCCAGCTTTGGTTCATGTGATGACTGATGGCACTGAGGCAATCAGTCATCACACGTGCTTGAAAACCAGATGAAAATGTTTGTTGCTGCTGTAATTAGGTCTCCAGGGAGAGCAGGGAGGACTCTCAAGCAAGTTCTGAAGAGCCAGGGAGGGGTCTATGCAGGGTGGTCCTGAGGGGCAGCATTCCCAGGCACAGCTACAGCTCTGTTTGAGTGTCCATCAGGGGCAAAGGCAGCGAGCAGCCAGGCTCTCTTATCAGCCGCCAGATGTGGGGCACGTGGGGAAGAGGGAGAGGTAAGGCTTAAAAGCTGTCAGCAGCCCAAAGTCAAAAAATGATATCAGACATCCTATACTTTAGAGTGCAAGTTTCTGCAGATCTGGAGCTTCATCTATTTCCATCAGAAGAAAGTCTAATTTTTTTTTTCACTTTCCACAGCAAATTTTCTTAGGAGTTTTAGGTCACATTCAAAACTGAAGTCTGCAAGCTTGTTTACCTGCTAATGGGAAGGAACACCCAAGTCCTCTCTGATCTTATGCACACAACTTTGGACACCGGAGCTGCCCTGCCTGATGAACTCCATTTCAGTCACTGCCTTATGCCATTGCTTAGAAGGCCTGGAAATGGTGCAGAACCTGGGGTCTCCAACACCAAGAAGAGTGCTATAGAAACTTCTGTGGTTGTCACCGGCTCCAGTCATTGATGCAGGGGGTTGCCTTTTTTGGACATTCCTGGATGGCAGTTCTCAAGGTGGAAAATTAGAGGGGTCTTGCTGGGGAAGAGGAGTGTTCTAAATCTCAGATATTTGTGGACTGAGATCAGCAGCAGTACCAGTAATGACAGAAAACCTGGGCCATGTGGAGCAGCCATGCCAGCAACCTCTTGGCGTCCTCACCTACACTGAGAATGGGGATTTGTTTCTAGACACATCCCTGCCCACCCCTCAGTGTGTTAGAGGCCCTAAAGTTCCAATAGTTGCTTCCAGGAAAACCATTATTACGTGTTCCCAGGTTTAAGATTTACAATCTTATCACTTATCATATGAAAAAAATACACTGTTCATTAATAATGATTATATTCAGATGTTTACTCAGGAAAGTCTAAATGTTTTAGTAAAAAATAAAAATAAAATAGAGCAAGCCCAGTATTCCTGGTAATATGTAGAGCACATTAAAAACACTGCTGCTTTTCGGTCAGTTCTTAGGATGTGGGATGCTGTGAGGACGTGTGTGCTGACTGCTTTAGACTTTGAGGTGACAGAAGAAGGTGGTGAGAAGAACTTGGAATATGCTGAGTGTTCTGTTTGCCTCTGGCTTTTCCCATTCATCCTGTGTCTCCTCTGCTCTGCCCTGTGATCCTGAAGTGGAGGCAGTACCACCCAGGGCCCTTTGCCTTCAGGCTTCTGGTTGGGTTTGGCTCCTGGGTTGGCCAGAGCTGTGCTCTTCTATGGAAGGCCCAGCTCTGGGTAGGGGGTCCTCTCTCATAGAACTGAGCTACGCTTTCTGTGAGCCCAGTAGCACCGCCTCCCCTGGCCCCTCACCCTTTCAGATCCTGGGCTAGTGACTTTCACTGTTGCTAGTCCTGAGTTTTGTTTTCCCTTTGTCTTGTACAGATTATGTAAATAACTCCCTCATTAAAATTCCCCAAATTTCTCTGACTTTGCTTGTCTGCCTTCTTAGCACCTTTGCTAATTCATCTGAATGACAAAGAGCTAGTCATGCAAGCCAGGTCTGGTGTCACTGGTCTGCAATCCAGGCTACCTAGGAGACTGAGGCAGGGGTCTCAAAGTTTGATCCTGGGCCACTTTGTGAGACCCTTTCTCACTAAGGGTCTGGTGGTCTGGTGATGCAGTTCAGTGGCAAAGTCCTGGCCTAGACTGTGTGATGTCATGGGTTTCTCTCTAGTACTAAAAAACAAAAACAAAAACAAAGAAAAAACTGAGTTAGCCATGCAGATGTAGGGGAAGAAAAAGCAAATCAAGATACCAGCAAGTGCAATTTTGTGAAAACATACAGCTCGATGACGCGCATGTCATATTGCTCTGTAGAAGTCGCAAGTCAACTACAAAGCACCTGGATAAGTTTTGATCCGTGATTTTGCTTACATTCTTACTCAGTAAACATTTTGATTACGTATTTGTGGAAGGCCATGAGCGAGGTGCTGCAGGTACGTGGATCTTCTTCGAAGGCTTCTACCTTCACTCTGGACTTTGAGTTTGTGAGCAGACATTATTGTTCTTGTGCTCATTTATTGAGGCCTGAAGTGGTAGTCAATTTGTGTAGTAGGGCCACTTAAAAAACGTCTTCCCGGTGACAGAGTATGAATGGAAATGACTGTGGTCAGAATGTTGTCTTCCTGCCTCTCCTCCCCTGCCACCGCACACATCCACAAAGCAAATTTTTAATTTATCCAAAGTACAGCTCACTCCTTGAAATCATTCCGGACGAGTTCTTCTAGCCTCCTTTGCTGCACATCTTACACTTCAAAGCACGTCATAATTAGTTTGGCTTCCACTCTCAAATGCCTCTATGCTGCCTTTACAAGAACATTCTTTTCTGCTTTGGAGCAATGTGCCGCTTTGATATGATTAATGACAATCCAGTATTTCCTCTGGTATTTCAGTGGAAGAATGAAGCATTTAATATACGGTTTTCACAAAATGTCCTTATGAAATAAATAGAGGCCAAAATTCTGTTCTATGTAAGTTTTCATTAGATACTGAGAAAAGAAAATGTGTTTGGGGGAAATAAAAAGGAGCCCTGATTAGTCTTGGTTTTCTGGGATGGTCTTATTTTTACAGTAACTTTTATCAGCCCTCTTTCCCACATGAAACCTAGCAGTCTGGGATATTTCCATTGCTTTTCTTGTTTTTGTTTGGCAGATATTCATGCATCTTGAAAAACTGTCTTTTTAAAAGCCAAAGGAAGGAGGATAAAATTTTTTTTTCCTAAAATTTTCATCGTATTTTCCCTAAGTTCTAAAGGTTCTACAATATTTCATCTTTGTTTTGACAGTACTTTTGATGAAAAAGCATCCTCTCTCAACTGTTCTTGTGGATCACACTTTTTGTTTGTTTCTAACTCTTCCAGGTGACCTGGCTTGACAGAATGGTCACCCCTCCTTTTTTCTGTGAATATATTTAAGACATGTTTGTCTAGAGTGCATACTAAGAAAGTTTCTGTGGGTGAATTTTGAGTCTTGTCTTTTCCCACCAACTTATCCGACTAACTTGCAAAGTTTCTTTGTAGTGTTGAGAGCCTTATCCCTCTCTAATTATAGGTTAGAGCACAGAAGAAATGTGGACAAAAGACCGACTTGTATAACCTACCAGAATAGTTTTTTCCCCTTGTACATTATGCTCTATTACTGAGGAACAAGGAATATTCTGAAGTCTTATAGGAAAAATTTTGATTTGTTTACTTTTGTTTTATTTATATTGCTCTTCAGAGATATCCATACCCTAATTTATGGATCCGGTGACTATATTGCAATACAAGGCATAAATTGGAAAGATTTAAAGTTAAGACATGCTATTAGGCTGTGTCTGCCAAGCCTCAACCCTTTTATACTTTGGAAAGAGCTGGATGACAATCATTTAAACAGAGAACTCCTGGAAATTTGCTGAAGTGCCTACGGGTTGAGTCTTGGTTACAGACACTAGATGGACATAGAACCAGATGAATAGGTACAAGATCAACAATGTCGTATCCTGTCTGTGTTGGGACAGGTATGTAACTGCTTCAATGTTTGGATAAAATGTTGTTCCACCCTAAAGCTGGGTAGGAACAGGAAGGTTTTTATACAGAATCATTCATAGATGGGCCAGGGGCAGAAGGACCAAACTCAGAAAAATGGTGGCATGGAGATTTGTTTCATCTGAGCAAATGCACCTATGGCTGCCCCCTGCCTGTCCTCGATGGCAACCTGTGAGCAGCTCCAGTTGGCTCTCCTTCCAGGATCTGTCCTTTCACTCATCTTTGAACCCTTATTATTGCCTTTTAGTAAGGAACAGCTAAGATTTAGAATGTGCTCACTACCAATACCACCAAACCCAGTGGTAAGTACCCTCATGAATAAGTTTAATAATCCTCCTACAATCCCTAATAACTATAGGTATGATGATGACGATGATTTAAATGAAATGCCAGCCTCCTTCTGTGGACATCTGCTCAGGAAAATGTTCCCTCTTAACATCCCTGCTTAGGGTTAGAACATTCCCTACTGTGTAAGAATTGGTTGGAGGCCTTCCCCTGATTTTCACTATAGAAACCAAAGGAGCAAGTTTCTTTCTGTTCCTATTCTTTGGAGATTTGCATTTGGTCACGTGACAAAAGTTGAGACTTTAGGTTGCCATCACTCAAGAGTGAATCTGAAGAGAGTGATATACAAAGGTGAGGGGAATTGGGAAAATGTCATGATGATGTGGAAGCATCTAGAATCCAAGAGAGAGTTCAACCCTATGAGGACTGAGTGATGACTGAGTGATGGAGAGGGACTTGGAAAAGCATCCCACCCATTGTCTTCATCTCCATTTGTTAGTGTCTACTGATATCTCCCCTTTCTCTATTCCTGTCTGGTCTCCTTGTATGGTCCTCCACCTTTCTTGATGGTTCTGTGGGTTAATTGATAGAATTCAAAACAGTTCCTTTCTCATAAGTTAAAGTATGTTTATGGTGCTTGCAGCCTAGAACCTTAATAGTTTTCCAGCTTCCATCCTTAATTCATGTGCATACTATTGGGATCCAGTGTGGTCTTTTAAAAAGGTGAATTAGTATTACCCATTGATAAAAACTCACAATTGAACTGAGAATAAAACTCAAGCCCCTTGCTGGGGCTTTTGGATTAATGATATCTAAGAATCCTCTATTTTTCTTACCTATCCTTCTTTTAATCTTTCTCAGTGTTTTTCTGAGCTGTTTCCTGTGACTGCCAAGCACATGATTTGATAAATATCAACACATATCAGAAGAGATAAGTTTTTAATATTTGGTTATCTACTATCTGGTCTGGTTTGAATCCTAAATGTCCCCATCTACTGAAGGTTTGGTTACCAGCCTGTGTTCCCATTGGCAAGTGGTGGAACCTTCAGGAGTTTGGGACTCCTGGAAAGGAATTAAGTCATAGGGGGAATGCTCTTGAGGGTGGATATTGAGACCCCATCCTCTTCCTCCGTCGCTCTCATTGCTTCCTGGCTGCCATAAAGTGAGCAGCTTGGCCCTATCACTCTCCCTACCATGACATTCTGCCTTGCAGCAGGCCCAAATACAGTGGAGTCAACTGACCATGGACTGAAACCTCTGAAACTGTTCCATCTTTTAAGTTATTTATCTCAGGTGTGTTGTCACAGTGATGAAAAACTGACTAACCCATCCTCCCACCTCTCTCTTCTTCCCTTTAGTTTTCTTATATGTCTTTAGGACAACTATATTGGGTGTAGTCTTGGTGAGAAGCAAGGCACACTTCCTATATGGAAGCAAAAATGGGACAGATCCTCTTTCTCTCCATTCCCACGAATTCAGGGTGAGCAGGAAGCACTGACTTGTCTATCCAGACCTCACTCTTGGGCAAGGGTGAGGAGATGAGTGGAGGCTGTGTTTTATCCAGCATCTTCTGTCTGTGCAACCTTTGCTGAATTTCATTGCTCTCTCATTTCAGAAACCCTTGGTTTCTCTCTGTGCTCCAAAGCTGATACTCTAGGATCCTATTACTTTGGTAAGACCTGATATTTTTAAATATTCCATTCCTTGCTTAGGTTATAAACATAGTTACTTTCTATCACTACTGACAACCTTCACTGATAATTACAGTGTAATAACTTAGGTTTTACCACAGATAAACAGAAACCAATTTCGAGCTTAATGGATAAGACTGTGGTACAGCCTCAGCAGTCAGCTGGATTTATGGTTGGGCATGCAGGAAAATGAAGAGTAATTCTTTTGGGAAGCTTGAATCTATTATCAGGGGTGTGTTTCTGGGTCATGACTGTATGTTTTTCGGAAGAAGATCTATCCCAACTCTGCCTGAGTACCTCAGGAATATTTTTCACAAAAATAGTGTTTATGGAAATTTTAGGTTTATTAAAATGGGAGACAAATACTTATGTAGGATCATGGAGTTCCATACCTTCAACACTGTGACTGAATGGGTCTGGTGATATGAACCTGCGGGCGCCGAGTAACTGTCGTTCTGCAATGTGATGTATGGCTAGTTGAGCTCGCTACAGTATCCCACCCCTCACATGGTCTCTGTCCTAGAGTTCCCTGGAAGAGCAAATCTTTCTGATGTAAGGTAATTATTACTAACAATTGGAAGGATTCCTTGCAGGGTTTCTAGCAAAATCCCCCACAGTGCAGAATCATATTTATTAGAAGTGAGCTAGCTGGAGGCTTTGTGACCAGGAGTTTGCCTGTGCCCACGACTTCCTGACTTCAATTACTGCTTTTTTTCTTTTTTACATTTGCACTTGATGATGCCTTCTGTACATGGTTGCCCAAGTCATCTTTTAAAACTGAATGTCAGCTCCTATCGTTCCCTTGCTCACTCCTGCAGTGCCTCCCCTCTTACTGCCCTGACCTCTTTTCTGAGTCCTGAAGGGACTGACCTTACCACTGTACCCTTCCTTTCCTCATGTCCAGCCACTGGTATTCGCAGAAGGGATCCAGAGTCCTATGTTGCTCACTGTGGTTTCTGCCTAGGATGTCCCTTCTGCAGGCCTTCCCTTGGCTGGGCTGTACCTCACCCATTCTCCGCGTGTGCACTCTCCCTCACTGTAAATGTTTTTTTTTGTTCTTAATAATTTCCTACACTGTATTTGTTTACTCACTGTCTTTTATACCTCCCATTAAAATTGACTAGGAAATCTATCTCTTCACTAAGTAATTTCCTGCATGTGGAACTGTGCCCAATATACATCAATAGGTGAGCAAATGAGGAAGGTCTTTGTAAAACACTGAAGTAAAGATCATTGCCATGGTTGTGGATTTATTGCCAAGTGAGACCAAAGTACAGTCAGAGGCCAAAACAGTGCCAATTATAGGATAATGGCCACCAGAGTTTGTCTCCCAAATGCTCCTCTGAGGATGTGTTCTCGGTTTGGGAGAGGAGGGCTCCCTGTGAAGGAAATGGTCTTCCATACACCTGTGGACGTTCAGTCCTCGGCCAGTTCATCAGCTGCCCCACACCTGCTGCACCTCAGAGGCATTCCACCCAGTCCACACCTTGGTAGAAAGGAAACACAGTCTGGATTCCAGCCAAGGCAGACAGAGCTAGAGGTGGATCTGTGTCAACGTGGCTCTGCTGCCAGGTTTCACATCCGAGTCAGTTTACCTTTGTGCCTCTTGTGAATGCTCTTCAGGTTACACCTGAGTGAAGTAGGACTCCAAGGCCATGAGGTGAGCAACCAAATGCAGAAGCATAATGAATGGTACCATGTTGGAACAAAAACTGGGAACTAAATTATGGTAAGTGACATCTTCCCAAAAAGGATTACATTTCAATTTAGAGTTAAAAATGAATGAATTTTATAAGCAAAATAGAAAAAGGGAATCCCAGACACATGTTCTAGAACATAGAAAGAAACAGAAATGGGAAATATGCCGTGTGGGAAATTATAGAGGCAGTTTGGTGTCTCTAAATGGTGGAGAAGAGAGAGAGAGAGAAAAGTCAATGGATAATGGAAGTGTTAACTGGAAAAATTATGAATTCAGATTAGTAAAGCCCCAGAGGCTTATATGATTCCATATTCATTTGTGTAATGGAAACCAGTGGTGGCTTTTATTTTGAGGAATTTCAATATCAATTTTGTGTCTCAAGTCATTACTTTTAATATCATTAATTCAAGAGACTTTTTTTAGGTAACTACTATTTCTTAGGAACTATAGCAATGAAGAAAAGTAAAATAGTACCTAACTTTGATGATCACACATATAATGCATATAAAAATATACTTTAAATTCTACTGTGGATGGCTGTCCTGTTGAAGTGGCAGTAGCCTGGATGAAATGCTTGATAAACTAACCCATAGTCTGTCATTGTGGTAGATTAAAGAGGACTGAAAGTTCTTTGCTCTACAAGGAGTTATGCAAGAGTGTTTAATTTGCTTCTTCTGGAACATGGGATGACATAGTGACATAAGTAATCAATAGGCTAAAGAGAAATAACATTCTGGACATTTGTAGGTAAGGTCATTGGGAACTTTCCTTCAGGCCTCTTGGGACACTAATTGTTGGAGACCTAGATATCATCTAGGAAGTTTGACTACCCTGAGGGCACCCTATTGGGGAGACGACATGGAGTGAAGATTCAAAGAAACCCCAGGAAAACAAGAGAAAAATTGATGTCATTCTCTGATGGCTTTAGCCCCCAGACATTCTTGTCAACTCAAATGAAGTGTGGAACATTGCCAAGCGGAAATGAGTAGTTACTTCCCAGCCCTGTGTAAATTGCACCTTTGTGATGTGTTTTAAGGCACATAAAACACTAGCACAGTTATTCAAACAAGGAGAGACAGAAATAAATTCAAAGCTAAATTGTCCAAAGACAAGAAGACATGGAAATGGAACATGAAGTGATGATGGAAATCTGAGGGACAGGAAAGATTTCAAAGCAGTCGTTGCAAAGGGCAGCAGTTACAGCGTGTGGAGGATTAGCCAAGGTAAGGGCCCGGGATTGGGAAGCAATCATGTCAGACCTCATAAGCTGTCTGACTGTGATGGACAAAACCCAGAAGAATAATGAGAAGTACGCCCACCTCTAGAGCAGAATTGCAGAGTTTCAAGTGGACTTGTAGGAGGAAGTCACGAGCACATTTATATACGTATAAAGCTATAGTTCCTGAGTTTTAAAAACCATCTTCAAAGAAATAAATATCTCCTGATTATTCTTTTATGAAAGAATTTTGTGGAAATTAGTGAATTTATAAGAGAAATGAAAAGAGAATGGCCACCAGATGGAATTGAACAGAAAATTTTGAATATTTGTGAAGATGAAGTATGTTAGGGTGATTCAATTGTGGGTGGATTTGTTTTTTTCTTTTCTAGAGTTTTTTTGGTTGTTACTGTTACACTGTTATTTTAGTTAAATTTAAATACAGGAAATAAGAAAAGCAAAATCAATTTTAACTTAGTACATTGTCATTTGGTTTCAGATACAACTGTGTTTTCTTCATTGCTAATGTTGTTAACGCCCAGTCTTGCTTTTTTTATTTTTTCTGGAAAATCTGTAAGTGTTTTGAATATTTCTCGATTGCTTTCAATTTGCTAATTTTTATTTATGGGGAATTATCACAATATTTTATCACTAGCATTAAAATGTGAAAGTAGGAAAGTTTCTAAATTTCAAGGGCATTGTGCAGGGGTGCGTACTGGGGATTGAACCAGTGTGCTTTCCCACTGAGTCCTTCTTATTTTTTTTATTTTGGGACTGGGTCTCACTAGCCTTCAACTTGAGGTCCTCCTGCCTCATCCTCCTGAGTCTCTGGGAGTATGCCAACATGCCCAGCTTCAAGGGCATTTTAAGAATGACCTTGACAGGTACAGTGGTTCACACCTGTAATCCCAGCAGCTAGGTAGGCTGAGGCAGGAGGGTCGCCAGTTCAAACCAGCCTCAGCAAAAGTGAGGTGCTAAGCAAATCTGTGAGACCCTGTCTCTAAATAAAATACAAAATAGGGTTCAATCCCCAGTACCCCCACAAAAAAAGAATGACCTTTTAAAAAATATAATTCTATGGATAGAGGATAGTGATAACATAAACGTGTAATTTGCCTTGAAGTAATTTCTTTTCATGTAAAATGTTTGTTTTTAATGATTTAACAATTATATGCTACATGTCTTTAAATTGAACACATTTACTTCATATTTTGCATACACACATATACATACATACATATAATTTGATTTTATAGCATACTGCAATTTTAACATAGTTTACTGTGAGATTTCTTAACAATTTTTAATAAGAAATTCATGTCATTGCATATTTAGTAGAACATTTGCATATTTAGTTAACAGTGGAATGATATAGAATAAATCAATCTCTTAAATTATCTTTGAATTACTAGAAACAATATTGATATCTTGGTCGTCAAAGAAATAATTAAACATAAGTAATACTTTTCTCTTATTGCTATTTTCTTTTCTTTCTTAATTAACTAAAATAGCCTTCAGTACAAGCAATATCACATTATATTTCTCTATGAAAGTGATTTTTACACCAAATGAAGCCTATAAAGTACCATATTACTGCAAGAAATGAAGATTAGAAATATTCTCTTTGTCAAAATTTATGAATATGTCATATAAATTAAAACAATTTTTACTGTGTTTGCAGTTTTGGAGGTAATTATTTATACCTATAATATTTCTGGACCTATTTTTAGGTTCAGAGGACATAGATTAAATAAAAAAAAATGGTTGAAAACAAAATACTTTCATAATGTCAAGGAGCTTTTACTAATTAAATGTTTACATGAAAGAGTAGAGAAAGGAGAATGAAAAAAACAAAACATATAGTAAATTTTAAGGTGATAAGTACTATATAGAAATATTTTTGTTGGCATCTTTTCAAAAGTGTAAATAAAATACAAACTTATTTTACCATGGCTGCTTAATTTGTTTTTTATAGTAATTAATTCCTTCACTGATATAATGACACTCTTTATTTTCCATCAGTACATTTATAATAAAATAATATTATTAATGTACAAATTTTACAAGTTATTTTTGTAATATTATAAGAAATACCAAATAATAGAATAAAATTGGCCAAAAATAATGCATAATTGACATTCTATCTGGGGCACTGAGCAGACACCTCACCTGCAAGCACCTGGATTTTGGACCGCCTTGTTTCCAGGTTTTTAGGAAACAATTTCTCTTTTTTTTTCTTTTTTTTTTGGCATTTTTAAAAACTCTTTTTTTAAAATTTTGATTCATTGTACACAAATGGGGTACAACTGTGGTTTCTGTGGTCGTACACGAAGTAGATCACACCCTTGGCATAATCATACATACAATTTTAGGTTGGTTTTTAACATATAAAATTTTAAAGGATTTTAACAAATACTACTTAATTATAAATATGCAAATGAACACAGAGCCACAATTATAAGACTTAGAAGAAATTGAGACAGTGGATTTAAGTTAATGAATTCTGGTGGTTTTTTTTTTTTTTTTGGTAGTTAGGGCATTCAAGAAACTCATTGGCTCTGGTGACTATAAACATGTGCTCAGAAATCAATGCTATCTTATTTTGAAATGCAGCATCTGTTACATTATGTAGTTTTTCCTTCCTAAGGATGAAACTCCATGACTATTTACTGCCTTGAAATATTTTTTGTATTTTATTTTTCTATTTATTTCACATTAGTTTTTTTCCCTGTAAAGTTAGTCTTTGAAGTTTCAAGATCCTCTGTTTAATGTTTTATGAAATCAAATGTGCTTCAATCTACTAACAGTTTATGCAATCTAATAAGATCCATAAGTCTTTATTTCTATGATGAAATCCTTTAATAATATTTTAGTTACATGAATTTGCTAGAAATTGAAATTTACAGTTCCATTTTTTCAAGCATTTTTGGTTGAATTTTCTTTTTTTAAATTTTTACAGACTGCATTTTGATTCAGTGTACACAAATGGGGTATGACTTTTCATTTCTATGGTTGTGCATGATGTAGATTCACACCATTCGTGTAATCATACATGTACACAGAGTAATGATGTCTGTCTCATTCCACCATCTTTCATACCCCCTTCCACTCCCCCTTTCATTTCTCTCTACATAAGCCAAAGTTCCTTCATTCTTCTCTTACCCCTCACCCCTGTTGTGTATCATTTTCCACTTATCAGGGAAAACATTCCGTCTATAGTTTTTGGGATTGGCTTATTTCACTTAGCATGACATTCTCCAATTCCATCTATTTACCTGCAAATGCCATAATTTTATTCTTCTTTATGGCTGAGTAATATTCCATGTGTATATATACCACAGTTTCTTTATCCATTCATCTACTGAAGAGTATCTAGGTTGGTTCCACAATCTAGCTATTGTGAATTGAGCTGCTTTAAACATTGATTTGGCTGTGTTACTGTAGTATACTGATTTTAAGTTCTTTGGATATAAATGTAGGAGTGGGATAACTGGGTCAAAAGGTAGGTCCATTCCAACTTTTCTGAGGAATCTCCATATGGTTGAATTTTCATGTGGATTAAAATTCCCTTTCCCATTAGGATCAAAGAGGTCAGTTTTAATATACTTTACACATAAAAAGTCACTCCTCACAACTTTGCAAAGTCACATTGCTCTTGTATATATTTAATATAGCTCTGAAACCTGGCTTTTTTCAATGGCTGATCTTTGGAAATTCATCTTTAAGTGTTTGCATTACACCAAAAGCTTCTTGACATTAGTCTGGCGTGTGTGTGTGTGTGTGTGTGTGTGTGTGTGTGTATAAGATTCTGAAAGCAAAGGCAGCAAAAGCAAAAGTAGACAAATGGAATTGTGTCCGATTGAAAAGTGTCTCCATGGCAAAGGCAACAGTCAGCAGAGTGCAAAGACAACCTGTGAATGAGGGAAAACATTTGCAAACAAAATGTTTTGGTCTGAAGGTCCCGCCCCAGATTCACAAGTTGAAACTCAATCATCATGCGGTTGTATTTGGAGGTGGGGCCTTTGGAGGTGATTACGACATGAGGGCGGGACTCCCATCAATGGAAGGAGCACTCATATTGTGCAAGCCTCAGAGAGCAGGCTTGCCCTCCACCGTGTGCAGAGTGGGTAGGCTGCAGGGAGTGGGAATGTGGGCACCCAGCAGACGCACCACCTGCAGGCGCCTTGATTTTGGACCTCCTTGTCTCCGGGGCTGTAAGAAACGAATTTCTTTTGTTTGTAAGTCATCTAGTTTATGATATTTTTGTTATTCAGCCTGAAAGAACCTAAGATGCTATATGTAATGATGCAGAATTTACATCCAAATATATAAGGAACTAATTCAATACCAAGAAAGCAACTACCTAATTTAAAAACGGGCAAGGACCCGGAAAGGCATTTCACAGACAAGCAACTTATAAATGGCTGGAAAGTATATGAGAAAAATAAAATAAAATAGATAACCCCCAAATCCCACTTCTCTGTATTATATCCAAAGGAAATGAAATCAGTGTGTTAAAGAGATATTTTCCTATTCATTGTAGCAATGTCCAAAGTAGCCAAAATATGAAATTAGCCTAAGTGTCCACTGACAGATGAATGGGTAAATTAATTTTGATTTTATCTATGTATCTATAAATTCATATTTCTATGTGTGTATATACACACACACACAAACACTGAACTATTAATAAGCCTTAAAAAGGACAGTCTATAATTTTTGACAGTATGGATAAACTTGAAGGACATTATGTTAAATAAAATAAGCCAGGCACAAAAGCACAAATACTGTATAATCCCACTTATGTGTGGATTCTAAAAATGTCAAACTCATAGAAGCTGAGAGTACAATGCTAGCTGCCAGGGACTGGTGGATGGGGGAAATAGCTGGTGACCAAGGGATACAAAGTTTCATTTTTGCAGAAGGAGTTAGTCCTACAGGCCCCAGGTCGAGGCTGGTGACTGTTGTTACCAATACCTTGCACACTTGCAATTTTCTAAGAGAATAGATCTTATACATTCTTACTACACACTTAAAAAGGCAACCATGTGAGGTGAAGGATGTGTTAATTCATTTGATTGTGATAACCATTTACAAAGTATATCTAACAAAACGTCACATTGAACACCATTGATATGCTTAATTTTTATCAATTGCACAGTAATATATCTAGGGAAATAAAAGTATTGCATCAAAATTTCCCTGGTAATTTAATAAATTGGAGCCCCTAAAAGGATTGTAACTTCTATTTTTACTAAAGAAAAACATCAACTTCAAATTCGGATGCCTTGCACATATGGAGAAGATTTTATTGACCCAGCATCAGCTGGCCATGTGTCTCCAGCTGTTTTCCCAATAATTGTAGCAGATTGGCGCTGACTCATGCACACACCCTTTCATCCAATGCTCCTTGTAAAGAGGAGCATCCGTGTGCAAGATGGCTGGAATATGGCTAGCAAACAGCCAGAGAACAAAGCGAGTTCAGCATGGGCAACTGCACAGGGCGGCTTCGGACTCTACCTCTTTTTAAGCGTGCTTTAAGTTGATTTTATTAATGGAAAATTTTGCATGGAGGAAAATCAATCTCTTTATTAGGTTGTGTAAAAAAGTTTACAATGTTCATTAGAAGAAAGATACTCGGCTTCTTTAATATTGTTTTTAGTCTTTTTAGTTGACGTGAAGTTGTACATGTTTATGGGGTACAATGTTACGGTGTTGACAAATGTACATCTTGTGTAATGTTCAGATCAGGGTAAACATATATCTTCCCAATCATTTATAACTTATGATGGAAACATTTAAAACCCTTTCTTCCTGCCTTCTTGAAATATAGTCTATGATTGTTATCTGTGGTCCCCCCATGGTGCATCAGCATCGCAGGACGTATTTCTCCTACTGTAACAGAGGACCTCCCATCCTCCCTGCCTCCTACTCTCCCCAGTCTTTGGGAGCTACTGTTCCACTCTCAACTCCTGTGAGACCAAGCATTTATATTCCTCATATGAGTAAGGTCGTGTGGCATTTGTCTGTCTGTGTCTGGATATTTCACCTAAAATAATGTCCATCAGTTTCATTCATGTTGTGGTAAATGACAGGCTCATCATTTTATTGTGGAATAATATTCATGGTATATATATATGTATATATATAGAGAGATAGATAGATATATCTCATTTTCCTTTTGTATTCATTAAAAGCAATTCACTATAAGTAAAAGCAATGCCTCAAGTCAAGAAGAAACCATGCAAATGGAAACGTCACTTCAAATTATGGAGTCAGAGCCCCCAGAAGCCCTTGG
Source organism: Glaucomys volans (assembly GCA_020662805.1). NCBI lineage: Eukaryota > Metazoa > Chordata > Mammalia > Rodentia > Sciuridae > Glaucomys > Glaucomys volans. The sequence continues at coordinate 148,898 of JAJEJO010053153.1, read as the reverse complement.
GAATAGGTCAGACTAGATGGGTGCTGTATGCAGACACAATCCACTACTGGAGTGAATCAAAAACATCCAGATGCTGCATACCAAGATATGGAAGACCAAGCAGCCATATACAGTCCTGAAAGTGTGCCTGAAGCATTTTGAACACCTTCAGCTGAGGTCCTGGGTGAGTAGTGAGTAGGAGTTGAAGTTACTTATGTTCTAAATGCATGACTCTTTGGTTAGAGCATTAACACATGACAACCTGAAGGATTTGTCAAAGTTACCTCTGTGATTTCCATCTCCTTAAAAATATGATAAAAGAGTAGAAATCACGACTGTTCATGAATTTTTGTTGGTAATAAAGAATACATAACAACTCTGACCTGGTCTGTCAGTGCAGAGCACAAGAGGTATTTAGTTCCTAGCATGGGTGTAATTTTCCACACTGAGCAAGAGAGAGCAAATGTGCTAGCAATGATTGACTACACGTGTTCCTTATCTTTGAGTCTCAGAAGCAGATGATCCAATGGGGATCAGTCACCACTCCAGATGAACCCTCTGTGAGTGACAGACAAGTAAATGTCATGGTGCCTTCTCATTCGCTACTTCTGATGGGAAGAATTGGGAGACAATAAATAAACCACACCTCACATTTTATCTTTGGGAAAAAGATTATAAAGAAAGAAAACATCAAACACCAAATTGCCATGGTCTGGGTATATCTTTTATATTATTTTGAAGAACTTTTCTTCCAGTATATTTTCCTATGTGTGTTTTAAGTAGTGAAATCATTCTTTATTTATTTTTCTATTCATTTATTTGTTGTGGTAGTAGAAATCGAACCCAGGGCCTTGTGCATGCAAGGCAAGGGCTCTACTACTGAGCTCCACCCCTTTATTTTATTTGGGACAGGATCTTGCTAATTTGCCCAGGTTGGACTTAAACTTGCAATCCTCCAGCCTGGGCCTCCTAATTCTACTTATCTTTGAAAAAAAAAGTTTTATACTTTTTTATTTTCAATGAAAATTCTTGACAAATTTTAAACTTTTTCTTTATTTTCAGAGATTTTTGATTAATTTCCATGTTTTTATTAGTATGGAGAGAGTTCTGGTGGGCATTTTTGTGAGAAGCCTTTTGTACATATGCAGATGTACATGTGCATATTTATATGATCTTTATACACATGAACATGCATGTTACGTGTTATACATGTACATCGCAAGGGTTTATATTCATCTTTATGACACATGTTTATACACACACACGTGTGTGTCGTTATACCTATAGATATATTTATGTTTGAAACATACCCACAGATATCTTTTCCTCCTCCAAGGTAGATTCCTATAAGTGAATTTTCTTGGGCTGAGTGCAATGGCGGTGTGAAAGGCTGTTCCCAAGGACTGCCAAATTGCTTTCCACAAAGATGGTTCTGACTCACACTTCCCCAGGCAGGATGTGCAAGTGCCCGTGGAAGGCACCCAGGGTGACACCTTGTTAAATGTCTGATGCCTAAGGCAGAAGGGGCAAGGCTGAGGCACCGGCGCTCACATATTCAGTCGAAAATAGAAAGTGGAGCCATTTGGCAGAGGAGGGGCCTGGCCACAGTCCCCTAGAGCCGGGGCAGCTGGATGCCTTCAAGAGCCAAAGCTGTTTTCTGCGTGTGGCTCAGCCAGGGACCAAGTCACTGAGACAGGGAACGTGAGTGTGAGCATGAAGCAAGTCATGTCCGGATGGCCTCCATAGCACCCAGGCTTCATCAAGTGCCAGGCCTCAAAGGCTTCTGTTTGGATGGTCGTTCTTTGGCACCTTGGAGTTTGAGCACCGCCTCCTGTGACTCCTTCCCGTCAGGTGTTCTGGGGTTGTGGTGTCCTTGTGTGGCAATCCTACCTGTTACTAATTACTTATTGCTAATTAACTAATTACTGGAGATTACTAGTAATACTTACTCCAACTGGAGTTTTAGTATTATAGGTAAGTGTTTAGTATAATAGAACTAGGTGTTGGGTGGAGTTTGAGTATTAAGAATTAAACTTAAAATATTAATTCACTAAAGATAAAAGTGGTCATGAATTAGGTTGACCGATGTGAAGTAGTTTTGACTTTCAGAAACAGCAATTTCATGTTTCAACATAACTATTCAGTAAATATTTAGCCTTGCTGAGATGAGCATTGGACTAAAGAAATGTAAAGAAAAAAACAAAATTAAGGCCATGTTAGAAATAATAGAAATATATTTTTAAATATTGTATCCCTGCATGGAATGTAATTTGCTCCAATGTAATCAGTCCCCACCCAGCCCTTCCTCTTTCCCTCTCCTTCTCCCTCTCTCTATTCCCTTTCCTCTACTCTACTGGTTTTCCTTCTATTTATGGATTATTTTTTAATCTGTGCTTTACAGATATACATGACAGTGGAATTCAGTGTGGTATATTCACATGTAGTACACATGACATGCTTTGCTCAACTTCATTTCATAGTTCTTCCCTTTTCCTGTCCCTACTCCCTCTGGCTCCTCCCTCACTCTATACTCTCTCTCTTTACTCCACTGATTTCCCTTCTTCACATGAGATCTCACTCCTCCCAACTCCTGCTTCACTTTTTTTCCTCGTGTGGTTCTGGGTTCCATGTATGAAGGAATACATTCCATCCTTAACTTTGAATTTGGCTTATTTCACTTAGCTCAGTGTTCTCCAGTTCCATTCATTTGCTGGCAAATGTCATAACTTTGTGCTTCTTTACAACTTAGTAGAATTCATAGCATTCATGCACCACACTGTCTCTCTCTCTCTGTCTGTTGATGGTCACCTGGCCTGGTTCCCTAACTTGGCATTTGTGAATTGTGCTTCTATGAACATTGATGTGCCTGATCACTCTGGAAGGCTGATTTTAGTTCTTTGGGATAAACACCAAGGAGTAGGATAGCTGTGTTTTATGTTGGTTCCCTTCCTAGTCTTTTGAGAAATCCCCACACTGCTTTCCAGAGTGATCATGCTAATTTTCAGACTCTGCAAGAGGCACTTGTCCCTACATTCTCACCAATAAGACCCCAATAAGAAATAAATCCACCCACTTTGGACACCAACATGGATCTTTTCTCCCTTTATTCCAATTCTTATCTCCATTAGGAGAAAGTTGTAGAGAGGTGGTTTCATCCATCAACATTTCTCTCTAAATATGACATTAAAACTATGCTGCTCCCCATTTGGCTACAGAGGCATCTGGGTAACCTGCGGTTTGTGCTGGTCATGCCAGCAGAGCTTCCAGCCTTTCAAAAGCCCTCAGAGCAAGAGACAATATTTCCCCAAGGGGACAGTGCAGAGCCCTGATCTGTAACTTCTATTTCGTTGTTCTGTCACCTTTTATATTGTGTCTTTGCTTGGTGTAGCAAAAGGTAGTGACTGGAAAACAAAAATTGTGTCCCAAAGTGATTATTCTGGGGACAGAACCCAATTATTTCATGAAGGTCTGTTGCTGGTTTTCTTCTGTCGTCTTATCATGCAGCCACTCGAGGACATTTTGTGCATGGAGTGGGGCCTGCTTGAGAATGAGGATGTAAATAAGTCAAGTGAAAGGTCATCAGTAGTAAAACTAATAATTATCTCTTTGCATCTATTTAGATTATTATTCTATTCTCTGGCAGTGATTTGGACTTGTATATACTCATGAATTATTTTTGGACTTGTATATATTATACATTTAACTGGACTTGTATGTATTTATTAATCATATTTACCTTGAGTAGATGAGTAGGTGCTAAAAGTTCACTTAACAACATTAACACTGAGCCTTTCATCTGCTCTTTGAATGGAGTCCCAGGTCCTTGGCGTTGCAGGCAGGGCCCCACACGGCCCTCTGCTCTCGGGTCCTTTTCTACCTTCACCCTGTAGCATGCCGCCGGGGTTGCTTCTGCCCCACGTGCTCTTGGGTGCTTTCTGCCTGGCTATCCTCTGACCCCTTTGGCTTCATGCGCTGTCCCTCTGCCAAGGACGGTTCTTGCACTTCCTCCTTAGATGTCAATTCCTTCAGGAGGTCTTCCGCTGCCTAGTTTAAGGTCCTTCTGTGGCCCATTGAGGACTTCTGCTTCCTCCTGTCAGTTATGACACTATAGGTAACTTTTACTTTGCTTACTCCTCTCAGGCCAGGTGTCCTGAAAGGCCGCTTGGTGCACTCTCACATACTGGCATGAGGCCTGGGAAGTCGTGTGTGCTGCAAGTTCTTAATAAAAGCATAATTTTACTCAATTTACATAAAAACACAGGACTGATAAAGACCCTAAGCTATTGGCCACTTCGATCAGTCATTAAGTCACGTTTGTAAACCTGAGTTGAACCAGAAGTCATGGTTTGAATGAGTTATGACCTGAATGCTCCATAATTTATTTTCTGAGTACACAGATGTTGTTATGCAAAACTGGAACAATGAAATTCATTGAATCATTTAAAAGTGTTATGTAAATTATGACTGGATGAATCGCTCATATTATTAGTAAACTGTAGGAAGCAAGTGTTGTTGTCTTTAAGGATTGCTTCCGTTCACTGAGTTCTCCTGGTGTGAGCACATTAGTCACCACATATTTGCTTTCAGCACTTTAACTTACTTCATTTTCATATGTCTGTGTATTATATTATTTTTGCATCTGTAGTAAATACTGTAGTGAGATAGTCACTATGCATTCATATCGAATGTCTATTTCAGATTGAGTTGAAAAGCTTTATAAAAGAGTCCCTTCCTAGTGCTCGTTGAAAATAAATATGCAATTGATTTAAAAGAATTTTCCTATAAATTTCTCTCTGTGTGTGTGTGTGTGTGTATGTGTGTGTGTTATTTTTTAAGATAATGAGGCAGTGTTTCTCCTGAAGAGTTGGGGATGGGAGCAAGCATGGCCTTGCTCTGGTTTTCCTGGGAGGAGGACTTGCCTTAATACTGTCTTGTGCTGTTGGTGGCATTGAGTTATTGCTCAATAAAGGATAAGTGTCAAACAGGCATGAACCTGAATGCTCAGTCTTTATTGATATAACAGTAAATCCTTTCATTCTGTGGATGCCACCGGCATATAATTCAGACATAAATGATCACAAAAGCTCATTTTTGAGGAGCAAAATGGAATTGCATATCCCACGTGCTTTGGTGCATCGATCACAAAGCCAGATGTTAAGAACAGATGTCAGCGAGCTGGTTCTCATCCTGCCCGCCGCACAGCTAGGAACTCGCCATTGATCAGACGGGAGCAGTTCATTTGACAGTGAGTTCTTTGGTTATTTGCCAATTTCAACATGAGTCCTTGGTGTTTGAAATCTGATGTGCAGAGAAGTGATAAAGGCTTACAATGGAAGCACTGTTAACTGGATATTTTTGCCTTGGAGTTTACCAACATATATAATTCAGTGGAAATGAATGCTGCCTGTTACGGTGAATGAACATAAATTAGGGGTTGGCAAAGAAATAACACAAATGTTATGACTAAAAAACAGAATGGTTAATCCAATTTTAAATTCCAAATAGCCCAAAATCAGACCCTTGTTCTGAAAAATGGCAGAGTGAGTTTTGCTTATTTTGTTCATTTGATGGTAACAAAATGTTTCTGACAATATTTATACTCTATGTTTATAAAATTGGCTTCAAATTTTTGCCCCACCATGGAATAATTTTGATATGTAGAAAATATTGTATTTCAAACTATCAGCTATGTTGATTTAATAAATATTCAAAAGTAGCTATTTACTGTAGGCTACTAGTAAGTGTAAATGTGTATTGACAATATTGGAAGATTAAAGAATCTTTTTATATCTTTGTGTTTCATGTCAACTTTGTGACATGATCACCACTTTAATTTTATTATCCCCAAGGATGGTTATGAGGGAGGGGGGGCTTAAAGTGTGTTATTTTTTCACTATGCTTTCTATTCTGGCTTTCTTTCTACTATATTTCATTCCCTTTTATTAGATTCTAATCTAAAAAATGAATCAAGTTCTGTTGGGAGTCTGATATAAACAATTTAAGTCCTTCTTACCTCTTTATATAAATGGATATCTTTGGTAAGTGCAAAGTAGTTTAGGTGTTTTACCCTTAACCAGATCCTGAATTAACTGAAGTCCTTCATTTTCTTTATAAACATGCTGACTGGAGCCCACAGCACATTGAAATCTTTACACTTCTGCTCCTCCCACTTTATTTATATGCTAAGTTTGAGTCAGAGTGTGTTTTCAAAATCCAGCACTAGTTGTATGTTATGTTAATGAATTTAATTGAATATTGCATAAGTGATTGAAAGATGAAAGTGAATAAAAAATAATTTTATCTAAAATTAATGGCATTGTTTAGAACATTTAGATACATGTTAGTTGCAATGATATTAAGTAATAATGTGCAAGATGACTGAAGGAAAGGATTATAATATGCTCAAAAACTTCAGCTTTCAAATTGCTTTGCAATTCTTTTAACAATTTCTAGTTTTTCTTTAAAGAAAACCAATAGAAGAAGGTTGCTTATGGTTGATACAAAAGCAAAACAAAGACGAGAAATGCAAGTAAAAAGAGACCCTTTCTTATTCCTCCAATAGAGAATGAGCAAGAATTTCTATGATTAAAGTCAAAATTAAATATTTAAGTTATGACAGTATCACTTTTTTATGATTTCCAGATTTAACTTCCTTTTACAATGACCTTATGAATGATTCATCTCAAATGTGCCAGATACGAGGGATTCTGTTTTTCCTAAATACCTAATATTAACTAATTAAATGTCAGTTTCCTAGCCAATGTCAAAGTGATGGCTGTTCCCGGGGTCCCAAGGCGGACCTTGCAAGGTTTTAGATCCATCACGTGGAATCTGAATTGCCCACAGGAGGCAAGGTGGAGGACAAACTCCTGCTGTACGATGAAGAGACATGACAGGTACCACAGCCCAGAGACATGGTTTTCAGGGGTCTGACCCAGTGCCCCGTTCGGGGAAGGCCTTGCTGGCTCTGAGGTTTCTGTTGCAGGAGTGAAAGAGGCAGGCAGGGAATAGGTGTTCCAGCGTGGCAGTTCTGTTCTCAGACTTAAAGAGAAGTGGATGGATGTGCTGTGTGGAGGGTGAATGGGCCGAAGGCATTACATTAGTTGATCTCACTCACTCTATCACCTATCAGTCATATAACTATCATTTATCTTAAATCATTAATCTATCATCTCTCTGTCATCTATCATATGTCTAAACATATGTGATCATTGTCTGCTATGGTTTGAATACATCCCCCAAATATGATTCACTCCTCAGTGCACAGGATCTATAAGAGGTGACCGTGGTTGATGCCCTTATTGGAGGAATAAGGTCATTATTGAGAGTGGGGCCCCTTTAAGGGATGATTTTTGTCCCCTTGTCTGCTCTCTCTTGCTCAGGGGATGCCTTCTGCCCCGTTGTGATGCTGTCAGAAGGGCCACACCAGCTGCAGCTCCTCCTTCTTGAACTTCTCAGTTTCCAGGATGGTGAGCCAAATACAATCATGTCCACATAAATTGCCTCGCCTAGGCTATTCTGTTGTAGCAGCACAACATGCTCTAATGGAATGGGGGCTCCCTGAAACTGTTCTTTTCTCTCCCTCCCCTTTATGCTTCTGCCTCTCCTCCTCCTTCGACTGAAGAGAAGCCCCACCTAGATGTGAACTGCTAAACCCTTCTTTAGAGTCACAGAACCCTTGGCCTTTGTCACACCCACCCCTTGCTTAGTGACTAGCCACAGGAAGTAAAAAGCCCTGTGATGTCCTGGGTAAGACACAGGCCCTCTCTGTGAATACCCACCCAGCCTATGCCCTCCCTCCCCCAAAAAGCCATTTGTGCCTCTATGCCCAAAGTTTGAGGAACCAGCGCCTCTGTCTTCTCCAGGGCTAGCTTTGAATAAATCAGAGTCCTTCCCAAATGTTGGTACTCCAGTGATGGGCATCCCTACATTTGATTCTGGTAACACTTCAGACACATCATAGAAACAATTTAATTTGTTAGCATAAACAAAACAACAGCAAAACTATTTTATACCCTTTCAATATGAAACCTTCAGGTAAACATGCAGCCATTCCATACCAATCTGGTTCTCTCTCCTAGAAGACCTAAAACCTAATTATGCAGCTCAAGGTTCTTTTTAGGTCTTTGTAGCACTTAGATATATGTCAGAGAAATGTTTATTTTTGCACATAGCTATTAATGACAATTGCTGGAAGGCTTAAAAAGTTCTGATTGTTTTGTTAATTTAACTTTGGCCCTCTCAAAAATTCCATAATTTTATTTTATGATCCAGATAAATATGATCTTCCCAGGGTAAACATATATTTTAAAATATAATACCTATCAGTTCTTAGGTTTTGTTTTTTCATCTGCAGTCCTGCAAAACACATTCCATTTCCATCCAAAATTTAATTTCTTAAAGTTGTCTTAAGAATTTTATCTGCACAAAATTTTCAGTCACTATTAAGTAACTGGAAATTTTTCCGAAGATATTATGATTGAATTACCAGGAAAAAAAATCTTACATGCTTGGAATTTCAGAATGATTTGGACAAGCAACCAAAATTTGCTTTGTCATGAAGTCACTATTTACAAAGTGCAGCTAGGCACCTCCCTGCCTTGTGTGTGCTTCACAGGTTCGCTTGGCATGGAGGATCAGGATTATTCTCATCCCTGTGCATAGCCAAGGAGGCCACAGTGACTGAATTAACACAGGGTCAGAGGGAGGGATATTCAGGAAAAAGAGCTTGTTTATACTTTCAGAAATTTCTTGATATTTGCTTGTCTTCTAGCTTTATCAAAAAGCTCATCTTATATACGTCATATACGTCAGTGGATCCTGAGTCCATGGAGTAGGATCCATGGATGCCCACTACAAGTCTGCTGTCTAAGTAGAATCCTGGATCTTATGAAAACTCCCCATTATGACTCAGAAGACTCTCCCCAGGTCATTGAGTCAACACGCTTTCCTTTGGGTTTAGCCTTACACTGTCTTTACCTCAGAGAAACTGTCCAGGGTAAGTGTAACAGAAAAAATGGGAGAGTAAATGCCTCTTGTTTTGAATTATGTGCCATTTAATTAGAGGTTATGGACACACAGGTCTAACTGCCATCGTAGTTGGAGATCTCCCCCAGGTTTTTTATGACCTTGACCAGCATTCTTTTCCCCTTGACTCTGCTCCCTTCATGACTTCAGCATCTTCAGTCTGTCATTTAGAAGCCCAGCCCCTGTGTTTCTTTTCCTGTCTTCTTCTTCTGTCTTCCTGAGGTGAAACAGGAAGGCTGAAGGATGCCAGGGATGGGGCTGCCTTCCCACCACCTGGGAAAGGCGGTCCTTTTCCTTATGAGTAGGCCTTACAGAGAAAGCTCTGAGCATCTGCCATCAGCACTCCACTTTTGCCAGAGCCCGAGGAGGGAGGGGTAACTAAGGGAACTATGGCAGCTTCTCTGAGCCTAAGGTCCCTGGAGCTTTCCTTTCTGTAGTGAGTCTACACTTGGCCCCAGCAGTTCCTCAAAATTACCAGGTAAGTGATCCTGCTAGTTCAAGGTTCTAGGCTGAATCATTCCAAGTAAGCCTGACTTTCCAGAACCCAGGGTGACAGTTTCATGTGCATCTTTATTTCTGGTAGGTCCCAGAAAAGTCATCAGTTTTCATTTTGTCTAGATTCTTAGTTTTAACAACAGGAGAGCTTCTAAGTTCTTTACCTGCTGGAGCTAAATCCTACCCTCCTCTTTGAAGAACAGTAAAATGTCAATATTCAGGGAAGTAGACAAGTTCACATAGCTCAGAAACAGGATAAGTGCCATCCTCACCTCTGAACATTTGAGTCTGGCTTCCTTCTGTCCTAATGTTCAGCTCTCTGCTTGAACATTCTCTCCTGAGAACTGCAGGCAAGGGATTGGGTGCATTGGTGATAGCCCCAGCAGTCAACCTTCAGGTTTGAAATCTTACTTCAGGCTCGGAATCAATCCCTTCTCTAAAATGATTGAGGCTAGGCATGCTTCAGATTTTGGAATTTATGCATATTCAAATAATATATCTTGGGAATAGAACCCAAGACTAAACACAAAACTCATATGGTTTTATATACATAGGTCCTGACGGTAATTTTTAAATTAATTTTTTATTTATTCTAATTTGCTGTACATGACAGTAGAATGCATTTATACATTTTGATAGGTCATATGTAAATGGAGTATAATCTCTCATTTTTCTGATTATACATATTGTAGCCATATCAATGTTTATAGCAGCTCAATTCACCATAGCTAAAAAATGGAACCAACCCAAATGCCCTTCAACAGCTGAGTGGATAAATAAAATGTGATATATATAATGGAATTACTCAGGTTTTAAAAGAATGAAATTATGGCATTTGTTGGAGTTAGATGGATAGAGTTAGAGAATATCATGCTAAGTGAAATAAGCCAAACCCAAAAATTCAAGGTCGAATGTTTTCTCTGATATGCAAAAGCTAATTCACAGTAAGGTAGGAGCAGACAGAGTTACTCCTGAAGGTAATTTCATGTCACATTTTTGCAATGTCTGTGTTTGTGAAGCCATGCCTTTGTCCTGGAGCTGTGGAGTGGCAGCCCAAGTGAGCTGGAGCCTGCAGAGTGATCATAGGCATAGCCAGGCAGAGCCACCAGGCCAGCACGGGCCTGAGGCAAGGCAAGCCAGGGCAGACGGGCATCAGGGCGCATGCACCTGTCTCCCTGTATTGCCCAACCTGGCCTGATGAGAACTGGAAAGCAGACGTTGAGGTGGACCTGGAAGTTCAGACCCAAGGGCTGACCCATAGCACTGATACTGTCAAGGCCTGCTTAGTGTAAATTTGTACCAGTAACATCGGTGCTTTCCCCAAACATAATTAGCCTAAATTTGGACCAATAATGTTGACTCAAGAGCTGTGTAAACTCTTAAACCAGCACATGTAAGCAGCCACCTGCTGTCAGGACTCCTTGCACCTTGTAAGAGACCTGTGAGTTTCCTTCCCATTGTATAAATCCTGCTCCTTTCCCTCTTGTCTTCCAGTATCTGTGGATTTCATTCTTTGCAATGGCAAGATAAGAACTACAACAGAAGTTAGCAATGAGCTGCTGGGGTCTGCTGCAACACTGGAGGGCACACTCCACCATTAACACCTGTAACATACTCCTCATCATCTATTCAAGTGAGTATTCTATTCATTGATATCAATTCATCGATAAAGATTCATCAATATAGAGATTCATCAATGTACATTCATCAATATCACTTCATCAATATTGATGCATCAGTATAGATTCATCAATATAGATTCGTTGATATATAGATTTATTGCTATATAGAGTTATCTGTACATTCATTTTTACATAAATTCATTGATACATAGATTCACTGATATATTGATTCATTGATACAGAGTCATTGATATATAGAATAATTGGTGTAGATTCATCAGTACACACTCACTGAGACATAGATTCATCAAAATAGATTCATTGATATAAGATTCATCAATATTGATTCATAACTGGGTGCAGTGGTGCATGCCTGTAATTCCAGCAGTTCAGGAGGCTGAGGCAGGAAGATCGTGAGTTCAAAGCCAGCCTCAGCAATCGAGAGGTGCTAAGCAACTCAGTGAGACCCTGTCTCTAAATAAAATACAAAATAGGGCTGGTGTTGTGGGTCAGTGATTGAGTGCCCCTGAGGTAATCCCCAGTACCCCCCTCCAAGAATATATTGATTCATAGATATAGATTCATTGATACATAGATTCATCAATATAGATTCACCAACATACATTCATCCATATATGCATTCTCAATGTAGATTCATTGATGTGGATTCCTCCTAGTGGAGAAGAATCTGGCTTTGCTGGCCACGACTCTCAGAGCTGAAACCTGAGGGCATCCCTGCCTTGACTGCCTGCTGACACTAACACAGGCTTTCTTAGGCACAGAACCAGCAGCTTTTGTAGACCCCACCCTCCCTCAGAAGTGGAGAATCTGGTGGTCTCATTTGGACTGTGACCCACCAAATGATGTCAGTTGTTGGATTTTCCATCAGTGACATCATGAGGATGCTCAAAAACTTTAAGATTTTGGAGCATTTTGAATTTCAGATTTCCAGATTAGGGTTGCTCAACCTGTAGAGGCTGGCTTCAGCAAGCTATTTTCCTTCTTCTCTGCCATAGTTCCATCGTATGTGAAATAGAGATAAAAGCAGACTTGTGTCACATCTATAAGTTAATTGGTATTAAACACTTGGACTAGGTGCAGCAGCCAGGTAAGTGCTATCGTGGCACTATGCCTCATATGCAATAAGTGATCTACAATAAGGGAACATCATGGATTTCTATTAGTTGCTGTATTTCAAGTCTTCACTTTGAACAATCTGTAAATAATATCTCAACTTTGTGAAAGCTCTAACACTTTCTAGGGCCACCATATTGGATTCTACCATGTATTTTTTATTTTGATCTTCACAATCCTCTGAGATCAATTAGGAAGATACTCTTTCTCAGTTTACAGGGATTTCAGTGTCTTACCAAAACCCTAGCAGAGCGGAGCTGAACCAGAACACAAATCTGCCTCTGGCTGGGAGCTGCACGTCCTCACTGTCCCAGCCGACTTTAATAACTTTAGTCACATTCATGTGGCAGGCTAGTTGGTCTCCCACTCTCTGAGAGTACAGTGAAAATGTGAATGAGAAATTCTTTTCCTCTTCACCTGCTAACATTACACTTTCCATGCTGGGCTGTGGGTGTATTTCTTGTTTTCTTGCTGAAATGCACCTGAATCATCTCAACATTCACAAGATGATAGCAGTTATATGGAAAATGCATCTAACCACTATATGTGTTCATGGTACTTAGGAAAATCAGGGTGAATGTTTTAAATTTGAACAGATTACATGGACTCAAAAAAATTCCATAAGTAATACATTAGTTAGTGCATTACTGTGATTCAGTTACAACTTATTTTCCATACTCATGTTGCTGTCAATAGTTTATGATATTCTACATTTTATTTTTCATTTTGTTACCAAATTCTTTGCAACATTTATTATTATCAGTGTACAGATTAGCATTCATCTAGTGTGAATGTTCAATTTGGCAAAGTAATTATTACATATAATGAGGACTGAGTTGCTAAATTACAGGACTCATAATCCATTTATTCATTAGTGAACATGTTATGTTTAACTACCAGTTTTTATAACGTATGCTTGTATAGTAATATTTTAAGAGCAAGAAATTGTACAAATGGAGATTAAATTACTGATTGACTCTGGATGGTTCATTTAATGTTTTGCTACCAGCAGGGCTTGTTCCTTATCAAGGGGGAGTGGCAACCATGAGTCAAGAGGAAAATAGGGTCCGTTTCTGTCAAATTGGTCACAATACTGGTACTCTGGAAAGGAGTTGACAAACTGATGGTGTAAATCCAAATGTCCTAGTTAGCTAAGAACAGCTTCTTCTGCATTTCCTGTGACTGGGTGTTCTTTACTTACTTAGGTATATTTGGCTTCTCCATCTCACCTAAATACAAGCCTAAGAGAAGAGGATTTCATAACTTTAATAAGGAAAATACTCAATTGCATTGCTAGCTCTTCTGAAGAATACACATTCATTCCTCCAACAGTGTGAAATGTATACATGCTCTCTATAGCACTCAGATGGTGACTTCCATAGCTCCAAAAATATGAATTAAACGCTGCTATTCAGGTTTACGTGGTCCAGGACCACAGTTGCATGTTATTAGCAGTTTTTTGCACTCTCAGAACACTAACTTGTGTTTTCATGTACAATGAAAAAATTTTAAAAGGATATTTATAAAAATATCCCAATAATACCTGGTGGTGATAATTCTTAGAAAAATTGTTAGCTGGGCATGGTGGTGCACACGTGTAATCCCAGCAGCTTGGGAGGCTGGTGGGAGGAATGTAAGATTGAGGCCAGCCTCAACAACTTAGTGAGACCCTGTCTCAAAAAAAAAAAAAAATTAAAAGGGGGAGGTGACTCAGTGGTTCAAAGCGCCTGGGTTTAATCCCTGGTACAGAAATGATAATAATGGTTGTTGAGAAGTTTTTGATTCTATAAAGGATGAGTGCATTTTCATACTTTATTAAAGAACAGATTGCAGATGAGTCCCTAGGTGACCTGGGGTTCCTGGGGATACCTCAGGGCTGCCACTGGGAGCAGGTGAGACCTGTAGAAGGGGATGTGAGGGGCAGTGGGGGCTGAGTTAGGGGTTTTCTATTCACCCTAAACCTGAGCAGTAGTTCTTCATGATATGAGGATACTGCTGCTAAACCAGTGACACAATTTGAAAACCACAAGTTCTTTTGCATTTGAATTTGATATTTTTACAACAACATTTTTAAAAGAATTGATGTTAAGGCGTACTGTGTCAGGAAGCAGCATAAGAAATAAATACGATGAGTGGGTTGTAGACTATTGGAACCTTTGATAGGAAATAAAACATCCCAGATGATGATAACACTGAGTTCATTAAAGGAATAGATTATTTCATGTCTTCCAGGTATGGGAGGGAAGTAAGGACTTTGGCATTTCTTTTCTGCAAGGCTGTCCATACACATTCAATTGGTTGTTGTTATGATGGTGATGATGATGATGATGATGATGATGGTGGTGATTATTATAATACCAGGAATTGAATCCAGGGATGCTTTACCACTGAGCCCCATCCCCTATCCTTTTTATATTTTGAGACAGGGTCTTATCAGATTGCTGAGGCTGGCCTCAAATTTGCAGTCCTCCTGCTTCAGCCTCCTGAGTTGCTAGGATTTTAGGTGTGCACTGCTGCACCTGGCCAATTGATCATTATTTTTAAAAGCTGTTGTCCAAAAAGTATAGACACTTAGATGCCAATCACCCTTCCTCATCCCTGAATAACTGAAACACTGGCAGCCTCCAGACATTTAGAACAATTCTAGATTTCCTCAAACTATTGAATTACAATAAAGTGAAGATTTCCAAAAGTTACTTTTTGTTTGATACTTGTAAATCCACATAAGAAATGTGACTGCCTAATAGATACATTGTATTTCAAAAGTGTAGATAGGAAGTCCATTAAAATCCAATGTGGATTGTTTATCTTTGCTTCCCTTTTTTGTACCCAAAATCCATTTGATACATTTCAACCTTTAACCTTAATCTTCATTTGACTGTGAGGCCTGCCAGATTCTCATCAAGGCCACTCATATAGAGCAAAAGGAAGTATAAATTATTATCATTAATAATCCATCCTGTTCTTCCCCCACCTCATTTAAACTAATGGACCATATGTAGCCATTTTCTTTCAACTGTATCCAAGAATATTTCGGAACAAAAGAGGAGAGGAGGTTGTAAAATATCCTACAACCACAACCTCACATTTATTTGCCAATTAAGACAAGAAAAGTAATGATAACTCTGATACTTTTCATCTGTCTTGATGAAAGTGACTCTTGATGAACATGGGATAATCACATATTTGTTATTTAAGGTTTCAAAGGAGAAAATCATTTTTAAGAATGTTTCAAAGATTTCTACAACTGAAGATGCTGTCATGGACAGACATAAAACCGTCACAGTCTATATAGTAGAGCACACTTGCTGATTTTTTTTTCTTTGACTATTCACATGAATTGGTCAAGCTTTTATTTGTTTCTGAAAAATCTTGAAATTTTTATATGCATTGCAGAATTGTGGAGTACCCTGGATGAGGAGAGAATGCTTCCCAGGTAAGGGGAAAGAGTAAAGTTCAGGGGTCATAGCAGTCTCAGGTAGAGGGCTTTAGGAAACAGGAGGTAGCAGGAAGAGGCCAGGCTGTAGTGTGTAGTCGAGTAGAATGAAGCTCGATAGAGGACTTTGAAACATTTCAAATCTGTATGCCTGGAGAAGGAAAAGGACAAAATAGTCTCCTGACAAATGTGGCCAAGATAAAGGGGAAGATGGCTGAAGCACAAGGTTAGGTTCATAGATCTACAGCAAATGTTCTCGGCCCTTGCCAGAGAGTGACCAGGACTCCAACCAGGCCTGGCTGGGCCTGGGCTGGGTTTGGTTTACCAGTTTCTTTCCAGAGTGTCAGGAGCGTGATTGACATCACGTTCCCTGAGAAGGGAAGGCTGGCCAGGCTGTAAGGCTGCCAAGCTGTGGGGCTCTGAGCTGGGCAGCACCAGTTCTCTGACCCCGTGAAGGCGCCTTTGCAGAGTGATTGGGGACGAAGCTAAAGGAATGGTTTGTGTGACTGTTGTTGTCAGACAGAGCGAGCAGGCCCAGAAAACATTTAAAATTTTCCTCATTATATTTCTAATAAGTAATAAATGGACAAAGTTTAGAAACACATGCTTCAGGAAACTCATACTTGGTGACTCATGTTCCAACTTGATTATCATTACTTAAAATTTAATATGGAAATAAAATCAGAAAGAAGAGAAGGACCCAGGGAAAGAAGGAGGCTCAGCAACCTCCGCTCCGGGTTCCCTGCTTCTTGTCTCGCTGCCGTCTTATCCCTTCTCCACGTGGAAGGGGCTTTTCAACGTTTAGGTGGTGTCACTCTCCTGCGTAAGGAGACTTCTTACGTGACTTCTCCCGTGGCGTAAGGAGTGACCCCCCGGCCCGAGCTCTGCACACCTTGCCTTCTCCGCCCCAGTCACTCCACTCTCCTGCTCCCCCTGGGGTCCTGTCCAGCGCCTTGGCTGTTCCTCTGACCCGCAGGTCTTGCCTGGATCTCCCTGTGACTTCTTCAGCAGCCCTGTCACCCCTCCAAGGGTGCGCTTACGATTAGGACATATACAATACTAGTGTAAAATAATGTGAAACAAAATAGAGGTCCTGATTGTTTTAGTTTGCACTGATTAGATAATTACCAATTCTTAATATCACAGGCTGTGAGTATACTACAGCCTCTATCAGTTAATGGGTTTCACAAAGAATAAACCTTTGAATGTAAATTGTTTTCAAGTTCATGATTTTTTAAATTTTTTTTTAGTGTAAGTAGATAGGTAAACTTTTCCTAAATTAAAAAGGACTGATTTTTTCTGATTTGTTTCATGACAATTTCTGTGTTTATCCTCAGTTAAATAAGAATATGTTTGGGGCTTAACCAGGCTTGCTAACTTGGATAACTATAAAAATCTCTCTAGCATGTAACTTAATTTTTTGTTGTTGCACTCTTTTTCTAAATATTAACATTATTCACCATTTAGTTCTCGTTATTTTGTTAAAAAGTCAATTGGGCTGAGTTAATTTCCTTTTGGTTTATTTGTTTCTGTGGTGCTGGGGGTTGGAACCCAGGGCTTCACGCATGATAGGCAAGTGCTCTCATGAAGGCATATTTCCATCCTCTTATAATTTATCAAAAAACTCATTAACCCAAGAAACTACCAACATATAATTATTACTTTGTACTGGAAAATAAAATCACGTATTTAGAAATTTTGAGAGAGCAAGTCACATTTTAATTTGATCAGTTTTTCAAATTGTGAATAGGAAACAGCCTAATTATTTGAAAGCATTCTTAACTTTGTCAGGTACACTATGAAAAGCTGGGTGAAAGTGTACACATACTAAGCAAGTTTTTAGGTTTATCTGCATAAGAAATCTAAGATGTTAACATTTTTAAGTCTTAATTTTTTAATTAAACTAAATTGACAAAAAAACCCATTTCCTTCATCACCATTGCGCTGCTGATACTAAAGGAAACTGCACAACACAGTTTTCTCCCCATAACAAGCTGCCAATTAAATAACCTGGAAACTGTTCATGATGAGCTGCGAGCTGGTTCCACCCCTCCACCTGACAATGCACCCTTTGTCCTGTTTTAACATTGACCCTGTCAGGGAGTGTTCAATGGGAAGAGAAATGGTGGCAGAAATGCTTGATTGCATACCAAACTCACCTGCCTGCATCGACATTACAGAGATTGGCATGCACTAGTTTGAGTCAGCTTATTGCCATTTAAGAACTGCCAGTGTTCGGTTCTGGGAGAGAACCCCTACTTACAGACAGCTGCAAGAACCATTTTCTGGAGTAAAAGAAAAAAAAAAACAAATGCAGAAAAAAAATCTATAGCTTGTCAATAAAAGTACATGAGTTTTACAAGTTAGGTGAAGCAGGGCTGCCCTACTGCTGAAGACCTAACATGAAGCTGTCCATCGCTGGCCTCTACTTCAGGTGCCCCCTACGCTCCGCGTGCATGCAGTCATGGGTGACCAGTGTTGTCTTAGAGCTATGGCCATTTTAGTTAGTGAAGCATCAACTCATGGATTTTTCACTAACTAAAATATTAGATGAAGTTTGGCAACCTTTACAAGTGGTGCCTTTCCATCTGCTTTTCTTTTTAAGGACTTGTTTCTGTGTGTTTCTGTTGTTGCTGTTGTTTTCTTTAATTTAGCTCTCATGGAATTATTGAATTAAGAGTTAGAAACTACTTTCAGGTATTTGGGTTTTTCTTCCCCCATTTTCAACACATTATTTTTGTAGAATAAATTTTAAAACTGACATATGAATAAAATATTGACATAGAAGAAAATTTAAAAATGGACATATAAATACTTCATTTGTGGCCGTGCAGATTGAACTCAGGGTTCCTTGACCACTGAACCACACCTCTGGCTCTTTTTATTTTCATTTAGAAGCAGGGTCTCCCTCAGCTGCTGAGGGTGGCCCTGCACTTGGGATCCTCCTGCCTCGGCTTCCTGAGTACCTGGGGTTACAGGTGTGTACCACCACACCTGGCTGAATAAAATATTATATTGAGTTTTTCTATAAAGTTTGCCCAAGCCCAAGGTTGGAGTTTGTAATCTCCACATCCCTTTGTTGTTAATTATCTATTTATTAAAACATAAAAGTGAACAAAATTGTCATAAACATTTATATTGCTGACTGTAAATATTGTCAGAAGAAAGCTTGATCTTGTGGCAAAGTCTACATGCTTCTTGAAGGGAGTTGGAAGTCAAGTTGTAAAGTTAGAATGCGTGGGTTCAAATTCAGACACTGAAGGTTAATGGCTTTGCAAATCTAATCTAACCACCGGTTTTCTAACATAGAATGTGACATGAATAATAGCACACATACAGTTCATTGTGAAGGCAAGTTGTGAATAACCCACAAATCCCTGAAATTTGTGAGCTCTCAATAAATGTTGCTTATTTTTATTTTAACTGTCCTCAATGATTTAAACTACGATTCAGTTCTTAATATTTTTACAGATTGATTCAATGACATTTATTGAGTTTTGTTCATTCAATGGTAGTAAATACATATGCTATCTCCACCCCATTGCTGTGTGCCTTAATTTTTTAAACAGAAGCAGAACATAGAGATGGATGGTTTTTCTCTCCTAGGCCAGAGAACACTGGGACTCTTCTTCTGGGTAGGCTAGGAGTTCTCTAGGAAAATGGTCAGCAGACTTCAGAGAATGCCGTGTCTTCCTGTCATGAATATACTAAATTAGCATCAATGTCAGTGGAAATTTTGGAATTAAATTCCTGTCATAATATATTTGTGGTATGATAGCACTCAAGTGAAATTTGGAGCTATGCACTCAATTTTCATTCACACTTCCTTCCAAGGTGATTTCATTCTTGTATTTCAGTGTATTTCATTCTTGTGCTAAATGTAAACATGTGTTCAATTAACAAGACTATTTTCAGCATGCTTGTCATGGTGATTTGGGATGTTCCATTTTCAAAGATATAAACTAAACAGTCAAACATTGTTCTTTTTAAATTCAAGCAGTTATTTTATTTGGTAGGACATGTTTTTCAAATTTTCTTTTATTATATTTAAGAAAAGAATGAACTCTATAAAAGTTTTATGTCATCTTTAAGAGAGAATTTAGTGCTGGAGAATGAAATAGAAACAAGAATACATAGGACTTACAATAAAAATAACTATTTTTTGTTATCAAGGAGTTAAAATTTCTTGCAAATAATTATAATTTTCTCTCTATGAGAGAAAAGTTGTATATTTTGTTGTTTCCTTGAAATTTATAGAGAAGTCCCTTCCACGGGTCATCTGCACATTAGTTGTCTCTAGATGGCTGTCTTCGTTCAGTAATGACTTCAATCTTAATGTCTGTTTCTGCTTTATTTAATACCTGAATTTCTGACCAAGCCTGAATGGCTGAGTGAGGGTCAAGCAAAATTGAAGGCTGTTAGCTTTAATTGCAACAGATGGGTCATTTTATTTTGAGAAAAATTATAATCCCTACAATAGGTGTAATAGCTATGAACATTTTTTAAATGTGCTATGCCACATAAAGAATCTATATGTAAAACTATTATTAATCTAAAGGAAAAGCATTTAAACAATTATTGAAATGTCCACATATCTTTAACACTTGATGTTGTCCAACACATCCAACATACAGCAAGAGCATGGAGAAATTGTGAATGAATAATGCTGACTTCTGTTCTTCTTACTCCTCTGGGTAAAACCAAACTTTCTGGTAAGAAGAATGACTTTAGCGACATTTGACGTGTTTTGCTGAATCCCAGACCAACTTATATGGAACATCAGGACTGTGTCCTTTGGTCTTTTCTCAGTTTCACAATTTCTTCTAAGCAATGATGTCGACAAGTATAGCAGGCAAGAATATTCAAGTACATTCCTACCTGTGAAGACCTGAGCAGAGGTAGAATTATGGGAATTTACCTATGCTTGGAGAAATACTTGTATGTGCACCGATGTGTGTAGAATTCTATACATGTACAATTTATAAACATGTTGACTTGGGTTACATATCAATGTGCTACATATAATTTATAAAACATTTTGATTTATTTATAATCTCCCAGGTCTCATTTTTTAAAAGACTATAATCAAGCAGTACAATCCAATCCAAAAGCCTACATCTACTTAAAAGTAAAACATTGCAGGGACTTTGAGAAGTGGAAGACATGTCTGCACTCCATCACAACTGAACAGGGACATGCAGGTGCCTTAACTCACAGTTACACTTTTTGTTGGCCAGCACATCATTTAACTATTTGATATAAGTCAGAGAGAGCAACTAGTTTTCAACTAAACTTTTTATTAAGGCAAAACATAAATGCAGGAAATGCACCAACCCTGAGGTCCAGATTGCTTTCTTTGGTGCCTCTGTGATGTCAGCACCCCATCAGGAAGCACAGAGTTAGCAATTCCTTAGCACTTCCCGGGACACCCTCCTATCACTGCTCACACCAAAGTTTTCACAATATTCTCACTTTTGATATTCTAATAGTTTTGCCAATAGCAGCTCTTGATTTAACTACTGTGCATGTACTTAGAGCTGTGCTCATGGTTAAGCAAAGTCTCCATTAATTATAACCAATTTTATTCTGCAAGAAGTTACCAATTAAGGAAGAACTAGGTGATAGAAGTTGGGGGCTGTGCTACGTAGGCTGAATACACTTAGCACGTAATGCAGAATATGCATGCTACTTTTCACAGGCCTCATTTCTGGAAATGGGACCTCGGACCTGGGAATCTGGCCTCTTTGCCCCACTCCAAGCTTTATCCCTGACCTGCTTTGACATTGATCATTGGGAGTTTGAAACAAGTAACTGAAATGCTTGGCTGAAGAAAGAGAAGATAGTCTTAAAGGGAATTGTGGAATCTGAATTGTAGCAGCGTTCGCTGAAATCCTTTTTTGTCTGGGCTTAGCCTTTGTAAATACAATATTCACCTTCACTTTCTCCCAAGGAACATGAATAGCCCTGCATAGGAATTGGTAAATGAGGCATGGAGAATGGGGAGGGAATCAAATTGAGTGAGATAATTTCAGCTGTTGGGAACCTTTAATAGGCATGTAAACAAGAAGGGTTTGTTGTGTGAGCGCTGTCTCAGAGGTGGGGAGCTCTTGTCTCTTCCTGCCGCTGTCTTTGCAGCCGTTCCTGTTTAGTTTCAAATAGTCTCCTGATGGTTCACTTCAATTTGAAACTGCTCAGTCCATTATTTTGTTATTTTTAGCTTAGGAAGAAAGGAAACATTTTGTAGCTGCAGTCCTTGCAAGTTGGTGGGTTGTGTAGGGCATGTCATATCGTTTTTCAAAGTAGCTCTACAACATTTAGATTTGTGGCTGAAGGGCTAGAGAGATTGCATGGGATGCATTTTATATGTATGAGAAGTAAAAATAAAATAAAACAGCAGAATTGCATCTAAAAGTTTCTGTAATGCAAGAAGCCCTTTTAGCCAACAGGATCAGGTTTTGCTCTCTCTTCAAAATCCCTGATGCTTGCTATTGTAAATGTATCCTTATTTTTTGTTTGTAGAAAAATAAGTGAAAGTAGACCTTTGGTCCTTGCTTCCCAGAGTCCTGGGTTACTTTCCATTCTCCACTGTCCTCTCTCTAGGAGGCTTCAGAGTGCACACACCATGGGACTGTCTCTCTTCCTGAGACCTGTGGTGCTCAGGGCAAGACTGCTTTATACACAATTAACCAAGAAGAATTTCAATTACATGAGCAATAAGGAAGGGACCTAAAGAAAAATCTGCTAGGTTTGTGATTAAAATGTTTCCAAATCCATTTTAGCAATTTATGGCTCTATATAATTATGGAGCCCCTGTACAATTTCTGAATAAAGCTCTTTTTTTCACACTAACTGTGCATATAAAAAAATCTTAAAGAGTACTTATTTTTGTGTCTTGTCAGTTGTAGCATATCTCTATAAAATAAATGGAATACTGTTTTTAGTGATTTTAAACATGGTTGCTCTGTGTTCTAAACATAGACTTAACCATTGCAAATATCTGATGAAGCTAGGTTTAATACTTCATCTTTTGCGATCCCCACTCTGCCTTTGACTTTGCTAGTTGCTAAGAAAGAATTAAACAACCTCATGTAATGTTTTAAATTTATCAAATCAAATGTAAAAAACAATAAATCAAGTGATAAAATGAGTTGATCCTATTTCTGGGCTACCAATTTTTATTTTGAATAACATTGCCCAATCAAAGTTCAAAACAAAAGCCCTGTTCACATCGGGGAAAAGTGGTCTGGCACCATAAAATACTTTTTGCAAAGTGGAAAGAGGATGTTCACTTTGAATGAGAGAAGGCTTTGGATCTGCTTTGGTGCAATTTGCTCTGCTTTAGATCTTTACACCTAAATGTGAATCATTGAATATACATATAAAAGAGCACAACAATGAATATACATATAAAAGAGCAACTTTCTATCTGTAGCTTCTAGGCTATGAAAATAGTGGCCTCAGTGGAATTTGGTAATTTACTTTTGGCCAGAAAAGGAGCAAAACTAACATTTTTAAATTTCTAATTTTTTTCTCACCAAAATCCATTTTCTGCAAGCTAATTACGACGGAAGTAAGTTACAAAGAACACAGAGCTTTATATAATTGGTCCTGTGGTGGTGAGGCATCAGTAGGTTAGTCTTTCTGAAAAAGATCAATTTGTACAAATCAAACCAGGAACTTGGGAAGACATTTCCTATTTTCTCTTCCTTTATAACAGGGAAGGCTAACTGCAGGGTGAGGGTCAGAGACAGCCTGCTGCCTGCTTTTGCAGATAAAGTATTGCTGGAATACAGCCATCCCTGCCCAATTATGTATTTACTAAGGTTGATTTTGTGTTTTGACCATACATGAGTTAAGTGGTTTCAATAAAGACCACATGGTATAGGAAGCCTAAAATATTCACTACACTGTGTGACCCTTTAAGAGAAATCTCACACTTCATCTGGTATTATGGAATCATGTTTATGCATTGTTTCTGATTCACTCTATTTTTACTTCTTTATTCAATATCTAAACAGATGAATCTTTGATAAAAAAATACAGTCAACATTTAGTTATCACTTAGTAAGTGCCAGACAATGTAATATAAAAATGGTGTTGTTTTTTTTTAAGCTGCTAAACTTGTGGTTATTTGTTTTGCAACAAAACAAACCAATGGAGTAGGTGTTCCTATTTGGTTGGTAAGAACTCATGTCAGCAAAAGATTAAGTAAATTCCCCAATATTTAACAGGTTGTAGAATCTATGCTAAATATCACCTACCAGATCTACCTTTACTGAAATTTTTGTTTTGTTTTCTTTTGTTTTGGTATTTTTTGGTAAAATTTCTTCCAGGTTAGTTTCCTGTTCTCTAATGTGGATCTCTTTTCAAAAGGCTGTTCTTATTTTCTACCATTAAACAATATTTCAGAGATAAAGTTAACATGTGAATTTGATCAAGGAGAATGAAATATTGCAAATGTTTGAATGTATTTTTCTTTCATCTTAAAGACTGATTAAAATATCATATTTTATGTGGAAGAAACAAACATTGTTTTAAGAAATATTCCCTGGTCTGTCTTATCAAATTGTCCTTGGACATACTGGTGTTAAGCAGCATCATTTTTCCTTTCTTTTTTTTCTTTTTTTTTTTTTTTTTCATACTGGGGAATACATCCAGGGGCATTCTACCCTGAGCTACATCCTCAGCCATTTTTATTTTTTATTTTGAGACAAGAGTTTCTCTAAATTGTCCAGGTTGACCTGGAATTTGAACTTGCAATCCTCATGTCTTAGCCTCCAGAGTAGCTGGGATTGCAGTTTTGTCTCCCTGCACCCGGCCAGCAGCATCATTTTAAAGTGATGCAGATTAGATAAAGCAAGTTCATCTGCTTATCATTTGTAACATCAGAAAGAAGAGAAATTTAAAACCATGTTATTGTATATTTTAAACATTGTGTTAAAATAGAAGAATCAAAAATTGAGAATATGACCATATGATAATCAGGAACAGTTTATAATGCTACTGTTGTTCTTTTTTTCCTTTATATAATTAATTATTATTAACAATAAAGTCAAAGTAAGATGTGTTATGAATCCAGAATCAAGTCATAGGGTTGCAGGACTGCATTGCCAACAATATAAAAGGTACACTCACTCCAGGAGTCATGGATCTGCTCAAGAGCTAATGGGGCTATAAAAAAATTACATATTTAAGATTTGTCATCCCAGTGGATCCAGAGGCAGAGGTAGGAGGATCACAAGTTCAAAGCCAGCCTCAGCAATGACAAAACACTAAGATATTAAGTGAGACCCTGTCTCTAAATAAAATATAAAAATGGGCTGGGGATGTGGCTTAGTGATTGAGTACCCCTGAGTTCAATCCCTAGAACCCTGCCCCCCACGCCAAAAGAAAGATATGTCACCACATGACTACCTAGCAAACTGTCCTGTTACCAACCAGAAGGGTGTGCAAAGGAAACTGAGGTTTCTGTCCTGGCAAACATCTGCTTACTTGCAGATAGGTCAAAATATTGGACAGAATTTTGTGGAGGATCTTCTCCTGCAATGCCCTTTGCCTGTGAGAGAGTCTCTCAAGGACTGCTCTCCTTCCTGTGGTGTATCAAAAGCATCACTTGGATGCTATTCATCTCCTGTAAAGGGGTTTTATTCAATTCCTTAACCTGTGAAATTGTGAACGACTATTCATAATGTGCTCAATATCTAAATGATCACTCAAAGTGTGACGGAAACCAGAGCCAAACAGTAATGCATCCAAGCCTAAAATAAAAATTTCTACCAACACATAGTACTTTAAAGAATTATTATGTTTCCTTTTTATGTTTTTGGGAGAAATAATAGTGTGACTGACTTTAGGATTTTTATTCAGCAACTTTGTATTGCAATGGACATCAGGGTGCAAACTAAAAAGAAAAGCTAGAACCAGATGTCTTGGTTTATTTTTCTTATGGATTTAATAAAAAATTCCATTTTATTTTGATAAACTTAAGATTATGGAAAAACACAACAGAAACTTAAAGAATTTTGAAAAGATTATGGAATATTTCACAAATTTAATTTAATTTTTCAAGACAAAATAGCATCTTCAGTTTGACAATTTTTAAACTAGCATTCAAATTTAGAGAAAATGATCTTTGGATAACATGAAATATTTTTATCCTGGAAGAAGTTTTTTATAGAACATAAATTATACAGTGACATTTAAAACAGAATTTTGCCTCCTGTCAATTGTAATTATTAGTCAGTAGTTATATAAATTATTATTGAGTCAAGGTTAAAAGTCATAAGGTTATTCACAGAAACTTTAGGAGTTGAGAAAAATATTTGTTTTTTAAAAGAATATTCATTTAATTAATAAAAAGTAAATAGAGATTGTGGGAATAAGATGAAATGGATTTGTCATTGTACCCGAGTCAGAATCCTAAATCAAATTATTTGTGATTTCTGGAAAAAGATCTGAAATGTGGGTTTGTCTTCTCAGGGTAAAGATGGACTCTGTCCTAAACTGACCCAAAGGATGCCATGGAACAGAATCAGATTGAAAGTATGAATTGCCTTTAATTATTTTAATCATTATTTGCATTTTATATTTTTTGCAATAACTTGGAAGTACCACTATGCTCATCTCTCATACATCTGCAAAGAGATAAAGATGTAGAATAAAACAATGTGGGCTTTGGAATAAAAACTATCCCCCATCGACTCCTGTGTCCACTTCAGCCTTGAGCTACCCATATCCAGAATGGGATGAACCCTTCGCGTCTGAGCGAGTTGGGAAGATTAAGAACAGAAAAGGACCAAGCAAGCAGATGTCATGGTGAATATTCTTGTTGGCATTTTCACTCTTGGTGATTAAATCAGTCATTTTCTCACAGATCAAGAAGTGTCAGTTTGGAGGCTGTAGCCACTTTGTTTTTATGGGTTAATATGAAAGTTCATCCTAACATTAATAATAATAGAAAAAGTCTCTAGCTAGGTGTAGTTAGAAACATCAGTAGCAGTCATTCACTGGACTTGCCCAAGCTGCTGCAACTCATGGTTTTGATATTGTAGTATTTTGAAATCTATAAGCATTATAAAAATATTAACCCTGCTTTCAAATATTAGTGGCCTTATCATTGTACCACAGAGCTAGGGGTATTTCAATAATACAGGATATTTAAAACATTGAAATAGAAATTGCTTGTCTTGTATTTGACTCTCTTTGGCTTTATAATAAAGACTACAAGGAACTATTAAACTATACATTAAGAAAACCAGAAAGTAACACAAAAATCCTGAAGAACACTGATGTCATGAAAGAGTCCATAGAACAGAGTGTCAGAGACTTCAGGTGTACAGCGTGGAGCAAACGTCCACTTTGCTTCTCGTGGAACTACTGTTGGCACATCCGGCACATCCTGCTCAGAATTCCTGAGCTGTTTTTAATGGAGGAATCACATTAGGGATTTAGAACTATTGATCATGAACTTTGGTGTCTTCTCAGTGGAAACATCTCCTTGCCTAAAATGTCTACCTGATGTTATGTGACCTAATAAAAATATGAAAATTTCTAAGTAAAGCTACTTCAATCAGAAAAGAAAAACAATGTATTTATAAGGAAAGACCAGGCTACCATAAGATACTGTTCACTTGTGTGATTGAATTAGGGACGGGGTCTCTAGCTTCCCCATCCACTCTGTGGTTTTTAGAAGCTTCATCCTTTCTCTTAACACTACCTTGTATATTTTTAATCTCCTAACTCTCTCTTTGATATCTCTTAGAACAAACCTCTTTATGCACATTCATAAGTGCATATATAGGAACATGTACATGCATTATATATAGAAAACATTTCAAATATTTATATGCTCGCCATATCCTCAGAAACTTTCAGTTATGCCCATTGATTATTTATTTTACACAATTACCGGCGTTGCTAAATAAGGCCAGATCTCCCCTTCAGTTCTATCAGATCTGTAATTTGTTTGGAATCTCTATGCTCATTTCCTCCTTATTTTAAAACTCATAATTTGTTTATTCATAAAACTCATATAATTTTCATCTTAGAATGTACAAATAGAGTAACTGAGATTTTTGAATTTAGGAAATCACGATTCCAAAATTGACATTACATTACATTTTTAGGAACAGTTGTCTATGGCTCAAACACCTCTCAATGAGCAAGTACTTCTCTTAGAATACCTGAAAATTGGTTTCAAGCTAGTTGCTTTTTTTGAGTTGAGGCAGCTCTCTGAAAGGTGCTCATGAGTTCAACTTAAAGCGATTGAAGAAAGTCATAGTATTATAGGTAAAAAGTGTTAAAGTTTCACGTATTTTTCCCTCAGGTCTCGATTGTGCTTCCTAAATAATATACGATAACTTTTATTTATTTTTACGTCTCATTTTCATCTTCATGTCAAAGTTTTACATACCTCATAATAGTAAAGGATTACGGCTAGCGCAGTGGCCAATGCCTATAGTTCCAACTGCTAGGGAGGCTGAGACAGGAGGATGGCAAGTTCAAGTCCAGCTGGGCAACTGAGAGAGACCCTGTCTCAAAGAAAAAAAGTCCAAAACAAAGCAAGCAAGCAAGCAAAGAAACAAACAAACAAAAAATGTTGGCGATGTAACTCAGTGGTAGAACTCTTATGTAGCATGTGTGACAGTCCCCAGCACTACGAAACGAAAAAATAAGAAAGAAATAACAGGAATACCATACCATGAAAAAATTCTAAATAAAACAACTGCTTCAAGCAGATGTCCTGAAAGAATATCAAAGTTATCCAAATATTGTGACCCAGAGATATATATTTGATCTTCTGATGTACAGATTTACAGGCATTTTACTTGATATTATTATAAAACATTTAAAATGAGATTACGTTTTTGAGAAAATATAATGTTTCAGAATGTAAAAACATACAGTGAAGGTAATTTCCTTTAATGTGATTGATAATGGTTGCATGGTATTCCATTATACTTTGTGAGAACATGATGCTTAGAAAAATATCTTGGCAATCATAATTATTTAGTGTAAACTGTAAAAAAAAGAATTTCTTATTCAAAATCATATATATTTTTGAGTTTCCCACATGAATTTCTTGGAAACTTGTGGTGATTTAGAATGCCAACGAAATCTCTAACAAGCAATTAGCATAAACTCTCATTAGCACTTAATAGTTTTTATTTATTAAATTAAAAATGACATTAAAAATGATTTTAACTGTGTTCCTTTGATTTTTAAGGCAGTTTAAGTCCTTTCTCCCATTGTTTTAGCTACTTTAATTTCTTATACATAAAGTTTCATTCATCTCCTTTGCTGTTTCCCTTCTGTCCCATTAATAGAATTTCCTGGATTTGCAAAATCTCTTTGAAGTATGGGGGGAACAAACATATTCGCAGGCATGAATTTAACATGTTTTTCTTTAAATTGTTAATAATTTATTCAATTTTATAAAATATGCTATTTTTACATTCATGATTTTTACATTTCATTTTACCAACTTTCTTATAAGAACCCAATTCAAAACAGAAATTATCTTAGAAAAGTGCATGGCAGATAACAAAGCCATGGAAGTATTACCTGTTGCGATGATTCTTGTTTTTATAATGGGGGAAGTAGAGGCACAGTTATGTCATCCTCGCCAAGGTCTCACAGCTTAGAATATGTACCTTAAAAACAAACTGAAGCTGGTAGAGCCTAACGACTTATTCGTTTGAATGGCCTTTTCTTCAAGGACTCTGGGTTCTTTTCAATGGGAGATACTGAAAAAGTGAAGATCTGAGCTCTAGATGTCACATCACTAAGGGTGTGTCATTGCTACCAGGCTTTGGAGGGGGAAGATAGCACACACACACACACACACACACACACCAAGCTTCCTCCTTTGAATTTCCTTCCCCCCGAGACCCTGGTTCCTAACGTCAACCTACTTACCTGTTGTGCTCTATCCTATATTACACATAGAACTTTAGATCAGCCACACGTACGCCACAGTAATAAACAAAATTACTAAGTAATTCCTTTGTGATTGTTTTTGTCTTTAAGATTTCTACCACTAAATGTATGTAGAGTACTCCATCCAATCATTACTCGAATTCATCCTGTCTGCTATTTGAAATAAAGTTAGGGGTTTTTAAAAAATATTTTTTTAGTTGTTTATGGATCTTTATTTTATTTATTTATGTGTGGTGCTGAGAATGAACCCAGTGCCTCACACATGCTAGGCAAGCATTCTACCATTGAGCCACAACCCCAGTTAAAGTTAGGTTTTTGATATGTGTGTCTAAAGATGCAATTTGAGGTTGACTATTTTATCCTTTTTTTGGGGGGGGGAATACATGAAATTTTGACAAGGTCAAAAATCAATATTGCATGCAAAGTTAGTTATTCTCACTCCCCACATCACACCATGACCTCCATTTCCTCTATCCTCTCTGGGTGGTGATTTTAATTATTCTGATTTAGTCTTCCTAGATTTCATTCCACAAAATCACAAGAGCATATACATTGCTTTATTATATTTTTTCTTACAAAATAATAGATTATAAGGTGCTATCGGATTCTTATTTTTGTCATGAAACAGTATATTTTGGAAATCACTCTATAGCAGTTTATAGAGATTCTATATGCTTATTTGCTTGTGTCTGTACAAATCTATGGTGATAGTTTGTTTACAGTATTTTGTTATGACAAATAATTCTTTAGTGAATAAATCTGTTCAGATGATATTTTATATTTGTGAGCTGTGTCCTTAGGGTGGCTTCCTGGGTGTACTGGGCTATACCCTTGACACTCTGAGGAGAGTGTTTACTCTTGGTTTTGACTGTGTTGGCTGGATTTGAATTTTTACTAATTTCATAGGTAAAAAGTGATATCTTAGGTAGTTTTAGTATGAATTCCTTTTAAGAGTAAAATTCAGCATCTTTTTTATATATTTAAGGATGTTTTGCATATCAGTTTTTGTAACCTTTTTTCCCTATTTCAACCAATTGGGGATTTGGTCTTTTTCAACCTTTTTAAAGAGTTCTTAATATTAACTCTTTTTCTATGATGTCTATTATAAATATTTTTTCTAGTCTTTCATTTTTCTTCAGGTTTTGTTCATGATGTTTTGCCATATAATATTTCTATTTTTTCAATGTAGTTGATTTTATCAGCATTTTATTTTATTGCATCTAAATTTTGAATCATATTTAGAAAGGTTCACCTTAAAGAAGCTTTAAAAGAAAAAAATACATTTTCATCTAAGAATTGTAATATCAGTGCTCTTTTGAAAGTGAAGCAAAACCTATGAATAATATCACTGGAATTTCAAATGTAACTCAGGATTTTTCCAGAATAACAAGGAAGTACAGTTGTTACAGTTATTAATTTGTTTATACTCTAGAGCTAACAACAACATCACTTATTTTCTTGCCTAACTTTAGCTTAAAACCATAGATATTCCACTTTATCAATCTAAACTATTTTCTCATCCGTTAGCAATGGCAATTCTATACTATTAGGCATAAGAATGCTGTCTTCCCAGATGTCAATCTGTGGTACAAATGTCCATCATGCTATTCTGCCCCTTTAAAACTTCTCTGATTAAAAAAAGGTTGTGATATTTCTTTCTCCATTCTGTGTAAGGCTTGAGTTTTTGACCTTTATTTTTTTACTAAATAACTATTAATTAATATTCTGTAAAAAAGCAATACTTAACCATTTTTAGTTATTATAAATGACAGAATTAGAAACCTGCAATTGTCATCTACTAAAAAAAAGTACCTTAAAGGAAATGCAAACATACATGTTAGAGCCAATTAATTTCCATGGGGAGAATGAAATGATTCCTACTGAGAGGTTTACATGTACTGGTCCTTCCCCATGTTATCTCAATTGATCTCTAGAAAACTCAACAAAGTCCATATTGCTATCCTTAAATTAGCAAGGACAGAAACTTGTGCCCCAAAGTGAACTAACCTGTTCAAGGTAGAAAGTTAGAAATCAAAGTGAGTTGGGATATAAATTCAAGACTGCACAACTCCAAAGTCCTTTCTATTCTGTAATAATTTTGTGGCCTTGAATAATAAACAAATTACTTATTTTCCTAGGAACTTCTAAGAAGAAAGTATGGTGTTTTACTTTTTGAATGTCATATGTTAGCAAGACATCTGTAAGCTCCCATGATGCCCAAATTATCACTGCACTTGACACAGAAAGACTGAAACCTGTCTTCCCGTAAATCCAAACACAACACATTTCAGAATATTTGTTGCGATGTAGTCATGCTGAATCTGGACCAGCTCATGTTTGGGATATTCCTCACATGCAGGAGTATATGCCTCTTTAATTTAGCCACCCTCCCCCATTCTGTTGCCATCCTAACAAGGGATCTGTGTTCTTGGAACATGAGTTTCTTTCAAGGCTTCTTTCAGCCGGTCATTGAGGGATGGACTCACTTCTAGGGGTCTAAGGAACTGAAGCACAGGCATAGCCTCGGGCCCTCATTTTGAAAGCACTATCCACTGCACATAAAATGACAAAAGCAGCAGCAAAGCCAAGCTTTTATTTTCCTACCTTGGACTTGGATCTATTTAGTAATGCCATGACATTTCTATCAGGTTTCCTCCATAAGGCCCTTTCAGAACACAAATAAAAGAATGAATACAGGAGCTGAGCTTTCTCCTATTCAACTTTCAGCTCTGTTAGCTTTCAATACCAGAAATGTATTTAAAACTGGATAAGGTTTGTTAACTCTTATACACCACTGTCACTCATCCACATAGAAGAGAATGAAACCATATATGATAACATTTGCAATTCAAATCGAACCATTTCACTTGAAAAATATAGTGTGTTGTAAGTTGGAGGAGACAGAAGGCACAAAATAAGGTTTCATGTTGACCTTTACTAAAAATGTTGTTGTTGGTATTTATGAAATTTTAGCTACAGGATTTTGGTACATTCTTTAGAGTATATTATAATGAGGATTTCTGAAGAGGTTATGCTTTAGATTAATTCTAACAATACTATAGCAGAAGTTTATTTAAAAAAATAAGTGGTTTGTTCAAATTTAGACTTTTTAAAGTATGAAAGCCAAGGAATAAAGCTACTTCAATGTTTTTCAAATATTTGTGCTAAAATAATATTTTGTAAATATCACCCATGATTTTTCATACATCTTATGCAATTCCTCTGAAGAGTCAAACAAAGAGAATTGAATGGGTATAATCAGAATCTCCCAAAACACAGCACAAAAGCAGCAAACATGAAACTCATTTCATGACAGTTAAACTAAATTTTATGGACTGTCACTCAGACGGTATTGTTTTGATAATTTCGTAAGGTGCTTACTCCAATGGCTTCAACTTGCTTTCCTGGAAAAGGAAACGAAACTCATTGTTTGAGCCACATCAGTTACAAATGGTTTTAATAATTTAACTTTATTCATTTTAAAAACTTCTATAATGAAAAACAGCACAATGAATGTTTATGAGTTTGGGTTTGTGTAGTGACTGAGTGATACACCTCGTCTTAGGAAAAAAATTGAAGCCAGAAAAACTATGATTTCAGCATATACCTACTTTCAAAATTGTATTAGGCTGTTTTCAGTAAAGATGTATAGATTAACTAGATACAAATCATCTATGCATCTTTATCATTAATATGCTAAGTCTCCCAAATGTAACAACCATGCACTCAATCCATATGGTGATCCAATAAGCAGTAATCTTATGATACAAGACCCACCTAGCAGTTGGCACCTGAATCAATCAGAGATAATCTGATCCTTTCAGGAGTTTGGAGTTTCAATCTACAGAGCAATAAAACAGGGTGTGACTTGTGACTGAAGCAAGCACAAATGATCCTCTGAGAACAGTACAGAATGTTCTATACCTAAGGTCTGCAGAATGACTCACATTCCTACACTTTCTGAAGCCTAGTGGATCAGCTCCTCCTTTGATTTTGTAACAGACTTTTAATAATTTTTCTAGTTACATTACCTCATTATTTTATGTTACTTAGAACTCAAAGAACTTTAGCAGGAGTCTCTATGTTTAACCTTTTCCTTGATATACCACTTTACTTATGATGCCAAAATTTCATAAACCATACACACTTCTCAATAACATGCTTTGAATCATGTTTCTATAGGAAAAATATGTATCATTCCCAGCTGATTTGTGCATTTTTAACAAAATTATGTGCAAAAACTTCTAGAATCTAGAATTACATTATAAATTCAAATTAGAGACCATCAGAGTCATGTTTAAACATCTTGAAAAGCATGTCCAATGTCAACAATGGGGATGTGCATCTTGGATGTTGCTGATGCTGATGCTGAAAGAGGCCATTACCCTGTACAAAGCCATCTCAAGATGGTTTCAAGAGATGTTTTAAAAGCAGTAAATGTTAACTGAAGTGCTAACACAGTGTTTTCATTATGCTCAGAAATGGGTTGGGAATTTTGGTTGCTATAGAAATTACACATTTTTTCCATTAAAAATGGAAAACACACCACCTCTCTTGTTTTTCCCCCATAGTTTGCCTGCAAATACTGGCAGTTTAGTCTATCAAATAACCCTTATACAAGGTTACAAGTGGTGAGCCCTCAAGAAAGGTGAAGAATAATGTTCTGGAGGTTCAGATGAAAGAGAGAAAGTGATATGTAATCACAGAGATATCTGTAAGCATATCAAAGAGAGACTATTTTGAGACAAAATTTTGGAGCTATCTGAATAGAAATAACAGATGAATCAGATTGTCATAAAAATATTTGTTTAGAGAAAAGGAACTATTCTTTGAAAAATATTTTGGGGATACTTAATATTAAGATGGGAACAGACCTTAAAAATTATTTGCTTAAGTATGTATATGGCTATGTGTGGTTTTCTTAGAAAATATCAAGGGCTTTTTATCAAATTCCCTCACCTCCCATATCGTTATTAAAAGAATCAAAGCTATATCAAAATGAATGATTAAAACTAAAAATTTTCAAGAAAACAGCATGACTATTTTAAAAGCTTTTGTTTTCTTTGAGAAATACTCAAAAGAAGTTTAAATTATTAGGAGTGTGCTAATCAGCTTTTCTTTGCTCTCACAAGTACAACTCAGAGGAGGAAATGTTGATTCGGGGTTCATGGTTTCAGAAGTCTCAGTCTCTGGGAGGCTAACTCCACTGCTCTGGGTCTACAGTGAGGCAATACATCATGGCATAAAGGCATGACAGAGGAGCAGTTCTCAGCTCATGGTGGGCAGGAAGCAGAGAAAGAGAGGGGAAGCCAGGCGACAGGGAAGATGCACCCTCCCAGGGCACACCCCCACTCCCCTGCCTCCTTCAGCTGCCCCACATGCTTAGAGCTACCACCAGTCAGTCCATTCAAACTAGGATAGACTGATTAGGTTGCAGCTCTCACAATCCAATCCTTTGCTGAACATTCCTGCATTAAGAGGAGCTTTGGAAATTGGTGAGAATGTGGGTGGAAAAATACAATCATACCTTGTTAGTGGGTCTACAAATTAGCACAACCATTTTGGAAAGCAGTGTAGGGATTCCTCAAAAAACTAGGAATGGAACCACTATATGATCCAGCTATCCCACTCTTCAATATATACCTCAAAGATCTAAAATCGGCATATTACAGGAAGATAGCTACATCAAGGTTTATTATAGCAGCACAATGCACAATAGCCAAGCTATGGAACAAATGTAGGTGCCCTTCAACAAAGGAATGGGTAAAGAAAATGCGGTATATGTACACAATTGAGTATTACTCAGCTCTAGGATGACTTTATGGCATTTGGTGGTTAATGGATGCTATCTTGCTAAGTGAAATAAGCCAGACTCCAAAAGTCATACATCAAATGTTTTCTCTGATATGTGGAAGCTAGTCCAAAATAAGGCAGGGGGAAAGAGAGACAGAGAGAAAAGGTAAAGGGGGAGGGTTCCAACAGAATAGAAAAAAAATTGATGGACTAGATGAGGAGAATTAAAGGAGAGGGAGAAGGCATGGGAGAAAGGAAGAACAGTGAAATACATCTGACCTAACTTTCTTATGCACATGTATGAATATACCATAGTGAATTCACCATTGTGTATATCCACAAGACACTAAGAACAATAACAAAATGAAAACCCTAAAAGTAAATAGTATAGGGAAGGAAATAGGGGTTGGAGGAGGGATGGAAAAGGGGAAATACTGTGGACTGAATTAGAACAAATTATATTCCATGCCTTTATAATCATGTCAAAATGAATCCCAATATTACATATAACTAAAAAGAACCAATAAAACAAAAACATGACCTTTGGGGGGATACCTCATATCCAAAGCATAGCAAAGAGGTAATAAGACAAATTACATTTTCCAGTAGTGTTCTAGTATTTTAGTATAACACACATTCACTAGACAATCTCTTCCAGAAAGCATGTGGATGGAATGTTCATTTAAACAAAAGAGATTGACATCTCTGAGTTAAAATCAACCCATTTTGAAAGACAATAGAGATAAGTAAATCCTTAAATTACTTTAGGGAAAGTGGTTTCCATTCAAAAAATACTAGACCATAACCCCATTGAAGGTTTTTAAATAACAAAAGAAAGAATGTAGAAAATAAAAATTAAAAAGAAGAGGGAACAGGCTTGACTACAGAGAAAATATTCTTTATCATTCCAGATTGTTTGAGGAGGAAAGAGAGTGACTTTCTAGCACGGCTCACATGAATAAGCATATTTAACTCTGGAGTTCAGTATTAAAAATCACGCTTGCCCACAACAAATACAACTGTTCACAAACATCTGTATAATCTGCAACACAGGTGATAATTTGGACTTCTATTTGATTCATTTCGGACTTATTTTGCAGTAACTTGAAAACTTGAGCATCTAAAGAGGATATATTCTTTTTTGCGGGGGAGTACCAGGGATTGAACTCAGGGGTACTTAAACATTGGCCATGTCCCCAGCCTTTTTAAATTTTTATGTTTGAGACAGAGTCTTACTAAGTTGCTTATGGCCCTGCTGAGTCACTTAGGCTGGTCTTGAACTTGAGATCCTCCTGTATTAACTTTCTAAACTGCTGGCATTACAGGCATGAGCCACACGCCTGGCAAGGCACACTCCTTATAAGCATGAGTACTCTTATAAACACTAAATTTAGTGTTTATGAACCCAAATTATTTGCGATTTTTGTTTTTAAACTTTTAAAAATTGCCATTGGCTGATCTAGACAGGGAAAAGAAGCAGCTAGAAGCTGAAGGTTATCATTTGAACATAATTCTTTGTAGGATTTATTTGCACCAATATTGTAAATACATGCCTAAATATCTAGGCTGCATATATACATATGCATAAGTATAACTGTATTATGTCTAATGACTTATTACTCAAGCATGTTCATGTATCTGGTAAGTTTGTCTCTCAATTGTTCCTTTCTAAAACACCATTTGCCAGATTTATCAACTATGAATATCACTGTCTGTTTAAAAGGAACATTTCTATTTCCTTTCAAAGAGTAAATGGTTCCTGTTAGAAAACAATAAAATGTAAATGCATATAGTGAAATTGTCAGTGAACATATACAGAGTTTTTGATAACCGTGGAACATGTAAAATTCAGCATATAGAAAATTATGTGCCATATATTAAATTCAGATGCTTGGCAAAGAGTGAGGACAAAGAAGACCCTGGCTGGTTGTAATGGAAATCTTTTTGCAGTCTGTAATGTCTGAAGAAACTTTTATATGAGTCTATTAATTCTGCTATATAATAAGAGTTGAAAGAAGGCTTATTCTGCTGATGCCTGTCTGCACTATAGAATCTGATTTGCATGAAAGGAAACAGTAGCTTTCCATCCATTAACATAAGAATACTATCATATAGTAGAAGAGACTTTTAAACTTTTAGCTAAATCACACATTTATGTACACAATCTTTATTTTCTTATTTCATATTTCCCTTATTTTTAAAAGGTAAGAATAACAGTTTTTCTAATAGTGGTACAGGTATTATATAATCATAGCTATTTTATATAATACCAGGAATTTCATTTAACAAATAATTTGCTTGGGGCTTATCGATTATTATAATTCTAAAGATCCAACAAAAACATACAGCATTTTCTCAAGTATAGCATTTAAAGATGAGTTTGACCTCAAAGTAATAGGAGACATGGTTGTGGAAATGAGAAAAGATGGGAATAACAAATACTATAACATAAATATCAAGTTTCTGACTATTCAACTCTTTAATGATAGAGTCACATTTTTAGGCAGTGCAAAAGAAAATGCTATTTTTAGTTCTTATAGAACATATATGCAAACTTACTTCCTTTTTGTTGTAGTACCGACAACAAAATTTAATTATTTTCCAGTAATAGTATATTATTGTTGTGATTTGTACAATATTAAAAGCATTTTAAGCCTGTAAATTCC
Organism: Glaucomys volans; assembly: GCA_020662805.1. Taxonomy (NCBI): domain Eukaryota; kingdom Metazoa; phylum Chordata; class Mammalia; order Rodentia; family Sciuridae; genus Glaucomys; species Glaucomys volans. The sequence continues at coordinate 110,808 of JAJEJO010053153.1, read as the reverse complement.
TTCTTGCAAATCAGGGATGAAGCAAAATGCCACTAAGTTATGAATATCTCAGAGGACAGGCAGATGGGTGTTTCATGTTTTAGCAGCTTTTATTGTTATTGTTGTTGTCATTACTACTTTAGTTATTAAACTAAAGTTATTATTTATTATTATTTATTATTTATTATTAAAGTTATTATTTTGGATAAAAGCACCTACTGAGCACTGGAATGCAACAGATACCAATCTACACACTAGAGATAGACCTATGAGTAAGAATGGTAAACTTGTTTTCTCAGGGAATTTACATCCTGTACATGAAATAGACTTTCACATTTTCCCTATGGAGGAAAAAAGACTAAATTTACCCTCACACCTGAAACAACTAGAAAAATTAGACAAACATATGACACAATGGCTTTTAAGAAGCTGTGTGTAAGGGAATGAAGGACAGTAATCCCTGAGAGAGGCTGGGCTAAGTTCTGGAACTGCTGCCCAGAGCTTGCATTCCTGGGAGTTTTTGGTTTCCACAGTGGATTCTGTTGGCTAACAAGGCAGAGCTGAGAATATGGGGAGACTAATATTACCACACTTAGCTGAACAATGTACCTGAGAGAAAAGAAACACAGAATGAAAACCCTGCAGGTCTGCAAAGGGCAGTGTCCAGTAGCCTGGCCTCAGAGAGAGGTAAGAATGCAGCTTATTATCATACTTGGACTGGAAAACCCCCTTGTGCACAGGGCACTGGGTAGTGTTCAGAAAGTCCTGCTTCACAACTTAGTTTCCTAGGGCTGCAGTCATAAAGGACCTCATGGGTGACTTAAATAAGGAAATGTATTGTCTCACAATTCTAAGGGCTAGAACACCAAAAATAAGGTTGACAGGGATGTTCTCTTCTGGGGTTGGTTCCCCTATGACTTCTGGTGACCCCCAGTATTTTTTTGGCTCCTGGCACCAACCTCTGCTTCAGTCTTTATGTGATACCTTATCCCTACAGTGTGTATGGCTGTTTCCCCATTTTATAAGAACACCAGTATGTTGGATTAGGACCACACCAATGGCCCCTTTTTAGCTTGGTTAAAATCTGCAAAGAGCCTATTTCCATATAAGGCCACATTGTGAGGTACTGGGTGTTAGGAGTTCAGTATCTCTTTTTGGGGGAAGACACAAACCCTTATCACCTCAATAAATGGGAATGATTAGCTTTAGAATAAATACTGCTCTAGTTTTATTCTAACAAGTTTGAACAGAAATACCAGAAAGAATCAAAGTGCTTCCAGTAAATTTGGCTGTGTCCCAGAATAAAACACAAGACTGTTTATTATGACATAATAAAATTTCCAGCACTAAACAAGATGAAACTTATGGCTAGCATCTAATCACAATTACCAGGAATGCAAAAAAGTAAAAATACTAACCAGTCTTAGGAGAAAAGCTAAAAATTTGAAACCAATGTACACTGACACAGATGTTACACTTAATAGACTAGGACAGTGAAGTAATAATTGTGTCATATAAGTACAAAAATCTAAAAGAATGAACTTATTAAGTAGAGATTTGTAAGATATGAATGCACCACATATTCATATATGTGTCAAATGTATCTTTCCATATACCCTACATGAGAAAAATTATATGTGTTTTCAATATCTGGAGACTGGCTCCATTTATGGCATTTTGGGTTTGGACAGAAAGAGTAGAAAGTGTGTCTTTAATAATGGATTCTCAGCTGGGTGTGGTGGCACACGCCTGTAATCCCAGTGGCTCTAGCGGCTGAGGCAGGAGGATTATGAGTTCAAAGCCAGCCTCAGCAATTTAGTGAGGCCCTCAGCAACTTAGTGATCCTCTGTATCAAAAACAAAAAGGGCTGGGCATGTGGCTTAGTGGTTAAGTACCCCTTGGTTCAATTCCTGGTATTCAAAAACAGGATCCTCAGTTCTGGTTTCTGTTTCAGCACAATGCTTTGTGTGTTCTTACCACAACGTTTCTATTTGAGTAAATATATACAGCATTATCATTATATATTATTATATGAAGACCATTTGAAAAAAATGGATACTTGATAAATCTACAATGTAAAAACTATTGTCATTTCTATCTGTTTCTAGATAGAAGATAAAATTATTTGTAATTATGAGATGATATACCAAAGCTTCAATTCCATAGTAGCTTTGAATAAAATTATTCATCTTATATTGAAGTAATATCATATTGTTAATATTTTAAAATGATATTCACTTTAGAATACAGTGGGCCCTCCATATCTATGATTTCTGCATTTGCAGATTTGACCAACTGCAAATCAAAACATTAAAAAAATGATGTCTGTACTGAACATGCACAGATTTGTCATTATACCAAATAATGTGGTATAACAAGGATTTACATTGCATCCACAGTGTATTATCTATTATAAGTAATATAGACATGAGTTAAAGTCTATGGTTGGGAGAGATGTGTGCAGGTTATACACAAAGTTGCCATTTTATATATGGAACATGAGCATCTGTGATTTTGGGTATTTATGGGTAGTCTGGGAACCAATGTTCTCTGGAACCAAAGGACAACTGTATATGGAAAAGACATTTATAAAAAGTATGATTATATTAAATTTCATGTTTGGATTATTTTAATTTTTATTGTCTCTTGAGAGTTATTCATGCAATTTAATTATCTTGGAAAACATTTTCAAATGGTTGCGAAATATTTTACTGTATAATTTACAATAAATATAACTATTTCTGTAGGAGAATGATTTAAACTACTAGACCTATTATGAAGCTGGGTGTGGTGGCCCATTCCTGTAATCCCAGCATCTGAGGAGGCAGAAGGATTGCAAGTTCAAAGCCAGCCTTAGCAATGGTGAGGCACTAAGATATTCGGTGAGACCTGTTTCTAAATAAAATATAAAATAGGGCTGAGGATGTGGCCCAGTGATTGAATGTGCACTCCCCAAAAAGGAGCTATTGTGAAATCATATAAATAACCAAATTTGTAATTCTATTAACTTAAAGGAGTGTAATAATAACTACATACACTGCTGCATATTTTATAAACATTGACAAACACTTGGGCAAATTTTTCTGTTGTATTTTACCATTGCTTACTATTAAAATATCCCTACACATTAGAGATCATGTTCTTTTGAATATCATCCTAGAATATGATTGGGAAAATGATATTAAAAGTAAAGAATCATTTGCAAGAATTGTAAGGTATTTATTACTTCACATGCTTGATGTTGTATTATTTATCTTTTGAACAATGTGAACACCTTAAAAGGTATTTAAGAAAATCTGGTCCTAGGCCAACATGATGGAGATTTGGACCTATTTTCTCTTCTATTATGTGCAGGGTCTCTGGTCTAATTCCTAGGTCCTTGATCCATTTTGAGTTGAGTTTTGTACAGGGTGAGAGATATGGGTTTAGTTTCATTTTGCTGCATATGGATTTCCAGTTTTCCCAGCACCATTTGTTGAAGAGGCTGTCTTTTCTCCATTGTATGTTTTTGGCTCCTTTGTCAAGTATGAGATACCTGTATTTATGTGGGTTTGTCTCTGTGACCCCTATTCTGTACCACTGATCTACCTGTGTATTTTGGTGCCAATACCATGCTGTTTTTGTTACTATTGCTCTGTGATATAGTTGAAGGTCTGGTATGTGATACCCCCTGCTTTGCTCTTCTTGCTAAGAATTGCTTTAGTTATTCTGGGTCTCTTATTCCTCCAAATGAATTTCATGATTGCTTGCTCTATTTCTATGAGGTCTGTTATTGGGATTTTAATTGGAATTCAATTGAATTTGTGTAGCACTTTTGGTAGTATGGTCATTTTGACAATATTAACTCTGCCTATCCAGGAACATGGGAGATCTTTCCAGCTTCTCAGATTTTCTTTAATTTCTTTCTTTAGTGTTCTGTAGTTCTCATTGTAGAGGTCTTTCACCTCTTTTGTTAGATTGATTCCCAAACATTTTCTTTTTTTTTTTTTGAGGCTATTGTGAATGGTATAGTTTTCCTAATTTCTCTCTCAGAGGATGCATCACTTACAAATAAAAATGCATTAGATTTATGCGCATGAATTTTATATCCTGCTAACTTTACTGAATTCTTATGAACTCCAGAAGTTTTCTGGTGGAATTTTTAGGGTCTTCTAAATAGAGAATCATGTCATCAGCAAATAGGGATAGTTTGAGCTCTTCTTTTCCTATTCATATTCCTCTAATTTCTTTGGTCTGTCTAATTGCTCTGGCTAGAGTTTCAAGGACAATGTTGAAAGTGCAAGAAATAAAAGCAGGAATTAAGGATTGGGATGTAGTCAAACTAAAAAGCTTTTCCTCAGCAAAGGAAACAATCAGGAATGTGAAGAGAGAGCCCTCAGAGTGGGAAAAAATCTTTGCCACACACACTTCAGATAGAGCACTAATCTCCAGAATCTACAAGGTACTCAAAAATCTTTACACCAAGAATACCAATAACCCAATCAATAAATGGGCCAAGGAAATGAACAGATACTTTACAGAAGAAGATCTACAAGCAATCAACAAATTTATGAAAAAATGTTCAACATCCCTTGTTATAAGAGAAATGCAAATCAAAACCACCTTAAGATTTCATCCCCAATTAGAATGTCTTTTATTAAGAATACAGGCAACAACAGGTGTTGGCAAGAATGTGAGGAAAAGGGTACACTCATACATTGCTGGTGGGATTGCAAGTCGGTGCAGCCACTCTGGAAAGCAGTGTGAAGATTCCTTAGAAAACTTGGAATGGATCCACCATTTGACTCAGCTATCCCACTCCTTGGCCTATACCCAAACGACTTAAAATCAGATTACTACAGCGATGCAGCCACATCAATGTTCATAGTTGCTCAATTCGCAGTAGCTAGATTGTGGAACCAACCTAGATGCCCTTCAATAGATGAATGGATAAAGAAACTGTGGTATATATACACAATGGAATATTATTCAGCCATAAAGAAGAATAAAATTATGGCATTTGCAAGTAAATTAATGATGTTGGAGACTGTCATGCTAAGTGAGATTAGCCAATCCCAAAATCCAAAGGCTGAATGATCTCTCTGATAAGTGAATGATGATGCATAATGAGGGGTGGAAGGGAGGCAAGAATGGAGGAAGGATAGATAGCATAGAGGGAAGGGGTCCGGGTTGGGGGGGTAAGAATAATAAGAATTATTCAGATAGGGGTAAGAATGTGTGACAGACATCATTGCCCTGTGTACATGTATGAATGCACAGATGGTGTGACTCTACTTTGTGTACAACCAGAGAAACAATAGCTGTACTCCATTTGTGTTCAATGAATCAAAATTAAATAAATTTAAAAAGAGGTATTTAAAAAGTTAATTAAGAGTAAATCGATTAGATGTGTTTTATACCTGCTTCTGAAAGATAGTGAGTTGATCATTATCAAGAAAGACTTTATGTGTTGCACGTGTAAGAAAATGAAGGAGGCTTTTAACCTCTAACCAATTTGATAAAAATGGTTGCACTCCATCACAGATCTAGTATTTCTGTTTTACGATGAACTTCTAGGACCATCTGACTGTGTGACTAGGCAGGGAAACCTTGCCAATGTTCAAGCACTGAATTTCTGTCAAGGATCTGTAGCATACCTGTTTTTCAGAAGGCACAAAATTCTTCCCTATGGATAGCATGTCATTGCACCAGATTTCCAGGGGACTACATTGTAATTCTCTAAAATTTGCTATAAGCTCCATGCTGCATCTTTTTCCACCATTGATGCTTCCTCACAAGAGTATCTGCTCTTCATTCGTTCAGTCCCAGTGGTTGGGTCACTTGCACTTCATTGTCAACCAGCTACAGACACCTCCAGTGCTCTGGGTCCAGCTAATAGTTTTGGTCTTCCATTTCACCTGGTATATGGGCTGAAGCCATATTTCTAGGCATACAATATGATTTTTTAAGATCCAAAGAGTCCTACTAGGTACCATGCTTCTTTCTTTGTGATAGGGGATGTAAGATACAATAATTTGACTCAATTTTGAGGAGATTTACAGCCAGCACCCTGACTTGCATCCCTAATTTTTCACTAAAGTGTCATTCCCCTAAATGGGCATAGGTCCTACATGAAGCACATGTGTCTCAAAATCTCCAGTGTACTTGACATCTTGTGTTTGTATTGTTCAGAGGGCATGATGTCATCAATATGGCCCATCAATGGGATGCTGTGGCATATTTAGGTGGTCCAGACCTCTTTGACTGTTTCCTATCAGAGTATAGAACATTCATTCAGCCCTAAACAAAACCATAAATGAATATTTTTGTTTATCACACTTGAATATGAACTATTTCCAATCTACTTAATTGGAATGCATTCTTTTGAATGCATTCATCAAGTTAACAATCTTATGCCATGTAACTAATACCTTATTAATTTTCTTTAGTGAAGAAGCTATTTTAGCACAATAGCGTTGCAATAGTGATTGGAGATGCTACTTTATTAATCCTGCAGTAGTCTAACATCATTCTCAACAACCCATATATTTTCTCCAGGGACCATATTTGGCAAGTCAAACAGACATATGAATGAAATCATTACCCTTGAATTCTTTAGATCATTAAGGGGGGTGTTAATTCCCGCCATGCCACTCTTTCTACTTAAGAGATGCAATTTTCTCTTTTATACTATCTTGGTTTTGGGGAAGGTGGGAATTTTTCTATTTTTTCTTACCTACTATGAATATTCTTTCTCATAGGCTGATAATGTGGGGAATTATAATTATGCCAAATGTAGTTCCAATTTTATGACTTAGCACTGGATAAGTGAACTCTTGGTATGTGTCAGTTGTCCAGTGAGTTGACTTTTTCCCAGGACTTTATTATATGGCTCCAATTTATGATAGGGTTCCCCACTCAAATGAGAAACCATGGTAATGTCTCAATGTCAATCATGCTCCAGTTCTCCAGGTGTTCAATATTCCTCCTACTTCAGTGTATAGTCACCCAAGTAAATGCCTGTATCTCTCTCTGGAAAGGGCTTGGGAAGGTATTATATTATGATTGCCAGCCTGCTGCAAAGATCCTTTTCAAAGGACCAAATCATTTTGCTGGTCATTAGCTGCTTTTGCCCCTTCACTCTAGGTGAAAAGGGGCTCCTATTTAGTTGAATTTCTAACCTTGTCACTAGTTACTTGTCAATGGCCCCCAGCCTCCATTATCTATCTGTAGGTTATCAATATAATTTCATAGTAACCAGGCAAAACTTGTGTTTCCTTCCCATCTTCCTGGGCCTTTAAATTGCCAGAATCAAAGCGGTCACTTCATTATTCTTTACCAGGCATGTTTTTAGGTCACCACCAGTAAAAATTTTAGAATTGCCACCTTCTGCTTAAACTGTTCATGCTGCACCTACCAACCAGGATGGAATCCTCTTGTCTGTTGAGCCATGAATGTGCCATTTCCACATCCCCATCTTAAAGCCTGTGATTTTGAACCACATTTGCTTGTACTGTGTTGGTTCAGATATTCCAAAAGCAGATGCCAAGACAATATTAAATTATAAGAGATTACTGAGGGGAAATTCCCATGAGAGGAAATGATGGTAGAGGCCAGAGGTTGCTGGGAGAACTGTCAGGAAATCAAGAGATCTGAATCCTGTAAGAGAGAGGGGGGAAAACAGGCCATAGAGTACAGTATATTTCTAAAACACTTGTGGAAGGCACAAATGAGTCTTGAGCCAAACTTACCCTCAGAGAAGTCCTGTTTCTTCTAGGAATTGCCTGCCTTAGTATCCCTTCTAAACAGAGTCAGTGTCTGGTGCTTCCATTTGAAAAATGTTCTTTGGATTTCCGAGAATGTATGCTGGGGTCACTAGTTACTTTTCTCCCAAAATAGTAGAAGATTTTAGAGATAGAATCTGAAGGCATTGCATATGTGTAATAGGAACTATATTTATTCACTTTTGGAAAATGAAGAATCATTTATAAAGTAATATCGATGCCTGTTCAAATGCTTATGTTTAACCAGGGATAACCTTCTCTGTGGTCACTTTCATCAGTCTCAAATTATTAATCATTGCAAACAAGGAAATAAATAAATACAAATTTCCAGGAGGTGGTAAGAACCATTCGTTGATGAAGCTCTAGATTTTAGTCATACTCTTAGTTGAATGTGGAGAATTGCGAAATTATCTAGCTTTATATATCACTAGATCCATCTTCCACAATATAGGTTTTTCCTTGTATTATGTCACCATAATTCCATATGACCATATTCTTTCTTCTGTAATGGCTTCTTATCCCTCTTGTATAGCTTAAGTTCTATGATTATAAAGGTAATCTTACAATCACCTCCTCAATCCTCTCACTTTTTCCCTATTGTACTGTTCAAAACTATAATGCAATTTAAATTCAACTTTCTGCCTGACTTGTTTCAGCATTGTGCAGCCAGTTGCATTTGGACACACACACACACACACACACACACAGCCACTGAGATTGGACCCACTTTGGACTACAAATAATTAGGGACCAAAAATGTGAATTACATACATTGAGTTGCCAGGTCCTCATACCAAATTTCCCTCATACATCATTCTCCCACTTTGCAGGAGAACTACTTCACACTATCTCCTCTCTTCAAACCTCCAGCACTTCCTCTTAAGGCCTCACACATTCCTGACAACCTTTCTCTTTTTTTTACCGTGAACTTTTCCAGGCTCCTATGTTGACATTTATAGCTACTATCCAAATTTGTATGAATGTACTCTACCTCTCTGTCTCTTTTTGTGTAGTAATTCTCAGTGTTTCTTACTAAAGCCAATTCTTCTCACTTAAAAGGTATCACTCCAGGATTTTTCTGTCTTTATATTGCACCCTCAATTTGTCAATATGTCTGGCATTTATCATTTTTTTCTGCTTATACTGTTAAGAGACAGCTGAATAATCACTCTCACAGACTATTGCTTATTCTCCCTATATTCACATTTATTCCATATCCAGTGAATTTTAAACACAGTAGTCAGAGTGAATCCTATGAAAATCATCCTATAAAATTTCTCTTCTGCCCCCAATTCCCCAGTATATTCCCATCTCATTAGGTAAAGAGTTATAAGAATTTATAAGGTCTTACACAATTTGGTTGCTGATTACATATCTGAGCTCATCTCTTGGTACTTTTTCCCACATTTCATTACTACTATATTTTCTTCTTTTCATATTTTGAATATGATAGTCATGTTTCCAGTCTCAGAAACTGGCACCAACTATATACTGTCTCTATGAACTATCCTCTCTTCAGTTATGCACCTAGGTAATACCTTTGTTCCCTTAAAATATTTACTCCCTTTTCAACAATATGTCTGTTCTCATTAGATAATTTCATATTTTTCTCATGAGTCTTCTTATCATGTAATACCTTAACACATTTCACTATTACAATTATTTTTACTGCCTCTCCTAAAGAGAATGTAATTTCTGAAGTGATATTTGCTATAAAATACAAACGAGAAGAACACATTCCAGGTAGAAGTGTTAATGTCAAATTCGCAAAGAAAAATATGCTAGATGTTTTTGAGGAGCAAAGAAGGCCCTCAATGACTCTAAGTTATATATGCAGATGTTTTCTAGGGAAAGCACTTGAAATTTAGTATCTGTGCAAGGGAGGTAGGAGAAGTAGAGTTGAATAGTGGAATAAGATCAGTTAATTCAGACCTGATAGCTTCATCCTTGTCAGGGAGCTCTAAAGTTAAAAATGCTCCCTCAAAACTATTATACATCATCAACATCATCATCATCATAACCATCAAAACTACTATCATTGGCATTCCCCCCTTTCTTTTTTTTGGTAGTGTTGGGGACTGAACCCAGGGCCTTGAACATGCTAAGCAAATGCTCTACCACTAAGTTCCATTCCCACTCTGAAACAACTACCATACATCATCCAGATTACCACTGGATGGTAGACATAGGTGGACAGTGATTTTTTTTCTTTCTTTTTTTTCTTTTTCTTTTTTTTTGCTGTTCCCATCTCCACGTCATTTAATAAACAAATATTCAGGACAAAAACCAACCAGTCAACCAATTAACTAAAAATACTACTGACTCAGTGACCTTGGGTCTTTTAGTCACTGGGCCCAGTCCCTGAGACACGGGGAGCCATTCCTTGTCACCATGTGGGATTTAACAGCTCCGATCCTGGCATAAGGTATGGTGACTTCTGCGAGGGTGGCCATGTGCTTCTTTTAGTGCTGTGTTATGCTCTAGAGGTGCAATTTCTGGTGTCCCCCATTTGAATTCCCCAAGGATGAGGACGTCTTAACAGCCACCCTGACCAGAGAGCACCACACCGCTGTCCTCTAGGTCAGCCTCAGCCTCCGATGCGACACAACTGGTGGCTTCTGCTGGTGCTCGGCAACACTTCTGATAAGCACGAAGCGGAGGTTTCACTTCACACAAAGGGAAATCCTTTCTGGTGCGCATACTAGGCGGCTGAGCAGGTGCTCCTTTGAGTGGTGGCACTTCTCACACTCAGGGCACCGCAGGGGGTGCTCGGAAGCGTGTGTGGCGTCATGGCCGAGAACAAGGGAGCACTGAAAGGTGTTTTGGGGACGCTAGTGGGTGTCTCGTCACAAGCAGAGGCCCCTCGCCAGGCCCATGGCCTCTGTTCAGTGCTCCCCAGGCTCCTGAGGCCTGGCACAGATGGATCCAAAAGGCGGGCTTTAGTTCTGCCGCCTTTCAACAGACAAGTCTCCAAACTGACTCCCGTTCCAGGTTCCCGCAACCCAGCCACTCTGGGAACCGCTTACCACCGACTTCCGGTAGCACGAATTTCCACTTCCTGTTCTGCCGGCTTCCGTTTCCGCTGCGGCCATTTTCGGTTCTAGGAGTGCCGACGGGATCCCGGCGCTGTGCTCCTCCTGCTGGTCGGTCCGGGTGCTGCCTGCTGTTTTCTGCAGTTGGTGCGCGCAGCGCCTCTGGGGCGCCCGGCTGGTCCCGCAGCCTGCGCTGGACGGTGCCCCTCCTCCCGGTAGGCGCGCTCTCGGGGCTGGTGCACAGCTCACACCACTTCAGGGCTTCCGTGTGCTTGAGGACGGAGTGCTGAGTAGGTGTTGGATCCTCCCTCGTCCTTTCTCCATCGAGATAGGGAACTGCTTTTCCTTCTAGGTCCCAGGGCTTTCCAATAGGAGGTGCTTAGAAAAGACTACGGGCTTCGTTAGGCACAGTTGTCTTCAATCTCTCACAGCCTTCTCTGCTCCTCACGTCTGCTTCAGTGCGCGAGCCTGTAAGGTGCACGTGTACCTGTGCCTCTGTGGGCACGGTTGTTGGGGTCAGGCAGGTGTCATATGTCATACAACCATAGCTCTTTTCGACATCTTGACTTCACTCTGGGCTTAAACAAATCTGTCAGGTTTCTCTCATTTTTCCCTCCCATCCATCCACCCACCCCCACACACTGGCTTTAACTTCTGTTGTGGTCTGGCTTTGCAGAGTGTTTCCTCAGTATGTCCGCATACCAACACGTTTTATCACATTTGTTTTGATTATGGACCTTTGAAAATCAAAGACTACAATCAGAAAAATCTGAGTTATGTGTTCCTCAGTATTTCATGACAATTAAGAAGACCCCCACCAAAATTTGATTCTTATAAAATAAGTTATTTTGTTGAGAGCAAAGACAGAACCACTGGGGAGAATATTGCCTAATTTTGCAGATTAGGATATTAAAACTTTATCCATATGGTAGGTGTAAAATGCATATATTGCAAATTGTCATAAACCTAAAATCAATGTTTAGATCCATTGTTTCACCGTGAAATCGGTAAAACTTCAATAATATGAAAGTGAGAGAATGTTTGCTTGGTGTGTTCCACTTCTTTCTTGTATATCCACTGATTGCTATTGTTATTGATATTATGTGTATCTTATACTGTGCCATAATCCACGTTGATTTGCACCAAAATGGAGTATTCAGTGAATCTAATGTTTCATAGTAACTGCAAAAACTTACTTTCTCTGACAGTAACTACACTATGAATAGATTCCAAGAACAGAATCTTTCTCACCTGAGTTTCTATTTTAATAACATTTATTCCTAATTTGTTAATGTAAATATTTCTGATGAACTTTAGGAAGGTCTATAGTTTGTCTTTGAAATGTTTCTTCTGTAGTGAAGTAGAAATAAGTGTTTGGCATAAAGAAAAGAACTTTGAAACTATAAGTATAAATCATTTTACAAAAGATTATATTTCTAACAGCCATTATGTTTCTTATTCATTTGCTTTGTAAATTAATATCATTTATGGGATACTGTATAATTATCAAAATATTCACTATATATGTGTGATTAAGCTTTTGTATAGGGAAGAATCTCCTGATGTGGTGGATTTCTTGAAACAACTTCTCAAACTCCACTTTAGTAGGTGTACAGTGGAACTCAGAACTTAGCATTTTTAATATCAGCTCCAGATAATGATGATGGAAATAGTGATTGGTGATAGAGTTATGATAAAACACTTTCATATTCATAAACTTATTGAAATTGTTAGAAGGAAAGAACCTTTGCAAAGAACCTTTGTCTAACAAACCTTAGACACAAGGTTTGTTTGAAAGAATTCAAATTAAAAAAACCTTACTGAATTCAATAAGTTATACTATGATGCTCATGAAAAAGTTGATTACTTTTTACTTAAATGATTTTTGTGTGGTTATATTAGCAACATATTAGCATAGATTATTAATTTTCTGAGTGTTACCTGATAGGCAGAAATACTACATATCTCCACAATAGCTTTTCATGAGAAAGATCTTGTTGTAGATATTCTCTAGTAACTTCTTGGAAATAGAAATTGAAGTACTTTTATTTTCAACATGAAAGCTTGAGATAATATATAGACGTAAGAGTTCAGCTAAATCAACTCAAATCTACTTGGACTATATATGCCGTCTCTAGAGATTATAAAGAATTTTTAGAAGACACAAAGACAGCTTATCCCTCTTTTCAACTTACATCCTGGTAGATACTGTGGTTTCTTTGGATAGATATTGAAATACAGTTTTAACATATGGCCCATATGCATTTCTAATTAAAATGTTTAATGTCAAGTACTAGAGATTCTTCTTTCCATAAATTACTTTGCATTTGTCTTGGTTTTCCAAGCTGAGAATTGTTGGAAAATATCATTTGAATGTATACTATCATTAGGGAATAATATTTTTGGCCCAAAGTTTTTTTTTTTGATGTCAAATTCTTGGCTTATACTAAAAGTAGGAAAGTCATAATTGCTCAGCAGCAGTATGTCTGAATCTTGGAGCAGAAAATGTACACAGTTAACCATGCTTCCATGATAACAGAGTAAATAATAATGTAAGCAGAGTGAAGGAAAATCATGTAAAAAGAAGGAAGACTGGACAATTTTAGAAATAAAAAAATATTAAATCTTGATGATAGATTTTGTCTTTGGACTTATAGTTGACTCATATTTACAGTTTGACTTAGAAAAACATCAGTCTCCCTCACAGTGTTTGTGACTTCTCTATGTTTGTTATACTGTAAATTTCTCAGGTTAGCTAGTACCAAGGAAAACATATTAGGAGTATACTTATAAAAACATACTTGTCTTCATAAAGAAGACCTTTTATTTCTGCTGTTAGAATAATTTGCATAGACATAAAATTGGTAATTTTAAATGTAAATTGCAATGCAAATTCTTAGTAATTTTTATAAAAACTTTTTACTTAAACAACTTAATTCTACTACAACAGGTGCAATGTGGGAGTTAAGAAAGGAAGGTCAAGGTTTAGTAATGTGGAGAAGAGTAAGAATAATCTGAAGTGCAGGAAAGTATGCTAAAGTGGCATGGCAGTCTGGAAGGGGTGATGGTCCAATGATGGAGTAAAGATTCTTTTTCATTCATTTCTTAGAAAAAGATTAAGTTTCAAATTTAAACGTTTTGAGTTTTGTGAAAACCTCACAAATAGAAAGAATAACATTAGAGTCTTCTAGCCTTGACTGAAACTTTAGATGCCTCTTAGCTATGCATCTTGGTAAACACCATTCCCTTTTCTAGGAATTTGATATTTTCACTTCCTTGTTAGGGCCCATGCTTCGGCCAGCATTCAGTTTAGATGCAACTTCCTCAGTCCTAGCCTAGGTGAGATACCACTTTACATACATCCATACCAAGGCCTAGTTCTGTTATGTATAAAAATCACCTTAATTCTTTCCAATTAATTGCTTAATGACTGTCTTTATACATCCATTGTAAGCTACAGGAAGGCAGGAGGCACATTGTTTCCAGAACAGAGTACTTCGTTGAACAGAGTAGGGATTCAATAATTATTTGTTGAATTGCTTCTCATGTAATATTATCCTTACATATTTTTTTCATGGAAGACTTTCCTTTCCTACCTAGCCCCAAATTTTAGATATTACAATGTATTTTTTAAAAGTTATACCATTTTGTCCTGAAAATGTGTTACAAAAACTAGCCTAAGGCATGTCTCTATTGATTGGATCAAGGCCCTTTCCAGCACATAAGAGTATCACAACCTGTGTTCTAATCTCATTTCTAATAATAATAATTTCATTATCTAATCATATTACCTTAAACTGTGAAGACTCATGAAATTTGAAGATGGGTTATCTTGTTCTGCAGTATTACATGACCTGGTGTGGTGAATTAAATGGTGCCTCCCTAAATATGCCTGGAGTTTTAACTCCCAGAATCTGAGAATTTGACCTTTTGGAATTCCGGGTGTATTTAAGTTATGCATCTTGAGGTATGAACATCCTGCATTACCCAGTGGGTCACAATGAAAAATGGCTTTTTTAGAGACAGGAAAATATTCAGAGATGGTGATCATATGAAAGAGGAAACAGATAACTGTAGTCACAAGCCAATCAATTCCTGGTCCATTAGAAACCTGAAGAGGCTAGGAAGGATTCTCCATATAAACTCCAGAGGGAGGACACCTTGATTTCAGATTTTTGGCTTCCATAACTGTGAAAGAATAAATTTCTTTTGTTTTATATTACCAGGTATGTGGTAATTTTGTTATAGTAGCCTCAGGGAACATATACACCTCTTATATCAAAAAAATTGTTGGTATCAAATAGGGACAAATGCATGGGAAAATCATTTTTGAATATTAAATATGAATAGTTAATGATGAATCTGAGAAAGGAAGGGATACTAAATATCTGATATTTGGAATTGAATAAGAGAAAAGAGTATGGAAGAAGCAGCAAAAATTTTTGACCATGTTTCAGTTCCTCCTAGAATTTTTCATGGAGAAAAGTATTTTTTTGAGAAATATAATTAGAAAGCAGTATTAATAGTGGAAACTAAAACTTATTGAATGAACAACTACTAATTTGAGATGTATTATACAAATTAAATCACTTAATTTTTGCAGTTGCCTAGGAAAATAATTTCACTGTTTATAGATGAACTAGAAAATTTTGTTATCTACTGGCTTTTGTGTTAGTATTAATACCAACATTTATAGCAATTACTTACTGAGAAACTACATTACAATGTACACAATATGGCAAAACACTGGTCTAAGTCTTTATGTACAATATTATGTAGAATCCTTAATTTTCAGATAAGAAGAATGAAGCTCAAAGAATTTAAATGACTTTGGGCATGGTGGAACATACCTGAATCCCAACTACTTTGGAGGCAGAGGCAGGAGGATCCAAGTCTGAGGCTAACCTTGACAACTTATCATGACCATGTTTCAAAATAAAAAGGGCTGGGGGTATGGTTCAGTGGTAGACTACCCCTGAGTGCAGTCCCTGTACTGCGAAAAGAACTATCCCAGGATCCAATTAGATTGCAAGTTCTAGATGTGGAATTTGAACATATTTTGCTGACTTTCTATTATCATGGCAACTTCATTTTAGCCCATGTTAACTTTTAAAGGGATATACTGGCAGTTTATTATAAGCCATTATAAAAATGCTGTAATACCAGGAAAAGGTCAATGCTTGGTGGAAGAGGGCGGCAACATAAAAGGCAGAGGTGGGCAGAACTGAAAAGACAAGGATTAGACACTTGCCAGGGACAGGGAGTACCTATGAGAGAGAAGATTCAAAGTATGCAGGTACAAACTGGCTAGGAAATCTCACACCTTTTTGTGTGTGTGTGTGCAAAGAAGATGCTTAGTATGACATCTGGTAACAAAAATTTCATGGTGATATCAGCGAACTGCAAGAAATGAGAAAGCTTTCTACCATTGTCAAATACAAGAAGAAAAATCTCAACAACTGCCTGTCTGTGCAGGTTTATTATAAGCTATTTAGAAAGCTTTTCCAGTATTCATGCATTGGCCTCCACAAGAACAGACAGTTCTTTTTCTTTACTTAGTTTTGACTAAAACACTTAAATTTTCCTGACAATGTTTTGTGTCTTGGTGTATTCCTACTGTGTTGACTCCACATTCTCCTTTCACATTTCTTGGAGATGATGGCACATTACTATTTGAATGCCTTACGTTTTTGTTTTGAATGGAATCAGAGTGCTTTAAAGTTTTTGCTTTTTACTTTTTGCTGCATATTTACCTTCTGGGAGATTTATGACCACACTATTTAATTTTGAAATTCTTTGTAATCCTTACAGGGAGAGTGTTGTATTAGTCTACATATGAATAAATGCATTAAATAAGTATATGTACTATTACACTAGGATAGAAGCTAAGAATATGCTAAAGTAGAGGCTGTCAATCTGAAATCTGAGTGTGGAAATGCCCTGAGATAAATTTTTAACTTTTATAACTCTATAGATGTAATTCAAATGCAAAATTTAAATTTAAAAAATCATTATGAAACAGATTGGTAGAACCATTTCTTAGAATTCTTTGTAAAAGCTGTATTAAGTAGATTATTTGCCTTGTTTCATTTTTGAGGACCATGGCAGAATTTCCTTTGCATATCCCAATGCTGGAAAATAAGTACTGTGCTTTGCATCATTTAACACAATCACTTTTGAAAAATTATGATTATTCTCCATGTCCATAATTCAGCATGCCACTGTGGTTCATAAGGCGATATCTTGGTGATTTCAAGGGGGGAATGTAATTTCTGATTTTTTTCTTTAAAAAAATCTCCTTTTGGAGCTTGACATTAACTGTTGGTCACTGTAATTCTTAGTTTTTAAACAATTTATTTGTCTTTGTGTGTCACTTTGCTCTGATAATGATGATTCAAACATCCACATCTAACTTTAAAAATAATTTAAAATAAAATACCCTAAATGTCTTCACCCTACCAAAATGACTCTTTGCTAGTCTCCTTCTCTAAACAGATATCTTTGGAAAATTAATTAGTTCCTTGGAATTCAATTGTTCCATACTTTATAAAAAAAGGCTGTCTTAAAGTGTATTATCAGATGGGGGATATGGCTCAGATCTACAGTGCTTGCCTACCATGAACAAGGCCCTGAGTTCAATTCTCAGCATTGCGCAGGTGTGCACACACACACACACACACACACACAAACACACACAGAGTAATTAAATTGTTACTCAGACATCTTCCAGATCTAAAGTTCTAGAAGACACAGCTGTAAATCATTCAAAACAGTTTGTCAGGTAGACATCAAAGAAATATGAAGAAGTAGTAGTTTATTTTTAGATTCATTATTCTTCTTGCTCTTTACCTTCTTTCTTTTCCTCATTCCTCCTTCTAGCCTTCCTGTTTTCCTTTAGGATTTCCCTCCTGGCTAAAAGAAAGGAAATATTCCTAATAGAATAACTTAAAATTTTTTTTAGTCATCAAATATTTGTGGTTATCGTGTGGCTTCTTTTGTTTCCAGGGATATTTAGGGTTTCAACACTGCTTGTGCCACAGGATATAGTAATTTTAACACTTATAAACAATTATGTGTCCGTTTTGCCTGCATAATAAAATTACTCATTACTTTGTCCTTTTAGTCATTTTAAATTAATTATCATGATTATTTTGTGTGCTTTGAAATTTCCACAGCTGTAAAACAAACAGCAACAAAAACCAAGTATCATTTAAGTAAAACCATGGTAGTATATTATTGATAGTAGGAATAATACTGAACCAAAGTTATAGCTAACACTGAACACTGTTTGGGTATAAGGTACCATAAGTTATATGTTTTATGTGGGGTTATAATGTTTTGCTTCAATTTTGAAAAGGTGCTACACTTTCAAGACTGTATAGCAACTAAATTGCCTAAGATCCCCATGTTGGAGAACACTATACCAGGGAAACTATAGAAGTTATTCATCATACCAGCAGCCCCTACTGGCATATTCAGAATGAGACTTTGTGCTGAAACCCTTTGTTACTGGTTTTCCAGTGTGATGGCCATTGTGAAAGTCATTGTTGGTGGTGTGTCAACGTAGGGACAGTGTGAAGGCCATGGTGCTGTGCCAATATGACAAGCAGTTTGAAGACTGTGATGGTGATGTGCCAATGTGACAGTGTGAAGGCCATGGTGGTGTCTAGTGAGACCTCTAGAGAGAAACCTTCCTCTTCCAAAGAGCTCATATTCTTGATGGTCACGTGACTAGAATGACTTTCTTGAAGGTCTCCTTAGGATAAGTAATTGTCTTTCTAGGTCACCTATTTTAAGTTTAAATAACACTTAGGATGGATAAGTGTTAAGCACTTAATGGTTATTCAGACTTTACAAATAATATGAGAACAAAATGTTTATATGTGGACATTTGCTAAGGAATATAAGGGAATTCATGAGTATATGCCTGTGGATTTGCACGTGTAGGTGCATGTGTATGTTGTATTTTCTTTCAGTCCTCATTTTTTGGAGAAAATTAAGGCTCAGAAATTGTAAGTATTATGGCAAAAATCATTGTCTTGGTTGGGGCACAGTAGAAGGAATATATAACTTGGGCTTAGATTTGTGTGAATTTGAGCATTGTGTGACCTTGTGCAAGATGTTTAATATTGACTTCTACATAAATAATATTTACCTTAATTAGGTTATACACAATTTAAATGAGATACATGTAAAAACATGTAGAACATTGCCTACCTAGTGGACATTTTTCTTATATTGTTCAAGTCCTACTACTGCCTGTCCAAAAGCACAAGCAAATAGGCTTATTGTTCTAGTGTATTGAGGAATTCTCTGGTCTAGGCTGATAGCTAAATAGGAGACAGCAGTGTTGGTGATAGATTACTTCCCCAACAATCAGTTTAAGTGAAGGATTGCCATGGTGTTCATTTACTGTACCTTCCTCCTGGAGGGGAAACTTTCCATGCACAGTATTAGCACCTTGAGTGCAAAGCTGCGTCTTGTCACTGGTGTGTCCATTTGGGGCACTGCTTGATTCTCACATTTTGCAAAAGGACACAGAGACTGAAGTCACCACTGTTTGTTCATGCTTCACACTCACTATGTATTTAGAAACATCGAAGTCATCTCCTGATCTGCCTCTCCAAGAACATCAACATCAAATAAAATGGGCTTGATAAATTCAGTGATAATTTGAAAGCCGTGTCAAAAGCACATTTTGCTGAAATGGAAATACTAATAAAACTGGGGACTCAGAAGGAGTCCATTATCCTCTTCACCAAGTTTGCAGAAAAACTGCATCTCATTAGTTTCTCTCCCTGGTGGATTCAAGCTATTTTTACAATCAGGGTTTGAACAAAGTGTCTAGGACTACCTGCCAAGGAGGAGCAGACGCTTTGTTCAGAGACTTGCTCATCACATGAGGTAATGGCACATCTGTTTGGACCGTGTGAGCTGAGATAGCAGATGCTGCTGCAAACTGAGTATTTGGAGAAACAACAACAAAAATAAAGAGAAGGCGACTTTTAAAACAATCCCCCTTCGGCACAGATTTACAGACTGCTGCCAGAGACTCAGAGAGCTGTCTGCACATCCCAAACTCGATGGGGCAGCTCTGATGCATCGCAGGTCTCAAGGCCAGCTGGAAGGATTAGTTGAATATAACTCATTTTTTAAAAATACAACTATTCCTTGCAACATTAAAACATTCAAAGTGATATCCTTAACTGGTGTAACTTCTGGCAAATAGCGAACCTAGCTTTATGGATGTATTCAATAGAAAAGGGTTGTGCAATTCTTGTTGATATTTAAAATTGCCAGATATCATTCTGTCTCTGCTCTTCATGGACCTCACCTCTCTAGAAAGTTCATATTTTATATCTGAGTCCATTTTAAACTGACAAATGACCTATTTATTACTTATAATCTGCCTCTCAGTCTGTCCAGCCATGCAGCCATTCCCACCTCTGTCCCTCTGTTCATACATCCATCACATTTGTCAGACGTTAAATTGGATAATCATGTTTGTTTTCACTTCTTAGTTATTTTAACTCAAATTGTATATTTTAAGATGATATTTAATATGTTGGCATATTTATTAGTATACTTGCATAGAGTTAGTCACAGAAAGTTTTAACAAATTAAAACTATTATGTATACCTGTGGGAAATGAAGAACTTTAGTTGTTACCCAGGCGTGTGCTGTATGCTCTGTGTGTAGGGTAGCTTTACACCTGATCTGCCCTCATCACCACTGTTTTTTTTCTTGTCAGTTATCTTGTACTGGGTTCATCATTTGTTCTTTTTCATTTTTTAAAAATTACTCTCATTTACAAAATCATCTTGGATAGATACATCTTGATAAAAGGAAGTGCTCTTAGCATGAAATGGTACATGTCTATGCACAGTTAATTCCATGTCCTCAGTGGTGGTGGGAGGATTTTTTTGTTAGCTTGTTTTTTTTTCGTGTCTTTTTTGTCTTATTAGGAAGGAACCAGCTGAGGACCCCAGCCACCAGCCAGGCATACCAGGTAACAAAATGTCAGAAATCCAGTTGTTTTATCCATGTACATTTGTTCCTTCTTAAGCCACAAAAATAAAACTTTTATTTTTTTACTGCTCATTTTTAACACAGTATCACCAAAAATGTGTCATGTAATGATAGCCAAGCAGAATATACACTTAAACAGTACTTTCACACACACCCAAACACAGGGAGCCTGAAGCTTCTAGCTTCTGTGGAGAGCCATGTAAAACTTGGGAAAGAAGGCTTTGGTAAGAAGAGCACTTACAAGTAACAAGGTATGTTGGACAAGAATAGGAAATGAAGAAAAAAGGAACCAATGCTTCATTCCCTTCATGAGAACTGAGCCTGGAAGATTTATCTAAAATCTGCAAGGTAAATTCTCTTTGTTGGTAGAATGGAGGGGTAGGCAGTCCCGGTTAAGCCCTGTCTTATGAGCTGAAGAAGCAAGGCAGTTTGAGGGTTAGGCCAGCAACCATTTTGTCCAGTGTGACTTGAGGTGAGAGACAGACAACCTGGATGCCATCATGCACCCATTTTCCACTAGCACAGTGTCATTCCCTTTTGGTCAAAGAAATGGTGAGGCCCTTGTTGATATTACACTGGTCCAGGGTCTTGAGATTGGGGATCATATGTGATTGGAGGTAAAGAGGGCATACACATGCAGGGGGGTGAGTAGCCCCATCTATAGGCCTGGGAGAAAGAAGCCAGCATGATCCTTGGCACCAGGGATACACGTAGAAGATTTGTGCTGCCAAAAATGTTTTTACTTTCTGCTTTTTTTTTTTGAACCAGGGATTGAACTCAGGGGCACTTGGCCACTGCACCACATTCCCAGCCCTATTTTATATTTTATTTAGAGACAGGGTCTCATTGAGTTGCTTAGCACCTTGACCATTCCGAGGCTGGCTCTGAACCCGCGATCCTCCTGCCTCAGCCTCCTGAGCTGCTGGGATTACAGGCATGTGCCACCACGCCCAGCCTGTTTTTACTCTCTAAAGAACATAGTATAAAGGATTCCTTGAGAGTGTGAGTGTGTGCTGTTGCCTAAGAGATCATGAAGCTGTCAGTTTGTGAGCAGAGTGGCAAACATGGGAAATTACAGGTTAATTTTAGATGGAATATGTGATAAATGGGGTTGAGCAGCTCTGTTGTAGAGTTTGCAAAGAGGACTTTGAGCATTCTTATTAGAGTCATTTAATTATATATGGAATAATGCAAACCTGTACACACACACACACGTAAACACACACATACACAGGTATTATTTTTAATGTTGTAATAAATTTTTCCAAAATATGATGCCATGAAAAAGTTGCATGTTTAATGAAAAACTTGAGAATTGAAATTGAATTTTCCAAGGAAATTTATTATGATTTGTATAACTTGACAAAATATTTGTTGACATTAATCGACTGACAACTTTAGAGTCATGATGCTTCTGAAAAAGTACAGCATCAGCCTGTACTTTAAATGTTAGTGATTAGTTTTAGAAGATCATAGTGATAATTTAACTTGACATGCTGCAGAAGGCATGCACACATGGCATTATGTCTGCATGATGTGTGGTGTGTATCAAATAATTATTTTTCTAAATTAACTTTGCTAATTTTCTCTTTAAAGTTTCAACTTTAAAGTTGTTTTCATTCCTATGGATGTCCCAAAATTGATGCATTAACTGTGAATTCCTTAACATAATTTGCAAATGGCTTTATATCTCAAGTATCAGATGGTTCCAATAGCGAGAAAAACACCTAATAAATTCTAACAATTCACATTTTCTCATTCCAAGTTGAAGAATCGAAGGATCGTTTTACCGAAGCTAAAACTTCTGACATTAGTATATGCTATTATAAATTTATTTAAAGAGTTCCCATTAAGATTGATTGTGGGATAGCTGGGTCAAATGGTGGATCCATTCCAAGTTTTCTAAGGAATCTCCACACCACTTTCCAGAGTGGCTGTACCAACTTGCAATCCCACCAGCAATGTATGAGTGTACCCTTTTCCCGGATTGTGGAACCAGCCTAGATGCCCTTCAATAGATGAATGGATAAAGAATCTGTGGTGTATATATACACAATGGAATATTACTCAGCCATAAAGAAGAATAAAATTATGGCATTTGCAGGTAAATGGATGATGTTGGAGACTATCACGCTAAGTGAGGTTAGCCAATCCCCAAAATCCAAAGACCGAATGATCTCTCTGATAAGTGAATGAAGGGGTGGAAGGGAAGCAAGAATGGAGGATGGATAGATTGCATAGAGGGAAGGGAGGGGTGGGTTTGGGGTGGGGGGGCAAGAATAATAACAGAGACAGACATCATTGCCCTGTGTGCATGTATGAATGCACAGATGGTGTGACTCTACTTTGTGTACAACCAGAGAAACAATAGCTCTACTCCATTTGTGTTCAATGGATCAAAATTAAATAAATTTTAAAAAAATTAATGAATGTCTGTAAAAATAAATAGTAAAATAAAAAAAGAGATTAATTGTGTTTGCAGAGATAGTGTACATATGTATATGTGAGGGCATGGTATTGAAGTAAAAATCTTGCAGTTACTTTGTTAGAAAACCTGGCATTGGTTTGGTGAGCATTAAATTCATAGTTTTTGCCTAATTGTCATATTCTACCAGTCAAAAGAAGTTGTAATTCCAAAACATTCAAATATTGCTATGTAAACATTATCCTAACTATGATGTTGGTAAGCATAGTTTAAAAATGTGAACAACAGAAATTCCCATATATTTTTGGGGGGATAAACACTGATCCAACTACCTTGCAAATTTTGTACTTCTAATAATGTTAAATATCCATCCTATGACCCAGTGATTTGACTTGTATATATCTAAGGACAAATGAGTCTTTTGTTTCCCAAAAGACTTGGAAAATACTATTTATAGAAGCTTTATTTGATAAACAACCTAAAAGTCCGTCAATAAGAGATGTTGGTTGGTGGTTATGGATTGTTGGTTTTATTTCTTGCACTTTGGGAGTCTTGTTAAGGAAGTCTGTTCTAGCACCTTTATGATGGACTGTTGACCCTGTGTTTTCTTCTAGCAGTTGTAAATTTTCTAGTCTAATTCCTAAGTCATTGATCCATTTCAATTTGAGCTTAGTGTAGGGTGAGATAGGGGTCTAATATTTATCCATTTATTTGTTTGTTTATTCATTTGTTCGTTCATTCATTCATTCATTCATTCATTCATGGTAATGGGTATTGAACTCAGGGGCATTGGACCACTAAGCCACATTTCCAGCCCTATTTTGTATTTTATTTAGAGGCAGGGTCTCGTTGAGTTGCTTAGTGCCTTGCTTTGGCTGAGTCTGACTTTGAACTTGTGATCCTCCTGCCTCAGCCTCCTGAGCTACTGGTATTGTAGGTATGCACCACTTTGCCCAACTTAATTTCATTTTTGTACATATAGTTATCCAGTTTTCTAGCACCATTCATTAAAAAGACTGTCTTTAAGAAACATTTGTGGCACTTTTGTCAAATACCAGATGGCTGTAGGTTTGTGGATTTGACTCTGTGTCTTCTATTACACTGGATTTCATGTCTATTTTGATTGCCAATACCTTGATGTTTTTGTTATTACAGTTCTGTATTATAACATCAGATCAGGTATTGTGATTTCTCCTTCTTTGCTTTTCTTGCTTAGTGTTGCTTTGGCTATTCTGGGTCTTTTATTCTTCCAAATGAATTTAAGAATTGTTTTTTTCTAACTCTGTGAAGAATGTCACTGGTATTTTGATGGGGATTGTATTGAATCTGTGTAGTGCTTTTGGTAGTATGACCATTTTGACAATATTAATTCTGCTTATCTGTGAACATGGGATGTCTTTCCATCTTCTAAGATTGTCTGCAATTTCTTTTTTAATTTTTCTGTAATTTTCATTGTAGAGGTCTTTTACCTCCTTGGTCAGATTAATTCCCAAGTTTTTTTTTTTTGAGGTTATTGTGAATGGGATGGTTTTCCTGATTTCTTCCTATGCTGACTCACTGTTGGAGTATGGGGAAGCTACTGATTTATGGTTGTTTATCTTAAACCTTGCTACTTTGCTAAATTCATTTATAAGCTCTAGAAATCTTCTGATGGAGTTCTTTGGATCCTCTACTTATAGGATCACATTGTTGGCAAACAGTTTGATTTATTTTTTAAATTGTATCCCTTTGATTTCCTTTCCTTGCCCTATTCCTCTGGCTATTTTTTCAAGGGCTATGGTGAATAGGAGTGGTGAAAGTAGATAGCTTTGTTTTGTTCATGAATTTAGTGGAAATGCTTTTAATTTTTCTCCATATAATATGATGTTGGCTTTGGGTTTGTCATAAATGGTCTTTATGATGTTGAGGTAAGTCCCTTCCATCCTAGCTTCACTGGCACTTTTAACATGAATGTGTGTTAGATTTTATCAAAGTATCAAAGGTCTTTTTTGCATCTATTTAGATGATCATGTGATTTGTCCTTAATTCTGTTTAAGTGACAGATTATATTTATTGATTTGCATATTTATTTTTTTAAAACAACCATTTTTTATTTGTTTTTTGGATATACATGACAGTAGAGTGCATTTTGACATATTATACGTACATGGAGTATAACTTAATCCAATTAGGATCTCATTCTTGTGGTTGTACTTGATGTTGACACTGGTCGTGTATTCATATATGAACATAGGAAAGTTATGTCGGATTCAATCTGTTGTCTTTCCTATTCCCATGCTCCTTCTCTTCCCTTTATTCCCCATTGTCTAATCCAATGAGCTTCTATTCTTCTCCCTTTTTATGGATTAGCATCCACATATCCAAGAGAACATTCAGCCTTTGATTTTGGGGGGACTGGCTTATTTCACTTACTTTTCTCATTCAATAAAAATGAAAATGAAATCTCAATGTATATATGTGTACATTGTATAATGATTACCACAGTTAAAGAAGATTCCATTGACTTTTAAAATCTGCAGTTATTTTGTGTCTCTTGGGATGCATTGGGGTGAGGGATTTTCTTTAACATCTTTGTACTAATCCATGATCACTGTGTTTCCTTCAGGCTGAGTGATTGCTCTATTGAGCAATCACAGAAGTCACCGAAGAATGATTTATTCCGGTGTTGCCAAATAGCATGCTGTATCCTAGATTAAAGGGGTTGGATGTGCTGATGTATAATCATTTGCCTATGAAAAGCTGACAGCCTAATGGAGACAGAAGGATGAGTTACTATCCAATGTGAGCACTTTTATTGTGGGGATGTGGACAGAAAGCATAGGAACATATCAAAGAACTGGTTAATCATTCCAGTAAGTGGAGATTGGGAGAGAAGAATGATTAAGTAATATATTTGTGATGGCTACATCATTATTATTATTGTTATTATTATTATTATTATTATTATTATTATTTTAGTGATCTGTAAAGCATAAATTCAAGACTGCATGAAACACACACATACACATCAAGTTGAGAAATGCATTGACAGGTCCTCAGAAGTTTTCAGGATCCCAACCCTTGTATTTACTTGTGCAAACATAATTTTATTTATTAGGTAGTTTTATGGTCTGTGTGTACATTTAAGTGTTTTTTGTTTGTCTTGTGAGTTTAGGGTCATATCATAAGTGAAATCATACAGAAACATGAAAGTACCTTTTTGTTAGACACTGTTACATGCTTTCATACAGGCCTGTGGGAGTGCTCACTGATTTTTCTTTGCAATAAACAATCTGGAGAGCAGAAGATGATTTTCTTCTCATCACCTTCTAGTAATTGTTGAAATGAGAGAAAGACAACAGTATTTATGAATTATTACTGTTATCTCTATGAGGATTTGTTGGAACTGTATCAGGTCCTGATAAAGAGACAGATTATAGTATGCCAGCCAGTTAGTCCATTCAAACTGGGATGGACTGATCAGGTTACAGCTCTCATGATCTAAACATTTCACCCCCAGACATTCCTAAATTAACATAGGCTTTGGGGAGACACCTATGTCCAAAGAATGATAAACATCTCATCGCTCATTTTGCACGTTGGATCTCCACAACAGGTTTATCTTTTACAAGGTTTGTGTTCTTGGACTGGCATCTCTCTATTTCCTCTATGCAGTGGTCCTTTGTAACTGCTGTTCTACTCTCAGCTTCTATGAGTTTGGTACTTTAGTTTCCACATGTAAGTGAGATCACACAATCTATGTCTAGCATATTCACTTAGTACAATATCCTCCATTTTCATTCATGTTGCAAATGGTAGGATTTTCTTTTTATGGCTGAATAATATTTCTTTGTATACACATACATATACCATTTCCTTTATCTACTCTCCTCTTGATGGACACTTGGATTGTTTCCATATTATGGTTATTGTGGATAATACTTCTGAGAGCATGGTGATACAGATATGTTCTTGATATACTAGCTTCATTTTTTGGCTGTACCCAGAAGTGGTATTACTGGATCATATGGTAGTTCTATTTTTTTTTATTTTTAAGGACCTTCATACTTCAGCAGAACCCTTAATACTACTCTATTTGAAAGTATAGATTGAGTATCCCTAATCTGGAAATCCAAAATGCTTTAAAATTAGAAACTTTCTGAATGCTAATATGATACCACAAGTGGGAAATTCCACACCTGATTTTATATGATGGGTTGCAGTCAAAACATAGGCACACTAAGAATATTGTATGAAACTACCATCAGGCTGAGTGTATAGGGTATACAGGAAACATAAATTTCATGTTTTAGAGTTGAGTTCCTTCCCTATGAGATTTCATTATGTATGTTCAGGTATTCCAAAGTCTGAAAAGCATTTAATATAAAATACTCAAACATTTTGGACAAGGGATACGCAGTCTATATTTGAGGGCATTTTTTAAAAAGAAATTAAACTTTATTTGTATGTTTGTTTATGTGGTGCTTAGGAGTGAACCCAGGGCCTCACCCATGCTAGGCAAGCACCCTACCACTGAGCCACAACCCCAGTCCTCTCTGAGGGTATTTAAGGTGAACACATGAGAACTCATTGAAGAAGTCAGAGCATTCAGTGCCATGTCCTAAATGCATGCAAAGTTCTCTTATTAACATTTCATAAGTCAGGAATAGACTGCCAAGCACAGGCTTGATAGACCAGATGCAAAACTGCATTTGTATTTGATATTAGTTAGAATTCAGGTAATGACATACTCAGACTTTTAAATATATCCATCAACTCAGATATACTGTCTTTCTAAAAACTTTACAGAATCGTATGATAGAAATTTTAGTTTTAAGATGCCATTATTAAAGTTTCTGTGAAGTGGAGACCTGGAAAGACCCCACCATACTAACTGGGACCTTTGTCATTCCAGTAATTGTAGATAGATTGCCATATGTCTTTAAACAGCTTTGCTAGTGATTGTTTGTGAGTTTGAAAGACAAGCAAAAGTATAATTAGCATTCCCCAGGTTTAAACATAATAGATCTGAAAGCAATAATGAATGATGATGTGTCTATTGTATTCATGTAGTTCCTTGCATTTGAGTTTCCTATATGTGCCTGACTCTGGGGGAAGACAGTAAATTGTAAGGCCATGAGATTAAAATGAAAGTTGATTACATAAATGCTCTTCCAAAGACTCCTTTTAGGCAGTGATGAACATTAGAGCTTGTCTGAGGACATGAGGTTTTGAGATTTTTAAGCAAACATAAAGTTTCCTGAACAGTTAACCTTGACTTTTTGAACACTCCTTGGATGCCTGAGTAGGAGTTCCATTCTCTTCAGAATGTGGATGTTCCTGTTACACAGCTGGCTCCCTTGGGACTTGATTGGCCTGGGAAATCACAATATCTATTTTCATTTGTTTTTCACTGTGATCTAACTGAATGTAATTGTATCTAATAGTTAGTGAACTGAAAAATTCCTGTAAAATTTTGTGCAGTTCCTAAGGGAACAAAGCTATGGATAAAAACTAGAATGTAACTTCAGAACAGTTTACTGGGATAGTTGGTCTTTTATGCCTGAAAATCTTACCAGTTTTCAGGAGCTTGCCTTTCCCATCATTTGGCTTCATCTGCTGTTGTTGAGTCAGATGATCAGTGAAACCAGTACTTACATGCATTTGTAGTTTCTGGAAAATGTGTTCTTTTTAAATTTCAAAATCTTTAGTCACTGTGTGTGTGTGTGTTTATCCTTTGAGTATTAACTGTGATCACTGCAGTCAGACTGTCAGTATATATTAGTAAAGTTAAAATGTGTAGAGAAATTTTCTCCCCATTGTTGTATTTAAATCTTAAACTACAGATGGTTATGGCAACTTATATTGTACTCTGCTGTGCTGTTGTCTTACTGCCACTGTGCTTTACTCTTAGAAGTGTTTGCTAAAAACTTGAAAATTATATTCTCTTAGTGATGGTTAGCCAAGGAATTTTGTATGGCATGACACCTACCTAAGTGGTGAGGGAAAGTGCTGTCAATTTGGGAAGAAGCAGGAGTAAGAATGGTGGTTTCAGTCGTGTTTCCAACATTTACTGGTGACCATATCATATGTCTTCAGGCTGAAATGAGATAATTAACTCATACCCATCATAGTAAATACTCCAGTTTTTTAAATCTCCCATTCCAAGTCCCTTATACTCCAGAGGTAGGCTAAAACAAGCTTTGAATAGAGATGGTTTGAAGTTAAAATTCATATTTGAATTACTTTGGTAAAAATGAATAAAATAAAATCCAAGTGAACATTAAAACAAAGTAAAGCCAAAACCCAGAGGCTGTGTGGTTTTTTTTTTGTTTGTTTGTTTGGCTTGGAGTAATGCATTCATTATTGACATGAACGCACACCAATGTGTTATTATTTTTAGAAGCATGCATATAAAACTTTGGATATATTGGGTAAGGTTAGTAAATGAGAAGTTGCTGGTTACTAGGTATCAATATATTTGATAAAAGTTTGTCATATTACATGTAGAAGTCCTTGCATACTGGCATAACTGTACCAGCATCGTTTCTTGACACTTTCTTACGAGGAGAGTCACTTTCTTTAGAAAAATAATCTCTTATACTTACTATTCAAAACTGAACTTGAAAAACGTGTTGGCGATGTATATAGAAAAAGCGCATGTAGGTGAATATTGCTTATTTTTGACATATGGGAAAACTGTGATATGTCTGATGTTGCATGTGCGTGTGTTGGTGTTTGAGTGTGTGTGTGTTGGGGGTGAGTATTTTACCACATATTCTTGTGGAAGAATTAAATCCCAATTTGAAAATGACTGAAAATAATGCATTAGTGATTTTAAAAATTATTAGAAATGGAAACAGAAAGTGAATTATTGCATAGGAGCAAAGAAGCATTAATCATATGAAAATATCATGAAGGCAGGACTGAAGCATCATGGTACCAATGCAAAAAATAGTTTTGGTTCTTCTGTGGGGCACATGTAGGATTGGACTTTCATGCCTTCTTGGAGTTAGGTAGGATAAAGCGAATTGATACTGTTAATGTGCTTTGGGCCTGTGACTTCTGTTATTTCTGAGGGGAAGCTTTTAAAGCCGCTGAACACTTTTCCACTTTCCTTTCCCATGCCATGGTGAACAGTAACATTCGTGATGCTGTAGGATCTATCACATTTTTTCCTAATGAAGATGTCCTGCAGTGGGTGAGTAGCATGACTGGAGAAGAAACTTTTTCTTCTTTAAGCCTTCACAATTTGGTATTATTCTTTAGTGTATCAAAGTTTAACTTAACCTGAGGAATGCATAAAGTTGTGTATAAAACCCAAAGTACAAAGTCTGGTGACTTGATAATAGGGCTGTTTGGAAAACTGGGACTTGGGTCTTCTGGGTCAACACAAAGGGGAAAACTGTTTCATCAACTTTCAGTTGGTGTTAAGGAGCTTTCTAGGAGAAGGAATGTATAATTATTGGTCCTTAATGCTACTATCATACTTTTCCCCTTTAATTCAAGTTGTGTGTGTGTGTTTTCTTAATTTTATATTTCTCTGACTTTAGAAATTTGGTGAGGTATAAACTGAGCTTTCATTGTAAGCTCAATATAAGGTTTCGTCCTTATAACCAGATCCTGGACATGATTTATCCTGGACAAGCATAGCCAGACCTTGGTTGCCAATGATTAGAATCTCTTTAAATGCTGTCATTGAGTATATACCTCAGAATAGGATACCTAAAGGAGTTAAAATCAGCACACTAAAGTGACACAGCCACATCAGTGTTTACAGTAGCTTAGTTCAGAATACCTTAGCTATAGAACCAGTGTAGGTGCCTTTCAACAGATGAATGCTCGACCATAAAGAAGAATAACTTTATGACATTTGCCAGCAAGTGGATGGATCTGGAGACTATCCTGCTAAGTAAAATAAGCCAGTCCCCAAAAATCAAAAGGTGAATGTTTTCTCTGCTATGTGGAAGCTAATCCACAATAAAGGGGCTGCTGGTGAGAGGAAGAATAGAAGTGCAGTAGATTAGAAAATGGGAAATGGAGGAAAGGAAGGGGGGACAAGATAAAGACAGTGGAACAAATCTGATATAATTTTCCTGCGCACATATGTGAAAACTTCATAGTGAATCCTATCATCATGCACATCTATACGAACGGGACCCTGACTAGAATAAGATATGTTCCATGCTTATATAGCAAAGTGGATCCTGCTGTCATGTATGACTCAAAAGAACCAGTAAATTAAAACAGTTGTCATTGAGACACACAGTCATTGTGATGGCATGCCAGCAATTGAGGTGTGAGGTCATTTGAGTCATGATTGATCCCATCTCTCAGACTCATTCTTAGAATCTGCTTGCAAGAGCCAGTAGTGGTAGTAATTGTGATGGGCTTCATTTCCCCAGAAGCTGGCTCTGAGGTCAGGGGTTGAGTGAAGTAGTTTATTTGGCAGTTTTTCTAGAAGGCACCTATAGGGTGAAGGGGAATGACATCTGGGATGACAATCTGGGATGAATTATTGAACAGGTTATTTCTGTGAGCACTAAAGGAACCATTCGTCTGGTGCCTTCTTTGAAATTGTTTTGAATGCAACTAAAAATTATTCCTATTGATCTACCAGTTTTTCCTGCAATTGATTAGGAATTACTCTCAGACTTTGCTTTGTGATAAGATCTGTTGTCAGGTAAAAGCCCTCCAGAGCAGAGTTTCTGGTAGTGGGATGGTGGGCAGAGTAGAAACTGACTGTGGATGGCTTGGGATAAGTACCAGGATTACAAGTCAGCACAGTCTTACTGCAATGTTTGTCTCTCTGAAGGAGTTGTATTGTAATTTTGGCTCTGTCTTTGATTCTGCTCTGTGTTTTTGTGTATAATTTTCTGAAAGATGTAAAGTCAAGAATTTTCAATTCTGTATTCAAGACCCCTCACTATCTACATGTGACCTATCTACCCCAAATTATCTCTCTTTATTTTCTGTATTTCCCCCAAATGATCTATTATTTTTACAAGCCAGTTTCTTCAGGACTACCAAATATTTATCATCATGACTAAAGTGGTTGCCAATATTTGCTGTCTTTTCAAAAGTCCATTGAGATATTTAAAGGTTTCCTTTCCCTCTAGTCCAACATTCCCTACTTTGAATATGCAGACCTGTGGTTTTTTTTTTCTAAAATTCAAATGATTTATATACATATTACCCATTTTCACACATTTGTTTGTGGAACTTTCATAAGCTTATCTTTATATTCTAAATGAATGGATACCAATTATGGCATTTGTTTCTTTTGAATTTCTGGTAATGTTTTATCGAGTTTTACAGCCTCAATGAACACATAGTATGTTAGTTGAAAAATGGTTGAATAAGTGAGCTGCATAATTTATAGGTTCTCTAGGGCCACTTACTTTCCTATATCCATAATCAACTCACTCATTATTGTTATTTTTCTTCTGAAGTAGGCAATTATGATTTTTCCTTTAAGAAAAGAATTTCTAGTTGTGTCTGTGGATCAGAATTTCATGGTGGACTTTTTAATAACTATACTGGACTGGCCTCAAACTACAGTCAGCTGACTGAGAATATAAGAAGGTAGACCTAGATGCTGATGTAACAGGTTCCTTTTAAAAGCAGAAGTCTAAGATTGATTGGTTTGTTTATTTATTTATATGTTTTTGATTCATTGTACACAAATGGAGTACAACTTTTCATTTCTCTGTACATGAAGTAGAATCACACCATTTGTGTAATCATGCATGTGCATAGGGTAATGATGTTTGTCTCATTCCATTATCTTTCCTTCCCCCTTCCCACCCCTCATTTCTCTCTGCACTTTCCATCCTTCCTCCATTCTTCCCTTACCCTCCCCCCATTATGTATCATCATCCACTTACCAGAGAAAGCATTCTGCCTTTGGTTTTTTGGGATTGACTTATTTCACTTAGCATTATATTCTCCAACCTCATCCATTTACCTGCAAATGCCATAATTTCATTCTTCTTTATTGCTGAATAATATTCCATTGTGTATATATGCCAGTTTCTTTATCCATTCATCTATTGAAGGATATCTAGGTTGGTTCCACAATTTAGCTGTTGTGAATTGAGCTGCTCTAAACATTGATGTGGCTGGATCAGTGTAGTATGCTGATTTTAAGTCCTTTGGGTATAAGTCAAGGAGTGGGATAGCTGGGTCAAATGGTGGTTCCGTTCCAGGTTTTCTAAGGAATCTCTGTACTCCTTTCCAAAGTGTCTGCACCAATTTGCAGTCCCACCAGCAATGTATGAGTGTACCTTTTTCCCTGAATCCTTGACAACATTTATTGGTGCTTGTATTCTTGATAATAGCCATTCTAATTGGGGTGAGATGAACTCTTAGGCTAGTTTTGATTTGCATTTCTCTTATTACTAGTCATGTTGAACATTTTTTTCATATATCTGTTCATTGCTTGTAAATCTTCTGTGAAGTGTCTGCTCAGTTTCTTAGCTTATTTATTGATTGGGTTATTTGTATTCTCGGTGTAAATTTTTTGAATTCTTTATAAATTCTGGAAATTATTGCTGTATGTGAAGTGCACGTGGAAAAGATTTTCTCCCACTCTGAAGGCTCTCTCTTCACATTGTTGATTGTTTCCTTTGCTGAGAAAAAGCCTTTTAGTTTGAATCTATCCCATTTATTGGTTCCTGCTTTTATTTCTTGTGCTTTGGGAGTCTTGTTAAGGAAATCTGGTTCTAAGCCAACATGATGAAGATTTGGCCCTACTTTTTCTTTTATTTGGTGCAGGATTTCTGGTCTAATTTCTAGGTCCTTGATCCATTTTGAGTTAAATTTAGTGCAGGGTGAGAGATAGTGTTTTAATTTCATTTCATTGCATAGAATTTCCAGTTTTGCCAGCACCATTTGTTGAAGAGGCTGTCTTTTCTCCATTGTATGTTTTTGGCTCCTTTGTCAAGTATGAGATACCTGTATTTATGTGGGTTTGTCTCTGTGTCCTTTATTCTGTACCATTGATCTACCTGTCTATTTTGGTGCCAATACCATGCTGTTTTCATTACTATTGCTCTGTAGTATAGTTGAAGATCTGGTATTGTGATACCCCCTGCTTCCCTCTTCTTGCTAAGGATTGCCTTGGCTGTTCTTGGTCTCTTACTCTTCCAAAGAGTAAGAGAGAATTTCATGATTGCTTTCCCTAGTTCTTTGAGGTATGTCATTGGGATCTTAATTGGAATTGCATTGAATCTGTATAGTGCTTTTAGTAGTATGGACATTTTGACAATATTAATTCTGCCTATCCATGAAATGGGAGATCTTTCCATCTTCTAAGGTTTTCTTTAATTTCATTCTTTAAAAGATAGTGCACCATGATCAAGTGGGTTTCATCCCTGGGATGTTGGTTGAACATCTGGAAATCAATAAATGCAATTCACCACAACAACAGACTGAAAGTTAAGAATCATATGATTATACCAATAGATGCAGAAAAAGCATTTGATGAAATATAGCACCCCTTCATGCTTAAAACACTAGAAAAACTAGGGATAATAGGAACATACCTCAACATTGTAAAGACTATCTATGCTCAGTCCATGGCCAACATAATTCTAAATGAGAAAAATTGAAAGCATTCCCCCTAAAAACTGGAGCAAGACAGGGATGTTCTCTTTCACCACTTCTATTCAACATTGTCCTTGAAAACTCTAGCCAGAGCAATTAGACAAACCAAAGAAATTAAAGGGATGCAAATAGGAAAGAACTCAAAGTATCACTATTTGCCAATGACATGATTCTGAATTTGGAGGATACAAACAATTACACCAGAAAACTTCTAGACCTAATAAATGAATTCAGGAAAATAGCAGGATATAAAATCAACACACATAAATCTAATGCATTTCTATTCATAAGTGATGAATCCTCAGAAAGACAAATTAGGAAAGTTAATTCACAGTTGCCTCAAAAAAATTAAAATACTTGGGAATTAATTTAACAAAAGTGGTGAAAGACCTTTACAATGATTTTGTTTTGTTTTCCTCATTCCCCAGTTATCTCCTCCATGACCAGTTCATTAAACTGTTTTCTCTATCCCAGGTTAGAAGCTGAAATTGTCCCCTGCCACCCTCCCCAGTCAGTGTCCAGGTGCCAAGAAAATTTCGGTTTTGGTCAAACTGCAATTAAATTCACATTTTTTTAATATGATTTTCTCTTATTTCTGATGCTGGTGAAAAACCAAATCCAGAGAGTTTGGACTGCAGTAGGCCTCTAGGCTTGCTGTTATGGACCAAAGGTCATAGATAACCCCTGATACAGAGATTGTGAAAATTGTATTCCATGTCCAGAAAAAAAATAGTCATTTTTACTCAAAAATAGTTTCATCACTAGTTTTAATAAAATTGATTTTGATATTTACATATACGCATATTTTATTTTTATTTTATTATTATTATTTTGGTATGGGGGATTGAACTCAGGGGTACTGGATCACTGAGCACATCCCCAGTCCTATTTTGTATTTAATTTAGAGACAGGGTTTCACTGAGTTGCTTAGTGCCTTGCTTTTGCTGAGGCTGGGTTTGAACTTGTGATCCTCCTGCTGGCATTATAGGTGTGCGCCAACATGCTTGGCTGGTTTTGGTTTTTAATCAGACTGTAGAAGCAGAATCGCAAATCATCAAAATTAACACATTTGATTTTTGAATACGGATTACTTGAAATGTGACTTAGAATTTCCTTAAAATTGTATTAAGAATTGGAGAGGACGGACATACCACAGCTTTCTTTGTGGTTTTCCAAATATAACTGGTACTAATTTCCTTCCCCTAAAATTAACTTTTCATTTAAATATTATTATTGCTTCTCTTTTCTGTATATGTTCTTACACATTGATTTTTAAATGTAAATACATTATTATAATGACATTTAATCATAGTTAAAAAAGAAAAATAACCATGTAATTTCACTACTATAGCACAATACTAGTTTTGTATTTTTTGGTTCACTACATTTTTTTCATGTTCATGTATTCTTAATGTGTTTTGCCTGATCTATGTAATTTAACCCAACAAATATAAATTCAAATAGTTTTCATTTCAAGATGACAGGGCTTCTTGCTCTACCAGTTTATGGTTACCTGCATAAGATATGGAGGAATAGATTCAGGAGAGACAACTGGAAACTCTGGTCAGTCTCCAAAGCTGTTCATTAGCTGTTGTCACAGATGGTCACTCCTGAGTGCAGCAGTCTCTGTCCCCTGGTGCCCTTGCACTCTGTGCTCCATTAGGCCCCTTCCTGGTGTTCCATCTCTGCTGTAGCCTTCTCAGTTACCTCTCACATGCTCAAGTATTGTTCCTTAGGGTGGACGAGTTACAGCATTTAACAATGATTATGCTAAAAGAAAAATCAAGTTTTTAAAAAGAGTAGCTTTTCATTTATTTCTTGTTTTTATTTTTTAAAGCACTGGGGCATGGACCTAGACCCTCGGGCAGGCTAGGCACGTGCTCTACCACTGAGCTAAATCCACAGCTCTACAAAAGAGAAACATTTAACTCAAGATGTTTGGTTTATTTTGCTGCTCTATTGTTACATAAAACAGAAGGAAGACTCAGACCAGCATGGACACCAAAGTAGTTAATTAAGTATGAAACAGGAGAATAAAAGTTAGAATTAATTATACCACCCTCAGGGGTGATTTTTTCTTTGAGGAAAAAATAAAAAATAATAATAGCACAGGCACTTCACTACATAGGGTAACCGAAAAAAAGAAAGTCCAGATATCCAAAAATGTAAATAAGTGTACATAAAAGACCCTTGCCAGACAGAAAATATAAATAATTTAATGAGAATAATTCGCACAATTCTACAAATATTAATTTGAAAATTTAGGTCAGTTTTTTTTTTTTTATCAGCCTTTGGTGAAAGCAACCAAAATATCATGATATTCTCATTTTTTTTTCCTTGCTCTTTCTTCAAAATCTTTCTTACAAAAATCTTCATTTCATTGAGGAAGTCAAAGTGGAGAAAACTAAAGCAGAAAAATCCACATTATCCCTAGCCCTGACATTATATTCCTTGTGCTTTAAAATGTACATGCCTTGTTATTTTTTCTCACTGTGCATTAGGGAATAAGTGTTCAGATGATTCCAAGAACAAATCTTTAATTTTAATTTAGATTTTATTGTGTCCACTATATTTCTTTATTTATTAGAGATGTTGTATTTCTTGTAGCTAAATTTTTTTCTTTCCAGTGAATTCCTTCAAATTTTGCTCTGTGTATTTACCTATATTTCTCACAAATATGTATATTTTATAGACCATGGACCTTGCCTTCCTTTTAGTGTGTTTTGCAATTTTTTTATTTGTCTGAAAGTTACCTAATATTCTAGGACATATTTTCTCTATTCTTTTTATTTCTTCAGTTCTCATAAGATTATACATCTTTAACTCAGAATTGAATAAAGTTAAATGAAATTAAAACCTCAGTTTACCACTTGCACTGGACTTTCTTCAAAATTAACCACATGTCTACTATCTTATACCAGAGAAATTTTATCATCACAGAAAATTGTATTGGTGATCCTTGTATAAGACCAATGTTCAAGTGAAATTTCATAATGAAAGATTGTTTATATGAAATATGTGTTTATTACTGAATGTGGAACTCCTTGATCTAGAATTGTTAATTGTCCAGAAACACATATATTTGTGAAAATAATCATTCCTCTTACATAAAACTTATGTACTCTTAAAGAGTATGTATATTTGTAACTGCGCCTTTCTGTATATAACACATTACTAAATATTCCGCTTTGCAAATCCAAAACTGTATTACTAAATATATTAAGCATGCGTTTTAAACCTGAACCCCAAACAGGGGTGATTTCAGAAGATGAGATTAAAATTAATTACAGGTAAGGATAAGGAAAACTAACACAGTAGAAGGTATTTTGAACAATAGAACTGTTTTTCAGATTATTTTTAGAATTCTTGATTATTTGTAAAAAAGTATGTATTGTTCCACATAAAGAATAGGAGTGTGTTTATACTCACTAGATATAGCAATGCTTTAAGGAATAGGCCTCATACTTCTTGAAGTGTAAATTATGTTGTTAGAAATATTGGCTGTTTAAGAAATCCAGAGGTTATATCAATAAATTATGAACAGTCATCAGTTAAGTTTGACACTACCCATAGCATATATACCATTGATTTTCATGGAGATTAGAGCAAAATTTAAATAACAAGGCAGAGTTTATTAGGTGTTCTCTCTCTGTTGATCATTAAATTTAAATAAATCTTGTTTCTTTTTAGTGTGCTTTGACAAATGATTGTGATATATTTGACAGATGGTATTCCTGGGTAGACCTTCCTATAGACTTTGCAAAAGGCTGTAGCACCATATAGGGCACTTAGGTACCAAGAACGTTGCTAATTTTAGCAGTGGAGTAAGTGAACGATTTGCTCTATTTAACCCAAATGCTAATTTTTTAATACTAAATTGGTCATCTTTTAACAATATAAAATGTATCACTTATGAAGTGGAAGTGTTAGGTGGGTTTCTGGTAGAGTAAAAACAAGGGGAAGATAGATTCCTTGAAAGTAAGGTAAAAAGAAGGTAAAAAGAAAAGAATCTCTAAAACCAATACTGATTTGCTGAGGATGTTGCTTGTTTGCTTCCTGAAATTCCATATGGAACAGATGATTGGCTTTTATAGAGGCAGTCTAATTTTTAGAATAGGCCATTTCATTCCTCAGCTCCATACAATTCCATCTCATCATTTGGTGTATGGCAGTTTTTTGGTTATAAACATAAGAAATCAAGCCAGTGTAAACGAAAAGACAAGCCAATAAAGAAATATACTTTATGTATATAGAATTTGTGTTCATAGTTTTTAAATGGAACTCAAGACACAAATTCAGCTGGGTATCCTTTGACAGGTACTAGAACCACAAATAGAAACAAACTCATGTGAAATGCAAAATATACATCCACTTACTCTCCTCTATCCCTTCTCTCTCTCATTGCTGCTTAATGTTTCTCTCTGTAGATGAACTTTCTTGGTTATGTGGTTCATATGGCAGAAAATGTGCGTACATCCTGAGTTTTCATGTATCCACCATTCAAAAGCCTCATCCCTAAGACATACTACTTGAACTTGTTAGCCATCCAATCTCCCTCAAGTGAGTCAATCCATCTTTCAGGATGGAAGATAGCTTTGTGGGAAAGTTGAACTAACCACCCAGACACTAATATGTTTCATACCTAAATGCCTTTCCTTCATATGTATGAAGACCTTAGACCTTAAATAATATTGTGAATTTCTAACTTCCTGTTTATCTTATCAGTAGATGCCTAGTATGTGCTTATGGACAAAGATGAATAGTTCTTAGTATTTTGATCTTTAAGCACCTAGATAACTGTGGGGCTAGGGTACATGAACCATCAGGCTCTATACTTATTCTGAGATCTGTTTTAACTTGTTTTGTAATTACCCATGAAACTTGCTACATTTGCATGTTAAAAGAGAGCATTGGGTAATTCAATATATAGCTTCTGCTAAAGATTTTCTTCAGACATTGTTTTTCAGGGTTCAATCTTTTTTCATCCAAATATATTGGCCTGAATTATATTTTGCTTTTGTTGTTTTTCATTTATGCAAGTGAATGGTATATTTGAATACCTAGGATTTATGCAAATACAGAACTGCTAAGCAGTGATTAGACAACTTTGACTGAATTTGGCAGAATTACAGACATCCCTTGTTAGGTCACTATTCAACAGTATGTGCGTGTGCCACCAGGCTTCATGGAGGAAGATGTCTGATTTCTTATTTGCTTGTTACCTTCTGATGCAACCTATTTTGAAAATGGGAAGAGATTTCTATTTCAAGCTATTTCTAATTTAAAAGACATCTCTGCAGCCCTTCTGTCTATTTAAACATACCTTCTAATCTTTTACTACCTGAATCTGGAGAACAGGAAAAGAAACACTAAATATGAGAAAGCTGGGAAATGTAGCACACTATAAATGTATGAAAGCAAGAGCTCAAAATGTGTGGATGTAAAGATTTTATTTCTTCACCTAAAGTAAAGAAGAGTCTGTTGTGTGAATCTTTGCTTTCAAAGTGGACTGTCATTTTTAAGCAAGAAAAAAGGAATGCTTGATGATTACGAAGAAAATATCACACTTAAGTATAATTCAAACTGGTGACACACAAATAAGCCTGAAACTCCCAATTTCTTTCCCCAACCCCAGTGTGTCCTAAATAGTTTTTAAAAAACTGTGTTTTTAATGCTTTATAAAGTTCTCCTTGAAAGCTAATATGATTAATATGTGAGCATTTTGCATGAATCATAACATTAAAGAAAAGCTATAAACATGTTTCATAAGGGCAAAGTTTTAATATTTATTATGTAATTTAAAAAATATTTCAGTTGTATCTCATATAAGTCTTATGTTCTTTTATTACTGTCCTCCATCTTAAATGAGGAATCTCAAGAAAGGTATGACTTAGTGAAGGCCACATGGTCAGCAGGAGCAGAAATCACCAAATGGCAGACTGGGATCCCATACTTGGCTAAGCTGTGCCATGATGCCTCAAAAATAAAAGAAGGCCTTGCATTATTATCATGGTGTCAGTGTCCGAATGTATTTTAAAATAGCTGCAGTTTCCTATGATGTTTTCATAAAGCTGTGACTGCTCCAAGTGCAAGGGCAAGGTTGGAGAAGCATCAGCCGACAGGTCTGCTGCAGAGGCCGTCCAGGATCCTGAGCTACCTCAGTTTCATGTTGGATATGCAGAGAACTGAAAAACCAACAACAGCAGCAAAAAATCAGAACTGAAACAACAAAATTTAAGTGTGTGTTAGAAAATTGATGCCGATTGCTGAAGTAGATTTAACTGTGTAATTGAATGGTGAGCATGAATAAAATGTTTCAAAGGAAAGACTTAGTAAGTTTGGTATCCCAAAATGATTTCAGGTAATTCAAGCAAAATGTATTCATAAGTTTTTTTATGTTTTGATTTTTAGCATACACTTAAATTGAGCTGAGTAGAGCTAGATGAAAAAGGAGTTTGCAAGGAGTAAGTAATTAATCCCCAAACTAGCAGTTTCTTCTGTATGGTACACACAGTTTGGTACATAAAGCATAGTTTTTTAAGAAGTATATTATATGGTAGAAAAGTACACCTAAAATTAGATTTTAAAAGTTCCTCTGATTCTTGATTAAGCCCATTTGACAACACTAGAAGAAGAAAATTAATTGCATCTTATAACTGTGAATATCTCATCATTTTCCTGGATAATGTCTTGTTTGGAGACCTTGGAGACAGAGCCTTGGTCTGCCATCTATGTGGAACCTAAACGCCTCCTGTGTCCAGTTGGAAAGGAATATATCTGCCCTCAGATGGGGGATAAGATGAGGGTTGTGAAAGCCTTTTGTGAACTGCAAAGCACTGTAGATGCCAAGTATCATTTCTAGTTACCTGTGATTGGGAAAGATATTAGAAATGAGGTTTCTATAATTAACTCATAAATTATCACAATCTCATGAGTAATTAGAAGTTGTCTGTTATTTATTCAGAGTCTGCTAGGTGTACATGTATTAGATTTAGTTAAGATCAAACTTTTTATAATTGCCAATCCAAAAATTCTTTGACTCTTATGGTTTGAATGTGAGGTGACCCCCAAAAGCTCATGTGTGAGATGACAATGGAAGAACCCTTAGAGGTGAAATGATTAGGTTATGAGATCCTTAACCCAGTCAGTGAATTGATCAACTGATGGGGCTTAACTGAGTGGGAACTGAAGGCAGGCTGGGTGTGGCTGGGGAAGGTAGATTCATGGAGCATGCCTTTGGGGTTTATCTTTTTTCTTTGATGAACAGAGGTCTCTCTCTCTCTGCTTCCCAGTGTGATGTCTCTTATCCACACTCTTTCACTGTAATATTCTGCGTCATCTTGGGCTCCAGGAATGGAGCCAGCCATCTATGGACTGACACTTGGAAATCCTGAACCCCCAAATAAATTTTTTCTCCTCTAATATTGTTCTTGTCAGGTCTTTTAGTCACATTAGTGAAAAGATGACTAAAACAATCATACAGTTTC
The DNA here is from genome assembly GCA_020662805.1 of Glaucomys volans. Classification (NCBI taxonomy): domain Eukaryota; kingdom Metazoa; phylum Chordata; class Mammalia; order Rodentia; family Sciuridae; genus Glaucomys; species Glaucomys volans. The sequence continues at coordinate 68,507 of JAJEJO010053153.1, read as the reverse complement.
ATAAATATGTTAATATTTTCAATGCTTATGTTTCTTTTAAATATGTTAATTTGAAAGCTGTTACCAACACCATTGGTGGTATGGCTTTCTCTAAAATATTAGCTTAAACAGTAGCTTTTTAATGATTCTTTAGCATTGTTACTGTGGATACTGAAATCATTTTTTACTTATTTTACCTTTTAGATTTTATTAAATCTATAAAGTTTACAGGTGTTTCCCAAAGGGCGATTTTTGTTGGACTTTTCCTTGCAATATTGCTTTAAACTCCATAGAGAAAATGAATCTTGAACTTTCATAACAAATGTCACATCTGATTTTGTTGTTTAGGGAAAGACTAAATGTTCTTGAGGAAACTTGTTAGTCCTCCACTAAAGCCAACAGAATTTACATTGATTAGTAGCATTTGCGTTTCATATTGATTCCTTACAGTTCTGGTTTGATTCAAAACCACCCTCCATTTATTCTATCATAATTTATTTCCAATTTATTATAAAGGAGGCGGGTGGGAGGAAGGTTCAGGGTCTACAAGGCGACAGAAGCTTTTTAAATATCACAGTGCCCTGCAACAATTTCAAGTCATTAAGATTTAAAAGGATTCTGTAGTAGTCTATAGATTTAAAATTCCAGAGGAAAGGATAAGTGAACATTTGAACTCAGTGTCTAAGTTTTTGATCATTTAAAAAGTCTCCCACAGCCTATAAGAGGTTCCTTGCATATAGCAAGTGCTCAATAAATATTTGTGGAACAAACTGGCTGATGTCACCAATACCAAAGCAGTGTTTCCTCCGATTCCTGGCTGGCCCCACTGGACAGCCCACTAGATGGCAGTCCCATACAGAGAAGCCTTCTTTGCAGTTTTTTGGGTGGAATTTCTGTAGATAAAATTGCATTTATGCCAAAACCTGTTGTTTTATAAAACAACAAAATCCTTAAATAAATATTTTAAATTAAAACCATTTCAACTTTGATATTTTTCTTTGTAATTTACTAGTTCTTATTTTGATTTTTTAAAACGAATTTTGATAATTACAATATTATGCTTCTTCTGGAAAACAGAATATCTCTTGAATTTGGGTCAGTCCTATGAAATTATTGCATGTGGTAACGCTTCTAGGTTTAGGGAGAGTGTGAGAAAAGCGAGTACTCAAGGACCTTTCTTCATTCTTCATGGTGCGACTCCTCATGCTGGGGTTGCTCAACTTCAGAGGCGAGCTCAGGTGCTGCCAGTGCTGCTTACCACCATCTATGACTGAGGCAGCACAGAGTGCAGGATGGAGTAGCTTGTCAGCCCTCAGTCCCAACAACCGCAGATCTTGGTAAAATGATTTTAATCCCAGTACGAGGCACTCTAGTTAGAACCTGACCGAGATTGTGGACCCGGACCTGCTTAGGGTATATGAATGTTATCTGTGCCTCCTTTATTCATTTTTCAAATTTACATTTGAAGAACAGTGACATAACTATGAGGAAGGAATTTTATTTTTTCACTAAAGCCGACACTCAGCCATTAAATATTATAAGTTTAAATAGGAATGTTTCCTATGCATTTAGAAGGTCAATTATTTAGGTAATTTATAAATTTCTTTAAAGTTGTCTTTAATCAGGAGACACTGGGGGCTACATTGGAAGGTAATGGACCAGAGTCTTGCTGGCTCGCCACCATCCACGTATCAACAGAGCTCTCTTGTTCTTTGTTTTAGTTATCAACTGCTGCACAACACAGTGCCTTGATTTTCCTCCTTAAAAATAAGCATTTTTATGTGTCAGGAAATTAAACACAAGTTATCTGGCTGCTTCTGACTTCCAGTGTCTTAGGCTTTCGGGAGGTGAGGGCAGGTGGGCAGGTGTCCATGTAGCTATTGGCAGGCTGCTGGGTCAGAGCCATCCACGTGGGCTTCTTTATAGGGCTTTGTAGGACTTTACAGGGCTGCTTTTAATAGAGAAAAAGAGGGAGAGAGAAAGTGAAAGGAAAGGGAGAGGGGGACATAATCATATTCTGACCTAACCTTAAAAGTGTCATCTCATTGGTTTAGTGGTATTACAGCTCTTAGAAAAAGGTCAGTAGGTCATTTTCACATTTAAAGGATAGAGAATACATGAGGCATTGATACTAGGAGCAAAGAGTCATCACTAGGGCTATTTTGGAAGCTTTATTTAATATTTTCAGTGATGTGATAGTGTGAAGTGTATTGTCAAGAGAAATGTTCATACTTAAGAGAAAACTTTTTAAAAAAGTTGAATGTTGGAAAAGAATAAGAATGGGAAATGGGTGAGTCATTTACATGGATTATTAAAATCATTTTAGACCATCAATATCCCATTTATGCTTTTCAAATTTTTTCGCAGCCTTAGGAAAACTTTTGGTGCTGTTTAAAGAATTTTGAAATTTAAAATTTAATAATAAACTTCACTGTGAATTTTCAAATGGATTGTTTTATACAGACAAGTACCTTTTCTAGCAACAGTAAAATTTTTGAAAATAGAAAATTTCTCTTTAATATATTCCACATAGACCTTGATTTAATTATTTATATATGTCCTCAAATCATATTTCTTACTTATTAAACTTGAATTATTAAGTATTCCAATCAAATTACTTTTATAGATTATATGTGAAAATGTAAAATAAAAGAGAACAGTACTTAATGTTGATAATCTAAAATTCAAGAATCTTGTTAATAAAAGACAAAAGCTCTACAAATGATACATTTAATTGTATTTCCATTTTAGGTACTACAAGAGTAAACTATAAAGTTTTTTGTTTCTGCCATTTGGGAAATAAGACTATAATATACTATGATATAAAATATGGAAATTTTTTTCTCTGTGTCATTAAGATTTTTCCTTTAAACAGTACAACATTGCAATATATCTGAGCATAATTTACATTGTTAAAATAATTTGTCAGCCAATGATGAAAACATTGGTACTCTTGAAGAAACTAAATGCATTAAACATCTGAGATATTCTTTATAATTGAATATTTATTTCACTTATTTTCTGTGCAGGATCATTTTGAAGATTAAATGAGATAATCATATTCCCAACTCAGTTTTATAAGCAGAGAAACTGATATCACAGCTATGAATTAATTTTGTCCAAGGTTACTAGTTAATAAGGATTAAAATGCCATGCCTGACTAGAAAAACCTTAGCTCTTTCATAGTTTTGTGAATATGTCAAGAAACCTAAAAATCTTACCCTTCATGCTTTACAATTTTAAGCTACACTATTAATTACTATTAAATTTTCATGAAAGAATTATCAACAAGATGAAATTATAGGCCTATGGAAATTTTAAACACATATGAAAAAACCCTAAAAATAAAAAAATAAAAAACCCAGAATAGTGCAAGGCACTTCTGTATACCTGCCCATCTCCCAATTTCCACAGTTGTAATGCCTTTCCTATTTCATCTATGTTATTTCCCACCACAACCATATGATTATTATTTTTGAAGTTTTAATGGTGAATTAGAAATGTAACCCATAAATATATCAATCCATAAACATAACATTCACATCATCCTCATTGTTTTCCTCAACACCTTCCTCTATCAATACATTTCTCCGTCTTTGCAGCTATTCTTTCTCCTCAGATTTTCTTTATTTACTCTAGCATTTTATGTAGTCAGAATCATACATAATGTGTCCTTTTGTTTGCATTTTCTTTGTCTCTGCATAATGTCTGGTTCATCTGTATTATTGTTATATCAGTAGTTGTTTTATTGACATATAATGTTCCATTATGAAAATACACTGGCATTTCTTTTTATATTTTCCTCCTTATAGATATTTGACTTATTTCCAATTTTTATTTTAAATAAATCTTATATGACCATTTCATGTAACAATTTTGGTAGATTTACATTTTAATGTCTCTTAGGTAAATAGCCAAGGATGGAATTCTGAGGTAAAAAATTAAATTTTACAATAAACTACCCAAAGTTGCCAAAATTGGTTGTACATTTTATATTACCACCAATAATGCACGAGAGTTTTTTTGTTGTTGTTGTTGTGCTGTATGCTCACCACATATGGTACTTTAAGCCATCCTAGTGGTGGTGTAGTGCTGTCACATTTTGGCTTAGTTTTAAATGATCTGAATGTTAGAAATGCTGAAGATTTTTTCATATGCTTATTACCATTCATGTATATTCTTTTGTTAAGAGTAGAGCAAGTCTTTTGTTGATTTTGTTGGATTAGTATATCTTATTTTGCATTGTGAGATTTCACAATTTTTTATCATAAATATGTATCTGCAAATATTTGTTCTCTGTGGCTTGCCTGACAGTTTTTTAGATGGTACCTTATGATGAACAGATGTCTAAATATTGATGAAGTCTAATTTTTTATGACTTCCTTTCTCGTTGTGTCTCAGACATATTTGCCTAGTTCTGACAAAAAAGATCATTTCTTATTTTTTCTCCTGGAAGATTTTTAGTTTAAGCTTTTATATTGAGGTCTTTTACCTACATGGAAAAGTCAAGCTTTTGTATGATGTGAGGGAAAGGTCAAGATTGATTAATTTTTTATTTTCCTATATGTTAAAACAAATTTTCCCATTTTGAATTACTTTGTTAAAAGTCATTCAATTATAATGAGACATGGTTCTGAAATGCTGTGCACTTAATAGAAGCTGATATGTCAATGGAAATATGAACATGCTTATGTTTAGACACTTAATTCCAAATATTAAGAATAATTTTTACTCCAGTATGTAAATACCTCAAAGATATTTAGCATTAGAAATACACATATTTTGGAAATCTATCAGCCAAATAATCTCCTTAAGAAAAAGGCAAATTTTTCTTTGTAGGAGAGTATCTATGAAATTGTTTTACCACTATTAACCAAATGCTTAGGTTCAGAGTTAAAAAGAGACAAATAGGAGATACTGGGCTACACTTGGCTTCTCCTTCCCTGATGTGTGAACTGGAAACTTCCTTCGAGCAGTAAGCCTCTCTGTCATGTTCCTTGAATTTGCTTTCGTGTGACACAAAGTAAGGTTCATAAGGGGATTCTCTACTTGACAGAAGAGGCTGTAGACTGAGTTGTTAGCTTTTAGAGTCTAGTCATACTGAAAAGAATATTTTAAAAAAATAGTTTAAAAAATATTGAATGTCAAATGATGGTAATGATATCTATCAATAGAAATTTGGAATACACAGATAAATGTATCGTTAAAACTCAGTGTATGTGCAATTAGATTTCTGCATTCATTATATGCAAATTTTACTCAAAAGTAGAAAAAAAACTAAGCAATATTAACTGTAGTTAATAGTATGTATGTTTTAATGTATAGGGGCAAGGGTTGATACCTGCAACTTACATTGAAATGCATCAAAAATATAAGAGAGTAGATGGATGGATGAATAGAGTTAAAAAGATCCACAGTAAACCATTTACAGTAAAATGTAAGTGGCACAATACAGAGGAGGAATATAAGGTATTTGCTCTAAAATTCCTTTTACTTTCTTGTATACTGGAATTTTTTTCATAAGGAAATGTTGAGTTAATTGATTTAATGCATACATGTTTGTTACATAGAAAAAATATGGCAAACAAGGATAAGAGAGAATGCCAGGAGCCAAGAAGGAAAGAACCAGACAACCAAAGATTTCCTGACATGCTGCTTTTATTTTAAAATATTTCACAGATCTGTGAAGTGAAAATTAGCTGAGACTCAGGGGAAAATTTGTGGGTGTTTGCGGGTGTTTGCAGGAACTCATGAATACCACTGAACATCTGCAAAACTATTCTCTGTTCACTGTGCACCATTCACAGATACTTTTTCAATGGACAAGACAGCTTGCAAGCTAGTATAAACCAAGCGTATGAAGAAAAATTCTTGGCCCATAAATGCTTTAGTCTCTTCTGAATACAATGTGGTTAAATAATTCTTCTTACTCTATTTTTGAATGTGTTGGTGCAATGTAATGCATATATTTCTTTCTGAGATTACACAATATAAGGAGACGGTTTAAAACGTGACTCATGCTTAGTCAGAAATAACAAGTGATAAACTTTATCTTTTTATAATTTTAACTTTTATCTGAACTACTCCAGGAAATCTGAGATCTGATAAGTTTTATTTGAATAGAATATAATGTATTTATAGCTGGTCATCATTACAGGCCCTGGGAAAAGATGGCCTGTATGCAAATCCTAGCTGTGTATTTACTAGCTAAGACCCTCCTCTGCCTTCTTACCTGGACCATGTGTATGGTAATAGTGCTGATCTCCTAGAGCTCTTTTTAGGGCTAAACAACCCCTTAGAGCCTGAAACATAGTAAGTATTCAACAAGTGTTAGATAATGTTTTTAAACCTAGGCTTACAGCTGGGGAAAGGATACAAAAAACTCTTCAGTGTTCCATGATCAATATAGTACACAAAATAGAACAAGAATTCTGATTCTCTTACCTGTTCCAATCATAGAAAGTGTTTTTAAGACATGATCCATAAGATCTTAGAGAATTAATAAGAAAAAGTTAATTAGGTTTTAGTTTGCTTAAAGGATTCACAAAGGAGTTCTAAATACAACTTTAAAAAATAATTCCAAGACTCCTTCATGGCATTATTGGTAACAACTTTGTGAAGAGAGTTTTAGCTTCGCTATGCTTTTTACTGCTTCTAGGTTTCCTTGCTTTGAAAGGATTTGTAGAACAATTATGTGGAGAAAAACCAAGTGATATTCTAAAAGGGCAAGCAACTAGTGAGAAATAACTAAAAAATAGAAATTATTAGAGTACATTTTAGCATGAGCATATGGTGATTATATTTTTCTAGAATATAGAATTCAGTTTATGTTCTTAAAATATGTCAACCTCTTAAGATTTTGATTCCTTTAAAAAATACAATGTTATTAAAGCACGAGGTGGCTATTATTTCACTAATAATTATGAGTAGTATTTTCTGAGTTCTTTTATTACCACTTTCCTTTCTAATGGGTACCATGTACATAAAATACTATTGCATATTACATTATTAAAGGCTAATCCTTACTCATTTCATAAACATTAATGGATATCTATCAGATTTTGGAAAAAAGATCAAAAGAAGATTGCAAATAATCCAACCATGATTCATGGTATCATTAAAATTGAGCCCAGTGTTGGCCCAACATCTTCTTGGGTTTATCTGGATCGCAGTTCCCTAAATTAGAGTCTTCTTGCACTACCTCTTTTGAACTGGAAATTGATGCTCAATTTGTATGGACAGACATTCTGAAGAATTTTGACACAGAAAACTAATAGACCCCATTTTCATGACCTTTTTTATTTATTTGTTAGTTATATTTCATCATCGCTCTGTTTTTTTCCTTCTCATGTTGAAGCTAGTTTATCATTTTTGGGTACTTGAGAAATGTCTGTTTCAGTTATAATCAACACATGTTTTTTCCACTCAACAGAACTTTCTGTTTTAGAATGTAGATGAAAAAGGAAAGAAAAAGTCACCAGTTCTTGGGACTGCAGTACTAATCATCTAATTAAATGTTAATGGGGAGAAAAGAATCATTGGGGTCATATTGGAAATGTATTTTCACCCCCTTATATTCATCATTCACATTAACCCTGGTCAAAATATGCATCCCAAGGATTGTGTCTTACTCAGGTCAGTGCAAATTAGAATAGCCACAATCCCTCTCCCAATGTCCCTGTGTCCATCACAGTCCCCAGCAACCTCATTCTTCAAAAGATTTGTTAAGCAAATCATTCTGCATTTAGTTATGAAGGCATAAGTATATTCTGTCTTGCAGACAGTAGTATTTTCACAATAAAATATCTTTGATCTTTTTTCCTTATTATGGAAAAGTTCTGAAATAGCAGTTATGACAATACAATGACTTATTTTATGCGTACCCTTCCGAAACATAAGAAAATATAGTAAAGAGATAAGTGTATTCACTCCTACCACATCTCTTTTACATTTTACTAGAGTATCTAATAGTGTAATAAGGAAAGAAAAATAAAACTAAGATTTTCAAAGAATGAAAGTCATTGGATAAAAGACCAATATGCAAAAATCATTACAAATACTTAAGTAACACTTTAAAATAATTGTTCTCTATATCTATCTGGCATTCCTCTTTATCTTAGTCAAAAAGCTTCAGTTCCATTTAAGAAAGAATTGTAGCAATGCAATTTTCTTCCTCAAAGGGAATTGACATCCTTTTTTTAATGGGTTTTGCATCTCAGATGGTCTCAGATTTGGCGACTGGATGGGAGACTTCACTTTTCCACTGTTGCAACTCATCTCCACTTTATGCTTACACACATTTGTCTTTGTCTTTGTACACAGAGGTAACATCTTTTCATCAACTGTCTATTGCACTCTCACCATCAATTTAATGTTTCGTATTGCCACAGATCCCTTTAGGTCTTGGCACTCTGCTTCCCATTATGTTAATTAGTCCAACTCACTTCTAAGATTTTCATACCAAGGCCTGACCTCTATTATTCAAGAATCCTGGGATACTTATTTATAGCATGGAGTCTAGTTCCATGAAAATATTCTCTAGGTTCAATTCTGGCCTAAAAATGATGTCAGCCATTTAGAACCGAAGATCTCTGTGTCCTCCTTATAGTGAATTATATAGTGGAGTGAGTATCTCTGGATCCTTGCTATTCTTGGTATGGTCATTAAATGTATTTTGGTTATATGTAATAATGTTTATTTTAAAATTCCTATGACTCTAGATCAATTTCCTGCCAAGGCAATTCACCTATCTCTAATTTTCTGTAGGCTAATGTTACATCCAAGATTCAGGAATCATCCAGAAGCATAAAATGAATTAAATTATGAAGGAGACATTTTTCTGTCTACCTTGTATTCCATCTTATCTAGTAAAACACCCATACTACCATTCCTATTCATGATTTTCCAACTCCTACACTGAGTTTCTGCAGTTCTTTCAGTGAGGAAATTGTATAGTCTTAGGGTAGAGACTATATTTTCCCTTTGGTCTGTGTTGACATACTACCCTCAATTACTTGAAAGGCAATAGGTGAGAATATTGAGAAGGAAAAATATCACCCGTTGAAGTGTTTGGCTCAGGTGAGTCATTTCCTGGTCTCTAGGCAAGGCCAGGCTGTTGTCCTCAAGCAAAGGAGAGGGATTGCCTTTGTGAATTTGTAAGTATAGGGATGCAAGTTCATCAGGCATATTCTCCTACTTATTCCATTTTCAGTTTCAGGATTCCAATCTCTTTTTCTCAGGGCTCTGAATTTCAGTATGTAATGCTCTTGAATTTTGTACATTCAGTCTCCTTTTAGTTTTTCATCTAAGATTAAGCCCTTGGCCTGATTTCAGTATTGTTTACCATCCATTTTATGAGTTGGTAGTTGACTGAATTGAGCTATCACTTGACTTCTTTAGTGTTTCTTTAGATATCTAAGATAGTCAATGTAATCCTAATTAGAACAAGTTATGCTCTATGTAAGTATACTATCGATGGCAAAATAGACTCTACTGTCATATATATCTAAAAACAAATGAAAAATTTTTAAAAAGTTAGTCAATATCACAAAATCTTTTTTGTGTGGTAGCACTTTTCTAATTCTGGAACTATTTTGTGAATCAATACTTCCACTTTAAACTGTGTCTCATCCCAGTCTACCACAAGTGATGTTAATCTTAATAAATTGTCATGCTTTCATATGAGAGTTTTCATCATCCCATTTATTAAGGTCCTTGTTGCTTTCTTTTTTAAATTAACACATTAATTGTGCATATTAATGGGGTTTAATGTGATATTTCCATTCATGTGTACACTGTGCATTGATCATGTCCAACCACCCTTCTCCCATATCCCATACCCTTCCCAATCCCTGGTAATCAAAATTCTGTTTTCAGGTTGACTTTTAAGTTCTACATATGAGAGAAAACACAGTTATTGTCTGTTGTCTTCTCACTTTTTCCACTTCTTCCAATTCCATCTATTTGACTCTAGATTACAGGATTTTATTCTTTTTTATAGCTGCATAATACTCCATTGTCTATATTATACCATGCTTTTCTTAGCCATTTGATAGGCACCTAGGATGATTCCATATCTCAGCTATTGTGAATAGTACCAGAATAAACAAGGGCACACAGATATCTCTTGTTATGCTGATTTAATTTCATTGAATTACCTATCCAGGAGCTGAATAGCTGGATCATATGGTAATTCCATTTTTATTTGTTTGATGAACCTTCATAATGTTCTTCAGAGAAGCTTTACTGATTAACATTCCCACCAAAACGAATTCCTCATCACCATTCCTTATTGTTTTGTTTTGTTTTGTTTTAATAATATCCTATGTTAGATATTCATCACTGTGACCAAAATATGTGACAGGAGCAACTTAGAGGAGGAAAAATTTATTTTGGCTCATGGTTCCAGAGGGTTAATCTATGGTCAGCCAATTCCATTGCTCTGGGCCCAAGATTATTCAAGACCTCATGGTGAGAGATGGCAGCAGAGGAGCACTGCTCCATTCATGGCAGCCAGGCAGAGAGAGAGGGGGGAAAGGGACTCGGGGAGAGGTATCCCTTCATGGCCTGCCCCCATCACCCACCTCCTCCAACTGTGCTCTGCCTGCTTACAGTTAGCACCCAGTCAGCCCATTCAAAATAGAAAGGACCAATTAGGGCATAGCTCTGATGATCTGATCATTTTACCATTGCATATTCCTACATGGACAGGAACTTTTGGGGACACTTCATATCCATACCATAGCATAGCCATTCTGAATGAGGGGAGATGTAATCTCTCTGTAGTTCTGATTTTCATTTTCCTGATTCAGCAGTTCTTTTTATATAATTGTTGGCCATTTGTATTTCTTCTTTTGAGCAATGTTTCTTCAGATCCTTTGCCCCCTTTTAAAATTTGAATATTTATTTCTTTCTGTTAAGTTTTCTAGTTTATATATATTTCTTTCTATATTCTTGAGAGTCCTCTTCTGTCAGATGAATAGCTGCCAAATATTTTCTCCCATTGTATATGTTGTTTCTTCATCTAGCTGATCATTTTCTTTGCTGTATAGAAATGTTTTAGTGTAATGTAGTCCCATTTGTCAGTTTTTGTTTTTATTTCCTGTGTGTATGGAATTCTATCCAGAAAAATCATTGCTTATAGCAGTGTCTTAAGGTGTTTTCTTTATGTTTTCTTCTAGTACTTCCAGAATTTCAGGTCTTATATTTAGGACTTTGGTTCATTTTGAGTTGATTTTCCTACAGGGTGAGGAGAGACGGGGGCCAAGTTTCAATCTTCTGCATGTGGACAACCTACCAATGAATAATGTATATCTAGAGTTTCACCCTAAGTAACTGCTTTCTCTGTCCTTTTCCATTAAGCAAGTCAGAACCAAAAAAAAAAAAAAAAAGACAGAAAAAAGAACCCCCACAAAACAAAAAAACAAACATAAAAAAACAGAACCTGAATGCTAACAGAAAATCTGGAATGTTATCCTAAAAAGCAGAGAAGAAAAAGCTGGGAGGTTAAGAAAAGGAAGTCAGAAAAGAGAACTTAGGGCTCATGGTCAGGTCTGCTGCTATGTGGGAAGAGGCCTCTGATCCACGGAGACCTCCAGGACACTGTCAGAGTGTCTCTGACAAGCTCCCCTAAAGAACTGAGCACTCGCCTGCTGGTTTTCCTACCTCCTTGGTTTTGAGGGGCACCCCTGGGAGCATCAGTTTGCTCTCTGTGTGGACTGCACTTATGGAGAGGTCAGGTGGACTTGGCGGGCTTGCTGCAGTGGATAGGAGAGTAATCAGGGCGTGGTGTGGGGTACTGCCTGACCCTGTGTAGAAGCAGTGATCTTAGCTAAGCATGAAAACATGTGGCCTGAGGGGTTGCCAGACAGAACACCAGCCTCTCTCCCTCTCTCTGATGTGGCTTCAGACGTTGTCCAGGGCCTCTCCTCACAGGCGGGTCTACAGTGTCCGTCTTCCTAACTCTGTGAGTCTGCTGGAAGCTGTTTCACCTTCTTGGACTCTTTTGGAAAGAACTCATTTTTCAGGAAGTATAGTGCCATAAATTGTAGGACTTAGTTCTTTGTGCTTCCTCTCTCTTCTTGATCTTTGTGTTGTAAAAACCCTTTCTAGATACATTTCCTGTGCCTTTTGTAAAGTTCTGTAAATGTCATTTCAAATCTGTCTGTTTCTTTCAGAATGACTGTTAGTCCAAGAATGCATGGTGTATCTTTTGTCAGAAGTCACATTTAAGTATGTGATACTTACAGAACAAGCCTAGCAATTTTCTTTGATTCTTTACATCATCTTTACTCAGTCCTGTACATAATAATATATAGAGACTGATAGTAAATTTATTTAAATTTTCCTAATATCACAATCAGTGTTAAAATTTAAATATGTAACAGTATTGAAAACTAAGTCACTGATAGTATATTTGAGTACTTATTTATGTTTTCATAATGTGTTAAATTTTTTAAAATAAGATTATTTGATCCATGGAGAAAAACATGCTATATACTCAGTTTTAGAATAACAAAATTGTGACAGTAGCTAACATGCTTATAATGCATTGTAATTCCTTTACCAGATTATTCCTACCCTAATAATAGTGGAAGAACTGGTTTTTCTGTTCTTATTTAATCCTTTTTGGTCTTTCTGCTTTGTGAACAGCAAGGATTTTAAATATACCACAGAACTGTTTATCCTTGACTTTCTCCTTTGAAGATATAAATATTGTGTCTTTTAACCTTATTAATTGTCCATTATTACCTTCCCAGGATACCTTGTTTCAAGTCTCCTGGAGTTGAATTTGACACAAGAAAGAGGCCCACCACAGGCAGCAGATTTTTATACATCAACTCAAGGCTTCCATTTATATATGAAAGGCAACTCAATATGTGCAGGAAAGAAATATTTGGATATTTTACTGGCTCTGTCAGTGTTTTGGATCCACTCATAATAAGATTGCTTTTCTTGTTTGTTCCTGGAGAGAAACTGTACCTGTATATCCTTCCAGAATTTATAGTGCATAATGGATAGGTGGTATTTATGAAGCCTACCTTTCAAGGTTTTGAGCATTGGTTTGATTTTTTGGCATGCTTAAAACAACAAGCGCTATAGAAACAAGCTGGATACCATACATCATATTACAAACTGTCACTGGAATGATGTCCAGGACTAGGAGTTGGTCCAAGATAAGCAGACATGGTAATTGGAATAACCTTTCACAGGGAGAAAAATATATGGGGATGGATATGTTGTACACACTAGAACCCTTGAAATTGTAGGATAAGGAGATATGAACTAAAGTTAAAAAAAAGCACTTTTCATTGTAATTTTGTGACTATGCTTTATTTTTGAATTTCTAATATTAAACCCACAGTAAATTTCTAGCATAATTTGTCTGGGAACTGTTGTCTATGAAGACAAGTTCTTATGTCAGTACTGAACAATTGGGATTATTCAGAAAATTGGATTGTTCCAATATTGGAAAAGTCCTGAGGAATATTGCAGATTGATGGGAGGATCTCTGTCAATATGCAAGTCAAATGCACTGTCACAAGGTGTAATGCATCAATTGGAAGCCACTGGTCCAGCTAGGGCTAAAGTGGCAATACAAGGCTGAAGAGTTCCTAGCCTCAAAGAAGCTCATACTATTTTATGGACCTTCCTGACTTCTCCAAACTTTTGTTCTCTTATCTATCGCCAAAACCTATATTGGCTGATCTACATTAGAATTCAAATGTCTGTAAAACAGATTTTTGGAGATTCTGTCTTTAATTCTATACTTTCTACGTATCTCAAGTCACAGAGCCAGACCAAAAAAAGGGGAAAAATAAAAAATAAAAAAGGGGGGGTAATGGTGGAAGTGAAGCAGGGGTAAACTGGAACGTAAGTATTATCATAATGGAGAACAAAAGGGCACTATTAATGGCGATGTTTTCCGATTTCTAGTATTTTCACATGGCTTTTTTTCCTACTTTTCTAAAAATATGATTTAAATATGATATTTAAAAAAAATTTTTAGAGCAGTTTTGGGTTTAAAGCAAAATTAGTGAAAGATATTGAGTGACAGATGTTTTCCAGACAACAGTCCCTACCTATCCTCGGGGACACATTCTGAGACTCCCAGTTCATGCCTGTAACAATGTGTGACAGTTGATCTGATCACAGCGACAACTACTCAGTGACTGTGGGGCTGGTTTACCTGGACTGAAAATGCCAGACAAAGAGATGATGCAGTTTCCCTGCAGGGTGGCACCAGGTTTCACGCTGCTCAGGGCAATGTCCAACTAAAATGTATTAATTGCTTATCTCTGAAACTTTCTGTTTAATATTTTTGGACCTTGGTTTACTGTGAATAGCCATGGAAAATAAAGCCATGGTTATATGGCCCTGCTGCACGCATGCATCATCTCCCCAATATCTCCCAACACAGTGATTCATCTGTTATAGTTGATGACTCTACAGTGACAAGCCATTGTCACCCAAAGTCATTCTTGGTGTTATACATTGCATGATTTGGACAAATGTATAAGGACATATGTTTACCATAACAGTATCACATAGTGCCCTGAAAATCCTTTGTGTGTTAGAAGGATCCTGTACATCCTTTCTTTCTCATACTTTTGCTGTCTCCACAGTTGTGCTTTTCCAGAATATTATGTATTCAGAATCACACAGTGTGTAGCACTTCCAGGCTGACATCTTTTGCTTAGTAATGTGTGTTTATATTATATTCTGTTCTTTCAGTTCTTATACTTTCAAAGCTCATTTCTTTTTAGCACTGGATAATATTCCATTGTCTGAATGTACTATAATTTATCCTTTCGCCTCCTGAGGAACATCTTGGTTGTATCTAATGCACCACATGAATGTAATATATCAGTAGTGGAGGAAACTGAGTGTGTGTGTGTGTGTGTGAGAGAGAGAGAGAGAGAGAGAGAGAGAAAGAGAGAGAGATTATGTACCAGCCCCATATACTTTCTATGCAATTTTTTTGGAATATTAAAACTGGTTTAAAACATAAAGTCTGTCAAAAAAGATACTGAAATTCATGCCCTAATGACTTTTAATTGTGCAG
The DNA here is from genome assembly GCA_020662805.1 of Glaucomys volans. Classification (NCBI taxonomy): domain Eukaryota; kingdom Metazoa; phylum Chordata; class Mammalia; order Rodentia; family Sciuridae; genus Glaucomys; species Glaucomys volans. The sequence goes on along the minus strand of JAJEJO010053153.1, from coordinate 53,464 downwards.
AAACCCATGGAACCAATTTTGAGGCCACCTGAATACTCTTTACTCAGTGGGAAATGTATGGACTCAAGAGCCATAGATCAATGGATGGTTTATTCCAAAATGGAAATGTGCAGTGGGTAAAGTGTGAAGGAGAGTAATATAATTAGTACTTTTAAGTTTCTTTGTGTCATTAGAGCTTCTTAGATTTATCAGTTAGTCATCTAAGTCACTGGGCTAACTAAAGCTTGAATGCTTCCTGCAGCTTACAGGCTTCTCCAGAACTTTCAAAGGCTTGATGTAGACTCATACCATCAGCCACTCCAAGGACAGGGCACCTCGTGCATTTCTGTGCCTCCCTGAAACTAAAATTGCTGAAAATGCTTGATGTTCTTGGTAGCCTGTGGCTTTCATTTCCTGGTATATCCTTTTCCAAATTGTATTCCAAACTGAAAGAAGTAAAAAAATAAAGTCACATACATGGTTCTCTGCTTCTAAGTTTTCTTTGGCCTTTCCTCAAACTGAAGAAAAAAGGAAGACACATCTATGCAGGGTATGTTTTTACTGAGACTCGAAAATCATTAATGATGTTTTCATTAAGTTAAAGTAGATAACTTTTAACTTAACTCTTGAAAATGTATGAAGAGCCTTTTCTCCCTTCAAACTCCTTTCTAGCACGTTTGAACATTTGGTTTTGTGTTTGTGTTTTTTCTTCACACAAGGCTTACCAAATTAATAGGTTTTTAATTAAGTTCTAGTGAAATTTAGCCACCTGCAGCTCTTGGAAACTGCTGAAGTGACAAAAAGAGTTCTTAGAACATGTTTTATGAAAGAGCCTGTGCCTGTCCTTGTGAATATGACTGTTCACATGGCACTTAAGCTCAACCTCACAATATTGAACAAGGTGGTTCTGCTGGGAGAATGTGACTGTTTGTGTTGGCTGGTAAGATCTTCCTAGAATCTCTTTGTAGGGCTATATTATATCCACATAAGCAGGAATTATGAGAGTGGAGTGATTATTGTATTGATTTTTTTCATTTTACTAGATATTATTTTGATAAAGTGAGATTTTATTGTGATATAGAAGTACCTGTTTATATCAGTCTGTGAAATGTTGATATGTTAGTATGTAAAAGATACGGCATCTTAGCACATGGTAAGTGAAATAGTTTTACCAGCCACACATATCTGACCCCAAGCAATTTGTTATGCTATTTCTTGCCAGTCTAATTCTGCCTTGTTCTTATTGATGTGCTAAGATGCTTGATATTTTCTGAATTTTTGCAATGATATTACTAGCTGACTTCTTCACTTGTACAGTTTTTAAGTCAAATATTATTTGATATTTACAAGGATATTCTCTCTTAATAGTTCTCAATTTCAAATGAATTTCCCCATATCTGAGGCATATTTACCTCCTATCAGATATATCTATCTTCTGGCTAAGATTTTTGTAATATTCCTGAAGAGAGGGCCAGTTTGGCTACATAGTAACACATTTGTTTGATTTAATCTTTCTACTTTTATATACTTGTGTATGACAGGATTTCATTGACCTGGAAAAGTCACTTTGTCTCTAGTGTTACATGTTTCCCATAGAATATGAAAAAAGTTTTCTAAAAAGTGTTCTTGGAAAATGCACTCACATGCACAAGCACTGAGGAGCAAACACTCAATGATGGGAGGCCAAGTCCCAAACACTTACTGCCACATGCATGTTCATGTGGGTTGAGTGTGGAATGGGATAGGTAAGAGAGAAGCTAGGGATATCATGACAATCCTCATTAACTTTAATCACAGTAGAGCCTTGTGTACCCAAAACTTTTTGCTCAGGATCTCAGGACTCTGCAGAAAAGATTTTACTGCTTTTATACTTCTCTCTTAATAATGGGCTACTTTATTGAAGGTATGAAGGAAGAATGGCAGTCACTTAACAAATCAGATGAAGGAAGATGAGCAGGTTTCTTCATGGCTTAGTTCAGGCAGCAGATATTCCAAGTGACCCATCATTGTAGTGCACTGTGTCTCTGGTTGTGATGTACCCGAGAACAGTTTGCCACATACTTTGGAATTATTCAAGAGGTTGCACTAAACATGTTGCCAAAGGCCCCAGGCATTGGCAAAAGCTCTTTCCATTTGCTCCCCCATGTGTGATTTTGTTTGTGTCTTCCTATGCTTTAAAACTGGAAAAAATTTGTTTATGGGTTCTTATAATGAGTGTTCATCATTCAAAACAAAGTATTTTGCATTTGGGTACTTAGAACAGACTGTCAATGTCCCAATAGATAACAAAATTTGAAGTTTAGGAAAATGTGTACCAAACATCACAGCCACTGTCAGAAGGAAATAAATTTACAGCTTTATTTAGAGGAGCTCCCACCCTCTCACCCATGGTTTTCCTTTTTTAATAAGGACCTAGAAATGCTCAGTTGTGCTATGAGAAAGGAAACTTGTTAACAGCATTAGATATGGACCCCTTGAAAAGCACCAGGCAGTAGCTTATTGCTTTGTCCACTCGGCAGCGCTCAAGTCCTGTGGGGTTTAAGGCACTGTGGGAATCAGCCATTCAGTTTCCCATTGTGTGTGCCATAAGGGATAGAGCTAATGAACAGTGTTGTTTTTCATTTACCAGACTAGTAAACACTAGGGAAAACATGGCAATTTGAGGATTACTGTGCAGGTATTTTGCAGAATGTACCTCATTTGTGATTTGTCTGATGGTTTTCTCATGATTGTGTTGGGTTTGAGGAGAGAGATTTTACAAGGGTCAAGAACCATTCTAATCACATAACATGAAGAGTGCACACCATCAGTATGACTTATCCCTGTTTATGTACTTAACTCTGATTACTTAGACTGAAGCAGTGTCTGCCAAATGCACCCTCTGCAAATTACTCTTTTTCTATCCCCATTTTCATAACCCTTTTTGAAAAATTAGTACACATGGCCCATGCTGGAGGGAAGGTAGTTGTACTCCCCTCAGTGGAAGCAGAGATGGTTTAGAATTTTTTTAGATGGGAGATTTGTTTGTTCTTTCCCATTCATTTGCTTATTCAGTTGTTATGGGTCAGTGTGCACCCATAACAGGAAAGTCTTAGGAATTCTCAAAGCCATGAGAAACCTGAGGAGATAAGATAGTAAAGACACCATGCAATCCTGAATCAGAAAAAGTCCATTAGAAAATTGCTGAGGAAATCAGAATAAAGTGTGGATTTTATTGTATGTTTTCTTTCTTATGTGGAAGTTAGAGAGGAAGAAGGAAAAGAAAGATGGGGTGATTGCATGAAAAGCAAAGGGAGATCATAGAAAAGAGGAGAAGGGAGCAAGGGACAGGAGGACGGGAGGGAGGGGGAAGCACTGGGGATGGGTAGTGACCAAATTATATTGTTTTGTTGTATGCATGATCGAATATGTTACACCAAATCCCCCCACTTGTACAATTATAATGCACCAGTAAAAAAGAAAATAAGTATGGATTTTAGCTAAGAATGCTTATCACTGTTGTTTCATTGATTGCAGCAAATGTATAATACTTGTCGAAGCCAATTTTTTCATTAATGTTAGAGAAAACTGTGTTGGGCATATGGTGTATATCTCTGTTTGCAATAATACTATAGATCTAAAACTATTGTAAAATAAAAAGCTTACCAACTTAAAAATTCCCACCTAAAAAATTCTTCTACACAAAATATTGATGCATTCCAGAATTTTCAGGGTGTGGCATATAGTTTTAATATGAAATATAAATTGCTTTGATCTGTCAGTAATTATTAAAGTGTTTTTATGCATTCATTTTTTAGTGGATCGAGCTCACTTCTGGGAATTTATTCAGTAGAAATAAAAGCAAAATGCAAGTGTGCCACTGAAGCATTGTAGGTAATATGTATGACAAAATAAACCAAACTACTTTTTCGACAAGTATTGGAGGTGATTTTGGTACTTCTCCATAGGGTAGCTGTTGGGAAGGAGAGGATTTCTTTAGATGTAGACATTCTCTGGATACAGAATTAGATGTAATAAGAAACCGGTCTTAGAGGAGAATATGGTGTATATGTATGAAATTGTGCACTGAACTGTGAACAGTACTTAACAGAAAAGTATGATACAAGTGGAGAATATTAATGTGTACATTTACATCTCTTTCTTGTTGGAACTGACACAACCTCTGTTTATTACTTTTATAATAAATATATTTTTCTTAATAGAAGAAAATGACAAATTTATATATACAGTATCATTTTTGCTAGTTATAATCTGTTAATGTTATAGTCAATTTAATTGGAAATCACAAGTTTGGAGCTTTTATATAAAGTTAAAATAATAAGATATCATTGAGTCATTAGCCTTTTCACTTATGTAATATGTGCCTCTGGTGCTTCTGTTGTTAACTTATTTGCTTGGGATTAAAAGGCAAATAGAATCTTAACCATACTTTCAAGGGTCCTTGTATATCTGTGAGATAAGCAAATGACTGTCTAGTAAAGCAATGTGGTAAATGCCCACATTTACCTTCCCAGACATTGTAAGTAATTGGGCATTTTTATAATAGAGCATTAAATATGAAGTGGACTGATTAAAAAATTATAAGATGCTTTGTACAGTGAAATCAGTTGTGAAAGTACGTGAGTAAAGATACATTTGCCAAGTTAGGAAGGGGTCACATCACAGAATTGTAACACACTGTCTTGGATTGGGATGGCCATCAGGTTTTATTGTACATGACAGCTCCTTCCCACTTGATGGTAGATTTATGTAGCAAGTTTTGAGACATATTCTTAGGCAGGGTGTGTGCTTAAGAGGAGACTTGAGCAACTGCTTGTTCCTATCAGTCAAAGGTACCCACTGAGTAGAAGTGACAGGCCTTCCAGATATTTGCCTAGGACTCGGAGGGTTTTCAGTGTAGTTCTGATTCAGTGCTGCATATCAAACTGCTGAAGATTTTAATCACCACTTGGATAGTAAGTCAAGAGGATTATTTTCTTCGTTAAAGAGGTAAATAAGGAGTAATTTTAAATGACTATTATGAACTATTATGATGGAACCTTGTAGGAATTTATGTATATGTGTTCACAAATACTTTCTGAAAAAAATTGATTTTATTGTAATCAAGTGAGATCACTAAAGAAATTTGTATAACTCAGCTAACAGTTTAAACCACAAATACTTCAAAGTATAGATTACAAAAACTAAAACACATTTTTCAGATGCAGTGGTCACTTAATAAGGCCTGTAGTTATCAGTAATGTGACCATCAGCTAAAATTTATCAGTAATTTTAACCTTACAGTATTTAGAATATACAGTAAAAGATAATGAACTATCCAATATTAGTTCACTGGGAATACTTATGGTTCTAGAATGAAATTGACTGATGCCCGAAAAGTCTATTGTAGTGATTGCTAAGAATTTGACTGCTAGTATATAATTTGTAAAAATCTGATGAGGGTTTTAGATACGGTATAAAAGAGATTATGAGACAGCTTGCAATTAGAATAGGTGCATGTGTAAATTCTTGGCTAATATAGCAAACAACTACCAGGTTACAAATTATGTTACTTACACATTAATGTGTGAGTACACAGAGGCACTTTCTTCCTTGTGAGAAACAGTTTTGGAAAGATAGAGCACAGCAAAGATTTATAGAGTCCTGTAAACACACTGTACAAGAATCAGTGTGTAATCAGTCTCATGCTGTTAAGCAAGATTGTAAAACATAGCAGATAACACTGAGGCACTGTAAAGAGCTCATGACTCCAGAAGGGGAAACCAGCATTTACCTTTAGGAAAATCAGCCCCAAGTACTAGTTTCTACTTACTCAAATAGAAGAGAAGGCAATCATGATTTTCGATATTTCAATTAAAAATCTTAAAACTGATTAATCTGAATACCTAAGTGAACAACCTGAGGTCCTTTTGATTTTTTAATTGTAGACCCCATTTAAAATCTCTAAAATATTTACACTTTTTTCTCAATTACAGAAAATAGGATGAGTCTTCTAAGCTAATATTGTTAGAAAAAAAATTATGTTCATGGAAATTATCTACCCAGTTTTTCAGATACTTTCATACTTCATATCAAAATTAAAAGTAGTGGAGATATTTATATGATGTGTATCCCAAAAGCAAAAGTACCTATAAAAAATAAATCAAAGAAGGAATCAGTGCTTACCAAGTGTCACAAAGGTTTTAATATTTGTTGCAACAAAAGAAAGATGTAACCATTTATGTTAATATATTTTCACAGTGTATTTGATTAGAATGTTAATATTTATTTAAAAAACAATAAAACTAGCATAACGGCTGCACATGTAAATGTCACATACTTTCTTTTACTGGAGACATCAACAAATCATGGATAAAAGTGGTAGAAGAATAGAAATTTGTATTCATTCACATCATTGTTTCTCTTTAAATTATTAAATGACAGAAGCCAATGATATGAATAACATTGCAAAAAATGAAATGAGTTGTGTAATTTTCTGATGTGGAGCTATTCCCCCACAACTTTGATGATTTTCTAATAAAAATGACTCAGTAGCAATTTTAGTGACTTTAAAATCAACATTACCTTGGCTAATGTTCATTTATTTTCTAGGATGTCGTACAAGGTTATTCTTTATGTCCAAATGTTGTGGAGTCTCTGTGCATTCAGATTTCTTTGCTTTCCAAATTGGAGGTCACATTAGCAGGTGACTTTCCCTTTTAAAGTACTACTTGTACAGATATTCCCAGCCCATTGTCTTACTGACTGACCAGTACTCTCACTCTTGTAGAGGCCTGAGGCCATAGTCATCTTGAATTGCTTTTCGATAGAGAGAAGAACGATCTAGCAAACTCTTGGATTTAGAGAGCAAATTGGATCTCAAGATTATTCTTATGTAGCTGCTGTTATGATTTGGTAGCTCCTATTGCTGATTGAAATAAGTTGATGTCATGCTGACTCTGTACACATCTTAAGTTTGGTGTGAAGGTTGCTCTGCATATGGTGAACCATGACCTTGTTTGACATGTAAACAGGCTATAACTTAACCTGGAAGTCCACTCTTGTGGAAGTAGCCAAAGTCCAGCCAATCATGGCAGCCAAATGTCCAGCCAGTCAGGGCCAAATTCTCCCAGAGCGTACCCACATAAGGCAGAGGCTGCCAGCAGCTGCTCTGGGTGTTTGGGTATGTCCCTTGGTGGTCTCTGCTTATAAACATAGCCTGTACATGTGGTGGGAGGAGCTTATGCATCATTTTCTCTCTGGACTTTTGCCCAATTCATGATTCATTTCTTTGGTCAAACAAACCCTGGCAGATTCAATTTGTCTGAAGTTTTCCTTTTAACACTATCATAGGAGGTCATGGGATCTTCCTTGTTGATGAGTGTTTATTGTATCTTGTCTTGCAAAGAGGTATTTGTCTTGTGAGACTTTTGCTTATCTGACTGGTGATATTCTACCCAAACTTTTGTGTTTCATATTTGCCTTGGAATTGGCATGTGAAATATTCCAAAGCCACTGCCTCCTGAGTGTCAGTGATCACACTCAACTGGTAGGAGTTCTAACATGACTTTGGGATATCTCATAGACAAATTAGCTAAGCTATTATTGTTTTGTTTTGTTTGCTTTTAATCCTGGAAAATGTTGGACAATGCTGTCTGAGGGTCATACGTTTACAATAAATTTGAGTTAATGGCAAAGTCTACCATTATGACATGCAAAAGAGTCCCCAAATATCTTTGGATACTTTCTGTTTTAAAACAACTTTGTTTAATCAGTGAATTCTGTGAGAAGGAATGGTGTATTGGGGTATATGCTGTGTAATTGGCCTAAATATATTCTTAGTAAAAATACTTTTAGAAGAAGAGTAGGTAGGATATTTTAGAAAGAGGAATAAGTACAAGGATGAATTATTTTCCATGTTGCCAGTTATGAAAGAAGGAGCATCAAAAACATGAAGTGGAATTAAAGTCTAGAAAACAATGGTACACTAATTAGTGAGTTTAATATGCATTGAAAAAAAAAGGAATGGGAAAGAGGACAGGGAAGCCTTAATTGTGCTTTGTTTAACTTAGCTGTTTAGTTAGCTAGAGCTTTTACAAGTAGCCCTTTTATAGCTGTGACATCTTTATGCAGCTGTCCTTTTCTTTTTCTGACTTGGCTGCTTTTGTGAACATTCTAAATGTTTTTGATCAAATGCATATACGGCCCAATGTGTTTTCCTTGACAGCACTGTCCCTTGACTAGGGAAAGCCTCAAAGTAGCTTTCATGGGGAAGAAAGGTGTGGGAAGGGGCTGTGGGATGGAAGGAGGCAGGATGCCGGCTGTGTCTTCAACAGTTTGAAAGAGATTTGAAGGGAGGTGACATGCCTATTGAAAGCCTGTCGGCTGGCTCAGGAAAGTCCCTCTACACAGTGGAAAGATTATTAAAATACCAAAGATTTCACATGTAACATTGGTCATAATGCCTCCTCCATTTTTCCCACTTGGATGAAGTAAAAAGTGAAGTTCCTGCACAAGCTGTGTGACCCTGTCTCCTTCAATGCTGGCAGTGACCTGCACAGATGGGATTTCACATCCACAGATATGAGGCAGGCTGGGCTCCCTGTTAGCCTACTGCTTCACGGTTCTGATCTAAGACCTTCGGCCTCTTGTTTCTTTGGAGAAAATAAAATAAAAGAAGCTGAGCTAGTGAGGGTAGAATATATTACTTCACTCTATTTGAAGCCCTGTGATGACTGAAGATCAACTGGAACACTGAATAATCTCATTTAGCAAAACAGGCATGCAGCTCAAGTTGGACCATTTTGTGTTCTTTGCTTTTTTTGCCAGCATAGAAGAGATAGGAACAAAGTACTTTGAAAGAAAATACAAGTGGTATTAATTGGAGTAGTCATTGTTAAAAAAAAATTCTCATCAGGATAATCCAAGAATCCTTTTGTCAAACTGAGGCTTTGGTTTTAGGAAGAAAGGGAATTTTATTTGTGAACTGAATTTTCTACATCATCTCATGAATGATACTACATAGACACATGATGAAAAGTACAAGGTACTTGAAGTGCTTCTATTTAATAATTACACATTCATACAATACGATGAAGTGAAAGAATAGTAAAAGCAGTGTAGGAAAAATTAATTTCTTATAAGTATCACAATAACCTGTTTTTATATATAAATTCATTATGAATAGTGCATTGATGATGAAATAATGCAGTCTTTATTTTGGTGAGCTATTGAAAGTGTCATAAGAGATAACACATAGAGATCTGTTACTGTATTATTTATTATTTTCCTATGTTTAAAATTCAGGCTCCTCTTGGAAAAGCCTGGCATTTGTCTGAGGAGGAGTTAATGCTAGCAGTTTCAGATGAAATCTGTCACCAGCTGCACTGGAGTTAACTTGTTGAAGTTAGGGTCTAATATAGGAAACTTATGAGAGAGAAAATTCACCTTCTTATTGGATGAACGTATTTCTGTATTTGAAGGAGAAATTAGCCAAAAGTATTGATTTCAAATAAATTTTATGTTACATAGTAAGAAATGCAAGAAATATCTGAATTCATCAGGGCTTTCTGTTCTGTCTGTATCTTGGGCATTTCACTTCAAGGAAGATTTTGTCTCCATTTAATCCACATGTCTGTCTGTCTGTCTGTCTCTCTCTCTCTCTCTCTCTCTCTCTCTCTCTCTCTCTCCTATATTTCTATCTGCCTACCATTTCTCTCTCATTCTTTCTCTTTCATCCATTTCTCTACCTGCCTCCTTACCAATGCATGTATTCATCTGTCAATTATCTGCATATCTGCTTAAAATCAGTTCATCTGTTTGTTTTTAATTAAGATGCACTGTTAGATTACTCATAATCCCCAATTCTTGAAGCTCTGTTAGTAAGGGTTTATACCAGTCCTCCCTTGTTCCCTCCTGCCTTCAGTCCATCCTCTTGGTTTCTTGCATTTATTTTCTTCAGCCCCTCTCCACTTATGTCCCTGTCTTAACATAAGTAGTCATCCTGATATATTGAATATACACAATTCATTTGCATGTGCTTGTTTTATGCATTGTTTTAGTCAGCTTTTTCACCATTGTGACTAAAGGACCCAACAAGAACAACTTTAGGGGAGAAAAAGTTTATTTGGGGGCTCACAGTTTTAGAGGTCTCATTTCATAGGCAGCTGGCTCCATTCCTCAGGAATTGAAGTGAGGCTGAACACCATGGAGGAAGAGTGTGGCAGAGGCAAGCAACTCACATGGTGATCATGAAGCAGAGAGAGACACTTTATTTGCCAGATACAAATGTATACCCCAAAGCCAATAGCCCCAGTGCCCCACTTCCTTCCCCAGTTACACTCAATCCCATCAGGTTATCAATTCACTGATTAGGTTTAGGCTTTCATAACCCAAGCATTGCTTCTCTGAACCTTCTTGCATTGTCTCCTTGTGATCTTTTGGGGTACACTTCACATCCAAACCGTAATGTATGTACAAATTTAATTTACACAAAGAATTATTTAAACTTGTCTATCCTTTGCCACTCTGCACTGTTTTAAAGATGTGCTGTGTCTCTGGTGGTTTTTTCTTAACTGCTGCACTCTCTACAGTGTTCACACACCACATTTTATTGTCCATTCTGCACAGTGGTGAAGCCCTGGATTGCATCAAGTCACTGCAACTAAATACAATACTGTGGTGCATATTTATATATATTTTCTTATACTCATTCAAGTGTTTCTCTGGGATACACATCTAGGATATGTAGATATGGCTATCTAGACCATAACTTATGTATATGTTGCATGTAAGTTCATATGTGCACATTACTCTTCAGAATAGTTGGGCCAACTTGAACTTCTAGCCATGTGTAAGATTTCTCACACCCCTTCCCAGCTATTGATTGCATTATCTGGTTTTCTAACATATGCCACTACATTAAGTGCAAATTAATCTGTCTTCACCGTAAAGACTGCCCTTGAGTCTTCTGAGTTATTCGTATATTCTCGTTGTTAGTTCTTCGCTGGTTCTAGATCTTGGAGACGTTTTCTGTGAGTAGTAAGCTGTCTTATTAGCTTGGTCCATCATGTCCTCCCCCATTAGGTGCTGTAGCATATGTTGTCAACTCATTTGTTAATTTTTATTAGCCTCTGCTAACTGTATGGATTTACCTTTCACAGTTATCTTTGATTCTCTTAGTGTACCTTCTTTTATGGCATGGGATAGAAATCTAGTTTAATTTTTGATATAGTAAGTCAAAACTCATACATCAGCAACTGAATATTCAGGTGTTGGCACATTGGTGTGTGTGTTATTCAAAATACTTGACACCTGCCCCTGCAGAAAGGCTAGAAGGCAACAAAGTGACATTTATAAAGTACTGAAAATTTAAAATTCATATGCTGTTGACCCAGAATTTTATGCTGAGGAAAAACACTTTTAAGAAATGCAAAAATAAGACTTTTCAGACACAAACTAAGGTATTTAACTACTAGAGGCATACCATATAATATAGGTTTAAGGTCCTTAATATTACATATGAAGCAATATAAATATTTTTAAAGATAGAACTGGAGTGACTAAATATCTATACTATAAACCCACCAACCACATTTGCTTTGAAAGAATGAAGTCTATAGAGTTAATAAAAAAGACTCACAATATTGCTCAATTAATCTAAAAGAAAATCAGATTCAAGGGGGAATGATAAGACAAATGGAATAGAAAATGAAAAAAGAAAACACATGGAATTGAAAATAGCTATCAAAATGGTAGAGCAATGATATTTAATATGAATAATAATGATATTGAATATGATACTAATGTCACCAATTAAAAGAGACATTCCTAGAATGGATTAAAATAAAATGAATCAAACTCTATGCTACTTCAGGAAGCCCTCTTTAATATGGATACAGAAAGTGTGAAGGTAAAAAGGGAAGTAGTAGACACACTGTCTTCTATAACCTGAACTGTATACCCCCAGCTCACATGTGTTGAGGCCTGTCTTTGGAGATCGGGTCTTTGGAAGGTAAGGCAGGCTCAGTGCATCACAGATCTAGTGTCCCAATCTCATGGGATTAGTGTCTGTGTAAGGGAAAGGAGAAAGAGTTCTTTCTGTTTTCATGCTCATACACTAGTAAAGATCATCTGAGCACAAAGCAAGAACATGGTCACCTGAAAACCAGGAAGGGAGCCCTTGCCAGAATTCAGCATGCTCATAGTTTTCAGAAATGTGAGAAAATAAATTTTGTGGGCAAGGATCTCAGCCTATGGCAGTCTGGACAGACTAAGACAGTGCATACACCTTAACCAAAAGAAAACTGAAGTACCTGTGTTACTCTCAGAACAAACAGTATTATCTGAAAGAAATATGGTTAGTTTATAATGATGGGTCAAATTTCCAAGATACAACAATCTTAAGGAGTTTGTATGTAACAACAGAGCTCTGAAATGCATTGAAAAGTTAGGATTGGGGAAAAAATGAAGAAAATGCACATTTTTTTATTGGAGACTTGAACACCCAATGTTCACTGATGGAACAAATATATAGAAAATAGTAACCATATACAGAACTTAAACAATACTATCAACTGACAGTTAACAATTATAGACTACTACATCCAATAGCAATAGAATATATAATTATTCTTAAATACACTGACCACTTTCACCAAGATAGATCACATTATCACACTAATTTGAAAGAACAAAAAGCATAACAGGTATCTTCACAGATGATAACTGATTTAAATTAGAAATAAGGAGTAGAAATATCTGAATGAATAATCTACATTAGTTGGGGACTAAAAACACTAACCCAAAAACTGAAAGTCAATTTAAGTATTTTATCTAATGTCACAGATTTGGAAAACTGGGGTGTCAGGATTAAACTGCAGTTTGTTGGATTCCAGAGTTCTTACTCTTAACTGTTACACTAGAATCAAACATCTATGCTGTTTAATAATTGGTTTAATGATATTTTAATGGAGTCACAACCTAAACCTTAAGCAATCAGCACAAGTTTACTATGATTAAAGTATTTTTGTTAGAAAATGTTACATAGCCTGCAGTATGTATTTGGTGTTGCTTACCATATTTCATCTTAAGAAGCTGTCAACTATAAGATGCACCCATTATTTTATGTAGTACTAGGAAAAAAAGTTGCCAATTAAACTCTGATACAATGCTTTCTTACTGTATTGAATTTTTATTTTGTAGATTTTTAAAAGTTATTTACATGGAAATTTTTTCATAGATTTCTCTTGTGCATAACAAAACACACATAAATTAAATATCAAGGCATTTTGAACCCATTTAGGTTTCAATTTGTTTAATAACTTTTTGAATAAAAACTAGTACTATACAAAAAAAAACACTGGGTTTGCACATGGGTCAGTATAAATTTTAAAAATATATGTATATAGATATGTATCTAGCATATCAAAATTTATGGGATGCAGTTAAAAATAAAGCAGTGACATCAATAATCTAAGTTACTACCTGAAGAACTACCTTGCTTAATTTTCAAATGCCTGGGTATTTTTTTATTGCATTTGTGTTTTGCTTGATTTGATTTCCCAGTTGAATTCCTTGGTGGTTATAGAACATTTTCTGTGTAGTTTCCACATAATGATTTTTTTTTGAGATTGCATGTATTTAATTACATTGTAAATCCTATATATATTTGAAAGGAACACATATTTCTCAACATTGGGTAGTGCTGAATCAGAGCTATAGGTGTATTTTTACACATCTCACAAGAATTCATCATCAGTAATATTTTCATAATACACATATATGTACATATGTATACCTGCACATGTGTACATGTATGTGTGTACACATACACATGTTCATATTGTTATCTGTGTATACATGTATACACATAGACACATACATGTATGTATATACATAAAATCAGTGTCATTGCTTGTAGGCATTAAGTTTTATGTGAATAGCATATGGTCCCAGCTTACTGTTTTTACATATAGTGGTGTGACTTTTTAATCCATGTATAGTGTCCTGCTGGATGTTTTTGTAGAGAATCTATGAAAATGTAGGACTGAGTTTTCAAAGGCTATTACTTAAACTTGTGATTGGCCCTTTGCCTTTCTATAAGTAGACATTTCCTTGAATTGTGAGTAATAATTGGACACCAGAGAGCTGTTATTTGTGGGTCCTCTAAGTAAATTTTGTTTTTATGCAAAGCCAAAGTGGAGTGCTTGGAAAGGGGATCTGGAAACACGACTCAGTGTATCTGGATGTGGTGGTTTTGTGTGGAAAACACATTTTATTTGCACTGGGGCATAGCATCTCAGAAGTTGGCAATATGTGTAATCCTTGATACTTCTGGATAATGTCATAATCAGAGATGAAGGAACATAAGTACATTAACATTTCCACGGCAGTGTGCTGTGTTCCTTGCCTTTTTTACAGTTTATTTTTTCTGACACTTTATTGTACCAGATTCTACCATAATTTAAAATCCATAGAAGGTTTCATTTAGGGAATATATTACCAGTTTTGGACTCTTTTGAGAAGCCTTTTTGAGACAGAGTTACAAATAAACTGGTTTTGGATTGAGTGTTTTATATGTTTTTCCGGCTTCCACTCCCTCAGCACGGAATAGTCTGGTCATACATCAGAATGGTATCAAAAAATGTGCTGAGGCCAGTTCACTGTAGTGGGAATGTTTCTGGATGCCTTGATGGTGAATTAAAAACCTAAGGAACAAAGTCTGATAAGAGTTGGAAAATAATGGTGAAAGAGAGAAGGTTAGTGTGTTGAAAATATTTCAACAAGAACTTGTCTAGATGTAGTCTGAAGATGAAAAAAGGAAGATAAAATATTCAGGGTGTGTTTTTTAACGTAAATACTACCTCTATCCATTTATGTAAACATTGATAAGCATTCAGTGGTTTTTTGAGTATGAATTCATTATTTTGATTTTTCAAGAACACTTTAAAAAATTAGGTCCTCTAAACTTTTTAACAAACATGATTTAGACATGTACAATTAGTGATTTCAACCACCTCTTAAAACCAATCTTGATGGGAAAAATGAATAAAGAATTGAAACTCTGTGTGTGTGTGTGTGTGTGTGTGTGTGTGTGTGTATTTAAAATGATTGGCTTGGGGAAATAAGGTGTGGAAGCATGGATATAAGCAGGTAGCAGACATGGAGGTACAAATCCTTAGCACCTCCACACCAAAAAAGTCAGCACACCAGAGTCTCCTTGGCAATGTGTTTGATCATGTGTTCCTTATTCTGGGTGTTCACCCCCATCTAGCAAATGCCTCTTTCCTTTTTGTGATCTGACATAGCATTCCTGTTGGTGGAATGTACATTTTCAAATCCATCCTGAAGTCTTAGTGTCACATAGTTTAGTATAGATTTATTGTGCCCGAAAGTAGTTGCATTACACATCTGGTGCTACTTATTCTACTGGCTTTCCATGATCTCTGGCTTTCAGTCTATTACAACAATCAGTGCTAAAATCAAGTTATGTCTTAGTCCATTTTGACTGTTAGAATAAATTGTCATGAACTTAGTGGCTAACAACAACAGAAACAATTCCAGAGGCTGAGAAGTTCAAGGTCAAGGTACTAGCAGATTCTGTCTGCTGAAGGTTCCCTTTCCTGGTTCAAGGATAGTGCCCTCACACTGTGTCCTCAGCTGGTGAAAGGGACAAGCAAGCTCTCTAGGATCTCTTCCATAAAGGTACTAGTACCACTCATGGGGGCTTTGACACCCAGCCGCCCCACCTCTTAATAATGCCATGTTGGGGATTAGGTTTCCATTATGGTGGGGGGAACAAACAGGTAGAATGCAGCAGCACCTTCAGTTGTGTTCTGCATGTAGTCTCAGTGCAATACCTTACTTCTCAAAAGGGTATCTCAAAGATAGATCTCATGTTTTCAGGCCCTTTATGAATCCTGCCTTTGGATCAATGTTTACACTGGGAAATCTAGTTGTGAGGATGATTCACCTACACTCCTTGATAGCAAGTTAATCTAGAGCTACATCTAACAATGTGCTCATCCTAATAATTATTTATATGCATATATATTTTAAAATTTTTTTCACTTTATTTTTGATCAACATGTTTTGATTTCACACACTAATGTGGTGTAGTGTCACCTTTCAATACATGTTCTTAAAAAATATCCTCAATACACAGAGTTTAAAGTTTGATTCAGGAAAAAAGTAATTAAAATAATAAGAAAAGCATACCAAAGGGTTTAATTTCTTGCCAGATTCTCAGAGAATGAATTAGAGTGTCTGAGCAGACAAGGAAAAATAGAATAGATTAAGATGCACAAAGGTTTCCTAAACTAGATACAAAATTGCTGCCAGAACACAGCTTCTTTTTTTAAATTTATCTTTTTTTCTTACTTACAGTTTTTAAAATTTTATTTTGATTCATTGTACACAAATGGGATGTAACTATTCATTTCTCTGGTTGTATACAATGTGGAGTCACACAGTTTGTGTAATCATATACACACATAGGGTAATGATGTTGTCTCATTCCATTATCTTCCCTTCTTCCCACCCTGTTCCCACCCCTCAATTCCCTCTACACAATCCAATGTTCCCCATTCCTCCTTTACCTCCACCCCCATTATGTATCATTATCTATTTATCAGAGAAAACATTTGGCCTTTGGTTTTGGGGGATTGGCTTATTTCACTTAGCATTATATTCTCCACCTCCATCCATTACCTGCAAATGCCATAATTTTTAATTCTTTATGGCTGAATAATATTCCATTGCGAATATATACCACAATTTCTTTATCCATTCATCTATTGAACGACATCTAGGTTGGTTCCACAGTCTAGCTATTGTGAATTGAGCTGCTATAACATTGATGTGGCTGTGTTACTGTAGTATGCTAATTTTAAGTCCTTTGGGTATAAACCAAGGAGTGGGATAACTGGGACAAAAGATTGGTTCTATTCCAAGTTTTCTGAGGAATCTCCATGCTGCTGTCCAGAGTGGCTGCTCCAATTTGTAACTCCACCAGCCATGTGTGAATGTGTCTTTTCCCCCACATCCTTGCCAACACCTATTATCGCTTGTATTCGTGATAATAGCCATTCTAAATATAGTTATCTCATACTAGACAAAGGTCCCAAAACATACAATGGAGAAAAGATAGCCTCTTCAACAAATGGTGCTAGCAAAACTGGAAATCCTATGCAGTAAAATGAAATTAAATCCCTATCTCTCACTCTGCACAAAACTCAACTCAAAATAGATCAAGGACCTAGGAATCAGACCAGAGACCCTGCACCTAATAGAAGAAAAAGTAGGCCCAAATCATCATGTTGGCTTAGGACTAGACTTCCTTAACAAGACTCCCAAAGCATAAGAAATGAAAGCAAGAATCAATCAATGGAATGGATTCAAACTAAAAAGCATTTTCTTAGCAAAGGAAACCATCAATAATGTGAAAAGAGAGCCTACGGAGTGTGAGAAAATCTTTTCCACACACACTTCAGATAGAACACTGATCTCCAAAATTTATAAAGAACTTGAAAAACTTTACACCCAAAATACCAATCAATAAATGGGCTAAGGAATTGGGCAGACAGTTCACAGAAGAAGATATACAGGTGATCAACAAATATATAAAAAAATGTTCAACATCTCTAGTAATTAGAACACAGCTCCTTGAGAGTGCTAACAATGAGGATTAGTGACCTAAGTACTTGAAAATTCTCTTCTAAATATGAAATATTGCACAGTGAATGTGGTGGGAAAGTCTTTAGAAAACTTGTGGCACCTTTAGATATCACTTTCCCTTTTAATTTATTTTTATTGATTTTTTTCTAAAAAAATAGTATATGACAGTTAACATAAAATTGAAATTCATTGTGATATATTACTACCTGCAAATGCTGTAGTTTGGTTAATATCATTCAGCTGTTCCTCCCTCTCATTCCCTTTCCTCTACGCCAGTGATCTCCCCTTCTACTTTTATGAGATCCCCCCATTTTAATTCCTTATTTCTCTCTTTTCTGTGTATAAGAGAAAACATTTGACGCTGGACTTTCTGAATCTTGACTTATTTCATTTGGCACGATCTTCTCTAGTTCTGTCCATTTACCAGCAAGTGGCATAATTCCATTCTTTTATATGACTGAACAAAACTCCATTGAGTATATATGCCACATTTTCTTTATCCATTCACCTGTTGAGGGGCACCTGGGCTGGTTTCATAACTTGGCTATTGTGAGTTGTGCTGTTGTAAAAATTGATGTGTCTGTGTCATGTAGTGTGTTTAGTTCTTTTGGATCAATACCAAGGAGTGGGATAGCTGGGTTATGTAGGTGGTTATATTCTTAGTCTTCTGAGAAATCACCGTTCTGCTTTCCATAGCAGTTGTACTAATTTGCATTCCTACCAATAATGTATGAGTGTGCCTTTTCCCCACATCCTCACCAGCAAGTATTATTATTTGTATTTTTGATGATTGTCATTCTAAGTGGAGTTAGATGAAATCTCAGTGTTGTTTTGATTTGCATTTCCCTTATTGCTAAGGATATTGAACATTTTTTCATATATTTGTTAGTCATTTGCATTTGTTTTTTTGAGAAATTTGTTTAGCTCTTTCATCCATTTATTGATTGCATTATTTGTTTCTTTGTTAAGTTTTTTGAGTTCTTTGTATATTTTGGATGTTAGTGTCCTATTTGAAGAGCAGGGGACAAGGATCTTCTCATTCTGTAGGTTCTTGCTTCACACAATTTTTCCCTTTGCTGAGTAGGAACTTTTTAATTTGAAGTCATCTGGATCATTGATTCTTGTTTTTATTTCTTGAGCTTTAGAGATCTTGTTAAGGAAGCTGGAGCCTGTAGCAGTATGTTGGAGTGTTGAGCCTGCGTTTTCTTCTAGCAGTTGCAGTTTTGGGGTTAATAGGTCTTTGATTCACGTTGAGTTGATTTTTGTGCAGTGTGATATATAGGGATCTACTTTAAATTCTTCTGCATATGGATACCCAGTTTTCCAAGCACCATTTGTTAAAAAGGTTGTTCTTTCTCCAGCATATATTTGTGGCACCTTTGTCAAGGATCAGGTGACTATATCCGTGGGTTTGTCTCTGTGTCTTCCAATCTGTCCCATTGGTCTTCATGCCTGTTTTGATGTCAGTACCATGCTGCTTTTGTAATGAGAGCTCTGCAGTTGATTTGAGGCCCAGTGTTGGGATGCCCCTCCAAGAAGAGTAGAAATTAAAAGAATTCATCATGACAAAATGGGCCCTGCAGCAAATCCCAATTATGTTTATGTTTTTTTTTTCTACTCATAAAGTGTGTTTGGTTCTGGCATTCTATTCCAAACTACTGTGAAAGCATTATAATTTATCTTGTGTATATTTTTATCTTGTGTACATGTGTCATTAAAAAAAATCTTCACAAAAATATTGGCATTTGTTTCATGTGCTTTACATGTCTTTCAAAATCCCACCTAGTTGCATTTTGAGGCAATAGGAATTAAAACCCTGGTCCTCTCTGCCTCAGAGACTGTCTTTGGTTGGGAGTACATGTGGGAAATCTTGATCCTTTATTTTCTCTTTTCTTGTCTTCTTCTCATCCTGTTTCTATACTATTCCAGTGAAATGCACATGCTGAGGGATTTTTTTAATGTTCAGTTTTTCTAAAACATTAATCTGTTTTTTCTCCTTTAAATTTAAGCATCAGCTGCAAGAAAATAACAAACCAGAAAACAAATAAAGCTTCAACAAAAATAATAGGCCCGTTTATATAATATTGGTATCTGAAAATGGTTCTTTTTAAAGAGTGAACACAACATTGGCCAGACCCTTTTTGGAAATTTAGTAGGAAACCTTTTGGTATTGATTGAATTTTACCTACAAAATATATGTTTTTCATTGATCACATGGAGCCTTTTTGTTTAAATTCCCTCCATAAATGGTAAGGAATTATGTACTTAATAAACATCACCAGATATTCCTATTTCATCTCATAAACCCTATCTTTTTTAATTAACTTGCACATTAGAGAAGTCTGACAGAACTCTCTCTAGTTTCTGCTAGAATTTTAAAACATGACACAATAAGGTTATGATCACCTGCCCAGTAAGCAAGCCCACTGTATGTGTGATGTAGTTTCTGGAGATTGTTATAAAGTCCTGTTTCTTTTACATAGGCTGGAGGTGAGAGATAGTTGGTAGTTTTTCCTTTGTCACTATTTTTTATGTTAACCAGGACATTGGGAGGTGGAGGGCATTTTGAACAGCATTTGTGGATGATGAATGTGCAGCTTTGCCTTTCCTCAGGTATCTGTGCACAGTGTCATCTGTGCATGCCCCACTTGCTCTGCAGCTGAGGGACCCTGAAAGATATCCCTCCCTCAGTTTAATACCCTAGGACCCATGAATTGCTGCACCCAAGTTATGAAAGACATCCTGTTTCTAGGGGAGCTTTCTGTGCTGCTCTGGCTGTCCCTCTCTCAGCATGTTTAGCTCTCAGCACGCTTTGATTATATCTGAAGTGGACTGAACAGGGTTAGTCGAAGGCCACCTGGAGAACTTGCCTGATGGAGACTTCAGTTGATATTATCAACCTACAGTGACAGGAAGTGAAAGAACATTGAACACAAAAGGCAGAAACCCAGAAAAACAGACTGAAAAATGTCTAAGTATTAAAAATCTGTGTGATATTTCTAAATCTCTGTTCAGAGAGCACATTGCTCATTGTGAGGTCTCCTCATCACCAAGTGGGCAACAGTCACAGTTTCCTGGAGCTTAGCATGAAAGCCATCCCAAATGAGCAACAGAATACTGAGCTTTTAGTATTTGAGGCTTTCTCAGAAAGATTACCCCAAGTAGTCTTCTCATGAATAGAAAATGAACAATATTCTGAGAAACGACCAATCATACATTTAAAAGGATGGCATTCCAAGTTTTAGAGAATCTCATTAAAAAGGAGTCATCCAGTGTAGTGAGTGCCTCAGAGCAATAGTGCAAACTCACTGCATTTTATTCATTTTGAATTTTTCATTTTCTGTTTAAAATGTTCAATATAAAATTCTAGTTAGTTCAAAATGAGCCAAATGCATTATGTAATTGCATACTATCTTTGTAAATAATGGAAGTTTTTGAGATTCATGATGTATACAAAACCAAATACAGTATGACATAAAAATCTACATTCATAATCACATACCATATTTAGGTTGCTTTATAAGATTTCATTGAAAAGTGGTTAGGTTTTTGCCTTTAATTGAATCTGTTTTATTAAAATAACTGGATGTTTGAATATATAAGTTACACTAAAGATTCTGAAGCTAAAGAGATATTGTATCTTACAGAGTTAGTACCAGCTCAGCACTGTTAATATCATCCCAGATAGTAACAGTTGTCCCAGCTTTCAAAGGATTCAGTCTCCCTGCCCAAACCTTAAGGAAAATAACTTAATACAGAGCTGTGAATGAGTAATGTAATACATGGAAAGATGTTTTGCAAGATTCTAGACATATCTAGCCCCAAAAGACTTGGTAAAGTTTAGAGTGCCATGAAAAATTGATTTGGGATCTGGCAATAATTAAAATATAAAAACCCAAGATTCTGTATCCTGACAGCTAAGAAAGGAAATTTCCAGAGGAATTAAAGAAACACACAGCTTTTCCAAGATCTTTAAATAATACTGAAGAAATACCATAGGCTAACTTTTCCACCCCTGAAACTCAAGTGTTTAAAATGTAAGCTAAATAGCTTTAGAACATTTTGTTTTTCTAGAAAGAAGGTATCTTTTCTTTCCTATAAGCTATTAATTGTTAGCATCAAAGTATGAAATTTGATGACATATTATGTTTCTTCAAGAAATTTTGATTTTCTAAAGTTTTATGAAGGGTACAATTTCAGCATACAGTTCAGAATGGTATTCAGATGTCTCTGATGCCAGAAAAGCTCAGTATGATATAGCATTTGCACATCCTACAGACAGTCCACATTGGATGACCCCAGAAGGGGAAGATGAATGCAGGGAATGTTCAGAAGGTAGCAAGGACCTAACTCTGAACTTCCTGTGTCTCTGAAACATTCAAGTAGTTTTATTTTGAAATGACAATTATGTGGTTATAACTGATGTGGGTCATTATCATCCCCATACAGATGGCCTTAGCTGGGCACATTCCGTGCTTCTTAGTAGACCCCAGCCTTTGTTTACAACTTTCTGCCCTGCTGCTCTACCTTTGTGGTCCCTGCTCCCACAGCATGCACCACTCTCTTCTCCCTGAATGTGTCCTGCATCTTCCTTGGAATGGTATTCCCTCCACATTACATCCCCTTCTGTTAGTTCTCCATTTGAAACTTCCTATCCACTTGGAACCTCATCCTTCCATTCCCATTTCAGGTGTCAGAGCCTATGTCACTCCTTGACCTCCCCAGTCGAAGCCAATGAGTCCCACCTCTGAGGACTCAGACCATTTTTGAAAATGATTCTATTTCACTTCACTTGACAGTATATTTATTCATTTGTTTTTTTCACTTGCCAATTTCTGTCTTTTTCATCTTTGTGTTTTTCTGTAAGATCAGGCTGGGGTGAACTGATCAGATGATGGTAACCAGAGAACAGACAGGCCAGATGTGAATCAAAAAGAAACTTTATTGCAGGGTGGTTTTCTGGTCCACCAGGGTGCTGAGCTGGAGAAGTTCCACGTGGCCCCTATGGGGCTGGGTATTTCTAACCCCAGGTTTGATGCCCTGCCCCCATCTAGCCATCCTGAACTGCCCTAACACTTTCTTTTTCAGATTGCTTTTCTCAACTCTTTCAATTACTTTCACTATCAAAGAGTTGACAACCAATAATTTATTGAATTTATATATTTCAATAAGTCTAATACATATGTATAATATACACACTCTATATATTTATATATAGTTTTTCCATTTAGGTATTTAATCTGGTTGTATGCCTATTGTCTTTGAAAATTTTAACTCTTTATAGGTTCATCTTTTTGATTATATTGGAACTTAGGACACATATAAAAGGATACATTAAGAAAATAAGTCTTGAGTCTGAATCTAGTTAAGATTTGAATCAGGTTCATACTTGCCTATAATTTTCTCTGAAATGTAATGTATGCTGTATGTGACTTCAAATTTTATTTAGTAACTTCCATTTAACAGTATTACCCCATAACCCAAATAATAGCCTAGTATTCAGATCAAATCTAACATTAACAAATATACACCTTCAGTTACATCATTGAATCTTTTCCTGAATTTTCTAGTGGAGGCATTTTGTGTTACATGGCATGTGTATTCAGAATACTATCTGTGATATATGATTAGTCATGGCTCACACTTCTCTTCATCTTATAGAAATTAGAAAAGTTAAGTTTGAAAAATACCCTTCACAAATAGAATTTTTCAGTTTTGCCAGTTGTGCAATGTTAAATTTGTTACTTTTTAATTATAGTTCAGTAGCATTTCCCAAGGACTCTATCAAAATTTCCACAGCATAGTTGGTATCTCATGCCAGGTTTAGGGTAGGTGCAAAGAAAAATATTTTGTGATAAAGAAAGGTTGTCCTGTATATGTTGATTCACTGGATTTCCAAGACAGTTGATATAACACAAACCATGTTGATATAATACAAAACTCATGTTATTTTGTGGGGATCATCTTACATAATCAATATTATAAGTAGATCTTATATTTTAGTATATTTTAGGAAAGTTAGTATAAATCAAACCCTCCTCTCTTTTGGCCTGATTTTCCTGTGGAGTAAAACTATAACTATAACAAACTATAATTTCATTCATTTATTCAAAATATTCAAGAAAACCGCTTTTTGCCAAAAACTGTCCCAAACACTGTGTCTAGAACAGAGATTGAAATAAATATTACCTTTTCTCATAGAGTTTTGTTTCACGAAGATTAATTTACTAGTCAAATTAGGAAAGTTAAAATTGAACACGTGCGTGTGCTCATGTTTGTTTCACTTTAGTCCCTGAAGTGTGTATGTCTTCATGTGATTGTGTTTTCTGCATTCCTAAAATGCCATGTGTCATAGGAATTCTAGAAGTGTTTGAGTGCCTTAAATTAAAAAAAAAAAAGCTAAATCTAGAAAATGGAACAAAGCAAGCAAAGAAGTCATGGTATGTTAAACTTCAAAGACCAAGTATCTGAAACTGAGTTTTTTTCAGTTAGAAAATTGATTTATATTTAATTAAATTCCACTTGAATAATTATATTCACTTTTGTTCTTATGGTTTCACTGTGGGGGGAAAATACAACCTGCTCCATAGAGGAATAGGAATAAGATTAGGATCCAGGAGATCTATACACTTTGTAAAGTTTATTCATCAAGCGTAACTCAGCTCTGTGATTGTGTGCAAGCCTCTTATATCTTCATGACCACAGTCTGTCTGTCTTCCTACCTATAGTGACCTGGCTGCATGGACTCTAATGTATTTTTTCAATTCCATGCTTTGATATTAGAATCTAAATTTTGGAATGCTTTTGTGTCACAAAAACAATAAAAGTATTAAAAAATTTTAGAGCTGATGGAAATGATTGCATCTGATGGTATGATTATTACTTCATCTGTGTGCAACATTCAGCCATGGGACCATGTGTTTGGAGGCTAGTATGTGCCTAAAAGGATGCTCCATGATATAGGTTGAGGCTTATGTGTTGTTAAAAACTATTCAAATTAGCCAACATGTAGATGATTTTTAAAAATTATTTTAGTGTTCATCTGAATATTTAGATTCAAAATGCGACCATAGGATATGGTAAATACATGGAAGCAGCCAGGAGTTCTGTGGCTGACTGCTGGTTTGTCCTGTGACTTTGAGAAAGCCCTTTCTCTCTTATAGCCAGTTTTTAAATAGAAGAACTGAACCAGATACATTTAACATCCTTTCCAGGATTTTAATTCCCTATGTGCAATGCATGCTTTGCCCCCTCCCAGAACTGATGAAACAATACCTGTTTCATATGACATCTTTGGTAAAACCCTTTTAAAATTCTCTAAGGACTGACACCCTATATAATGGGGTAAAAGAAATACTGTTTATGGAGTATTGCATCTTCTGTTTCAGATTTATCTTCTGAAAGATTACTGAGCAAATCATTCCTTTTATCAGCATACTTGTGGTTTCTGCAGCTGGGCCCCTCACCATACGTTCCATGGCCTGTCACAGAGACTGAGCTTCTCACTTTTGAATGTTCAGAGGGAGCTGCTGAGGAACTGAAAAGGAATTCTGCTTGGAAAGGTTTATTAAGCTAGTATGTGAAAGGATACTTCATATGTTACCCAGAGACAATGTTTAATTATGACCATCATTAATTTTTATTCTTTTTATTATAAAATAAATCAAAACTAGTATAAACTTATAAATATGGTAGTAAAATTAACTTAGAATACCATGTTACCCTAGGCTCCTTATTTCACAGAGCCTGAGTTAACATATCAAGTATGTGGGGGAAGACTTGAGTAGCCATGTTCTTTGTGCAATTTTGGGTACGGAGAAGAAGTTGGATGAGGAGCAGGTGTGCCTCAGCTCGTTTGCAGTTTCAAGCAGGTGTAGCTCATCAATGGCAGTCTAAATTAGTGGAAGTCACTTCTGAGAACAATAATGAACTGAACGCGATTTGTCAGGATGGTCTCTCTGTGGTACCATAATGCCAGATAAATGGAGGACTCAGGAAGAAATTCTTTTTTCCAAAAAAATATTGGATTTTCTCCCTCTCTCACTCATTATCAGTAATGGATCATATTTATCTTCTATCTAATCCAATATTTCTTCCCTGGGTCATTTCATCAAATAGAAATGCTTTTCTGCTCTACTTTTCTTGAATAAGTTATCTCCAAAGAAACCCTGGCTTGTTTCATATAAAATCAGGATGGATATGAATAATTTAAGAGAAACTCTCTTTATGTAAATCTGAATGCTTCTGATTCCCATAAGATGCTTCTCCTGTCTCTGCTGAATGTGCTGTACCCACTGTTCACTCTAACCCTGCATCCTGGCCTCAGGGTTCTGAGGTTCATTCCCATGATTCCTCTGTGCATTTGTATACACTGTTCCACCTGCAGCTTAATACACTTCTCTTCTCCAACTTGAATCTCAGAATCTCAGGAATCATACTGTACCCTCTGCTTTCCTTTTCACAAATGGGAAAATAAATCTATATGTCTATATCTTTATTATGACTCATCAAACAATATCACTGTTCATTAAGCAATACCATTGTTCATTGATAATTAATAAAATGTTAATCACAGGTTTCCTTATCATTTTTTCATAATTCAGTTGTGAGCCATGTGAAGGTCAGGGTTTTGTCTTTCAAATTTGTATTGTTTTTTAACTAATGCAGTACCCAAACATAAAAGACAAACCCTCAGAGTAGAAAGTAAATGAACAATACCTGGAAGTTTAGAGAGTACACAAGGTGTAAATTTGATTGGAAGATAAAGGAAATTCGTTCTAGACCAGAGGTCTGTTTCTGTTCTATCACCGTTGTTAACAGTTGTTTTAGGGTTAGAAAAAGGAATGTTGGGGTAAAGGAATGTCGTAGAAAAAGGCCTTGCCTTGCTCAGAGATTTTTAGGTAAAATTACCCAAAATGGTTTTTTGTGTGTGCTTAGAATAATTCCAACATGTTCAGCTGGAAGAAAAAGCCCTAAAAGGGAATGGAGATACTTACAGCAGTAGGAGGGATCCCTTTTCATGAGGAAGTTGGCGATTACCTAAACACCACTGTAAGGCTCTGTAACTAGTTTAGGTGCTTCCACGAATAAGAACAAAAACACATAAGGACTATAAGTTTTTAATGTACACCCACTTAGGAAAAGGATATGGAAACAAGGGTATCTGAATATCAAGGTCATGGACAGCTGGGGGCGATTTCTTTGATGGCTTCTGTGTGTCTCATGTTAACATACATCCTGCAGCAAGTGAGCGGTTAAGAGAGATCCACAGTTGTTGGCTCTCGTTTAAGAAAATAAATATAAATCTGTAATAGGGGTCAGTGAATGCGTTAAATCTATATGCAATTTTTGTAGGAAAAAAAACTCCAGGCTTGGTTTTCTAAAGGAAATAAAAAAGTTAAGTGCAATCTGCTTTACATAACTCTATGCAATGAACAATAAAATGTCTGTAATAAAGATAATGTCTTCACATATGGAAAAAAATACAAGTACTTGTGTAGCTAGTTGAATGTTTCTGCTCAAGTTGTTTATTTAAAATTTCTATGGTACTTTGAAAGATGCTGCAGGATACCAAATGGAGTAAATATTTCTAAATATCTACCACGACATGTATTACTTAAATGTTATATAAGTAGGGCAAGTTTTCACTCTTTTGATTTATTTTCATGTATATCTAATTTATGCATGTATTCGACATGACTTAGAGTGCTTATAAAGACATATAGAAACCATATTGCTTCTCCTGGAGGAAGAAAAAGAATGAATCAGTAACAATGTCTAGAGGGATTGGTAATGATGTCTAGAGTGCCTTCAAACTGAAGATATTCGTACCTAAATGAAATATGGCAAAGAATCAAATGGGTAGAGGCAATAAAATCACATATCTAACAATACTAACCTGCTAATTTCTCCAGATGTGATTAGAACCCTGTTTTAATAAACATAATCTGCTTCTGATATTGGACATTATTAAGAAACAACATAGTAAGTTCCATGCTTGATTTTAAGGTCTAATTTTATTTTCAGAATTAAGAGATTTTATTTGGGATATTTGGAGCATAATTTCCAAAGTCAATATATTTTCTGACATTTGAGCCCTGGAGATCCACTGATAGTTTCAATGATAGCACTTACTGAACACTATGTGGTAACCAACCACTGAGCAAGTGTTGTGATATTATTCAAGAAAATTGTTAGTAGTGTTGTAAAAAGTACCTGCTGAATCTCAGTGTCTTGAGACAATGAAGGTTTGCCTCTGCTCCATTCCACAGTTACATGAGCTTTCAGGAGGTGTCCTTTCCACGTGGTGATTAAGGGACTGGCCTTCCCAGCCCTGTCTCAGATGACCAGCAAGTGGATGGGAGAACAGACACTGTGCCAAGTCTTGTGTGGGAAGCTCTGGGTTGGGCACACATCACTTCAAGGCCTCCTTCTTTGGCTGGAGCACAGTGATATTCCCTAGAGGTAACTGAAGGAGCATCTAGGAGATGTAATCTTCAGAGCCCAGGTAGAGAAAATGGTATTGGCAACCATCCAGCTAGTCCTGCAATAGGGTTGTTGGTCTAATCCTCACAGCTTTGGCACTGTTGGTACCCCACTTCACAGATGAGAGAACTGAGGCATGGAGTCACATAACCCATGGTTCTACAAAGAACAAATGGAAGAGTGGAGAATAAAGTCAGGCAAATTGTCTTCAGAACTCAAACTCCTAGTCATTAAGAACATACGATTCAAGTCAAATGTCATCCAACTCATAAAATATACTTCTGTTTGCTAGACATTATCATCTATTCTTTTAAACCTTTAGAAGAGACAGTAGTTTCTTTGTTTCAGTACTATTTGTCACTGCACTTCTTCTTTCTGGGAATGTGTGTATGCATGTTTGTATATTCTTCCCAACTCCTGCGTTTTATTTCAGAGATATCACTGTCAGTCACCATCATAATCACGGAAATGCATATTAAGCGGTGTGGTCAGGACTTTATATAGGATAAACACTAGTATCTCCATTTTAGAGGTAAGCAAATTGAGAATTAAAGATGTTGAATCATTTGCCTAAATGGCCCTGCTAAGGGATAGAGCTATTAGTGCCTCAACCTGGAGTGTGGGCCTTTAGCCATTATGATGATCTCACCTCAGTATTTATTTCAAAGGAGTTTGAAACACCTCTGGAATCCCTTTGTTTGTTCATTATATCAAGCTGGATTATGTTCCTGCTGCTAATTGTTTTAACTGTATTTAATGGGCCCCTTTAGGTTACTGGGTTGATGCATTGCTTCTATAGTTTGACATTTTTATGTAAGCAGAAATGGGGTGCTTAATGAGTAGTGTATAATCATTAAAAGGTAAAATCCAACTTTGCTGTTAGCCCTGCTATTCAGGGAATATCTATTATTTACTCATTATCCACTGTGTCCTATTCAGTGCTTTGGGGATTCATTCAGTCAGCTTTCATATATACTTGGGATAATCTTGTCTTTAAAAAGAGTCTAGAAATACACACAAATATGCATTTTACTGAAAATTTCATATATATTGATTTTGACATATACTTGTGTGTGTATGTGTATGTATGATCTATATGTATATATAAAAATCTGAGCACAGGAGCCTACCATCCAGCTTCAATTTCTTTTTTTTATGTGTAGACCTCACCCATTACTACCTGCATTTTGCATCTCCTATCCCTTGAGAGGTTGATCAGGGGGCACCAAGTTGTAATTACACAGGAGTCATAAATTCTGTCATGCACAAAAAGTGACTACAGATAACAATAGTTTACGGTATTTTCCAAAAAGCTAGAAGAAAGAATTTTGAATGTTTTCATCATAAAGAAATGATAAATGCTTGAAGATATAGATATGTTTAATCTGAATTAAACATTGTGCAATGTATACGTGTTTGGAATTGTTACATGATACTTCATGCATATGTACAATTTTGTATATCAATTAAAATAAAATTAATTTTAAGAAATGCAACATCAATAGGCATTAAAGAAAAGACTATGTCTATCACCTACAGGTGAGTCAGTCCAGCCATTTACATTGCCATCACCCTCCTTCTCCATGAAACCCAGTGTGCCCTTGTCTTCTGCCAGAAGCCTACTTTCCTCTATGGAAACTCAAGATTCTTAGTTCCCATTGTTAGCTTTTCCTTCTCTACTCAAACTTCAAATGTTGAAGGTTTGGGATTGTTTCTGGCCCACCTCATGTGTCCCTTTACCTTTCTCATCTCTCTCCCTCCCACTTTTGTGGCTTCAAATGCCA
Organism: Glaucomys volans; assembly: GCA_020662805.1. Taxonomy (NCBI): domain Eukaryota; kingdom Metazoa; phylum Chordata; class Mammalia; order Rodentia; family Sciuridae; genus Glaucomys; species Glaucomys volans. Next base: position 23,561 of record JAJEJO010053153.1, on the reverse strand, counting down.
TTTCTAGACTGATGACTTCCACATTCATTTTGTTAAGCCATTATTATTTTCTCACCTCCAGATCAGTATATTCATCTGGAATCACAACATACTGTTTATTCAATTCTTAGTCTTTTCCTCCTATTTTTTCTATCTCTAATTTTTGTAACCTTGGTAACTAGTACTATAGGGCTGTGACAGGTATCCAGGTGTCGATCTTTTATGCTCCACTTTGCCTTACTAACTCCCACCTCACATCTAATTACAGTAGAAAATATCAAGAGAATTTTTTTCTTTATCTACTTCTGCCCTCCAGCAATTCTCTTTCCATACGACACAGACAGAAAGATCTTTAAAAAGAAAATATGACTGTGCCATCACATTGATTAACATCCTTTGAAATCTTCTGAGTGCTGAGAACTAGTGAGGAAAAGTAACATGACAGCCTCAGGTTATTGGCCCCTGCTTGATTCCAGGGCCTCCCAGACCACTTGTTTCCCTGCCCTCTAGGTGTTCAACACCTGTCATCTTGGTCTTCAGTGTCTCAGAACATGCCAGATTTGCCCTGGACTAGGCATTCCCACATGATTTCCTTTGCTTTGAAAAAAAAAAAAAAAACCTTTATTCTATTATTTTCCTAATTCCTATCCATATCTCATGCACCAAACCAAACTCTGATTCTTCAGAGACATTTTTGCAGTGAATATAAATATAAGCCAAAAGAATGTTGACTTTTTGTTTAAGCAGGCATTTAACTGGCTGAACTTGAACTCCAAATTGTAGTCCTCTAGTGGACAGCAGCTAAACTCATGTCCCCGTCTTCAGACTTAACTGTGCTGTTTCAGGTCTGCAGCGTGTATGCACGGTGCAGGGACAGGGGCTTAGCTTCTGTTGCTCTCTCCTGGGATTTCCCCCTTCATTTTCCAGCCCAGAAATATTTCCTCTGATTACGTAAGCCAGTAAGTGACCAGGCTTCTAATAAAAGATTTGCCCTTCACAGTGGTGACCGAAACTTCCCTCAGGAGAAAAGTTCTCAACATGGGGAAACCAGGGAAATACTGTTGTCCCTGCCCTCATGTTTACTCCTTGCTAATTTCCCAGTTTCTGCCTTCTTCTTTGCCTTGCGGAGTTCTTATGTGTGTGTGTGTATGTGTGTGTGTGTGTATTGTGAACACATATGCTTTGTCAGTGTTTATAATTGTTTTCTATGGGAGCAGATAAGTCTGATATGAGTTACTTCACCATTACCAGAAGTACAACTTTTATTCCATCGAATGAAATAATTATCAAGACCCTACTGTGTGTGAGACACTCCGCAATGTGGGAGTATAGGTATATTCTTTGATCACATTGGGTATATTTTCATTCATTCTACTGTGGGAGATATTATTAAATGACTACCTAAATAACTAATTGAAATTGTCAAAGTAAATAGGAAGGTGGATTCAAGGGCACATGAGCTACATAGGGCAGTCTTCCCTCCTTAGTTGAGTTAAAGACCTCCAGAGGAATGGCTTTAACTAATATTTAGGAATTATTAGACACTAACTACTTGAGGAAGTCACAGTCAGCTCAAGTGGAGAAAGTATTTTAGGCAGTAGAAAGAGCCAGAAAGAAGTTCTTAGAGCAAGAAGGAACTTTTGTAAATAAGGTTAATGTGATGAAAGATTTAGAGAATAAGGGAAGAATAACTAGTGATGTAAAATTTGTTTCAAGAGATAGGATGCCCTGGGATCATTTTATGTAGGGGAATTATTTCTTCAGGTGTATAGTAGTTCCACCTCAAAGACAGTATTTGAATGCATCACCTTCTAAATTGTTAATGCAAAGATTTATTAACATCAAGTGAAATTTATAACCCATGTTTCTAGGTTTTCTTATAGGATAAGCATCTTTTACATCTTTTACATTGCAGTTTTATCAACTAGAGTATGCTAGTAGGTGTATTCTCTGTACATTTTTCAACTGTTTTCTGGTTTTGTTTGACTTTTACAAATAAATTAGTTTACATAATGATATTATGAGCATCTTTTCACAAAAGCCATTTTTAACATTTAGAAAGTTCAAGCTTTAAGGGTGTCTTTTGTAGACCTTGAAAATTTAAATATAAAATTGCTTTGTAAAATTTTATTAAAACTACCTGTAACGATGGGATAATTACATTAAACTAATTTTAAAAATAAATTGCTTTAAATATAGCATCATTTATATAGATTTATGTCAAGAATTTTCATGAATGACTGCATAAATTAACATATGGAAATAAGAAAATGTCTATTCCTACCACACATTGTCCACCCTTATTTATAGGAAGGAATCCTTCAAGACACCAGCAGCTGCTTTTGAACATTAGGTGTACCCGAACATAATGGCATTTGTGAATACATCCACATAAATCGAAAAGTTCCGAGTACCTAATAACTACACAGCTGCAGGATTTTCAAATCTCTTTGAAGATTCTCCAGGAAAAGTGTGCTTTCTGCCTGATTAAGAGAATTATCCCGAGTGGAAACTGTGATTTGGTTTTCTTTATATTAAATTTGTTCATGAATGAAAATTACAGGTAAGGGTAATTCTAAGGAGAATAGTAGGATTTTAAAGAGATAATAAATCTTCTGTGTCATACAGTTGCTGAGAGCACGAGCGCCACCATTCCTTTCCCTTTTGTTGCATGAAGTCCTTCTTTTCCATTCTGCAACCAAGTGCACCACGTTGTCTCCTTTCCCACCACTGTCACTTTCCTCTGTGTAAGCACAAAGCTTGTTTAGCAGAGGTTCTGGGAAAGTACATGATGGATCCAGTTCTTAGAGCTTCCTGTCTGTAGGTAATGCTGCAGTCATTTTAGATTAGAGATAAACAGTCATGAAATTGGAAACAGGTTCCTCCAGCTTTTCACAGGAATCTAAAACAGCACAAATACTTGCATACAAAAAGTGTGAGTCCAACTCAAACATCATAAAATAATTCACAGTGCATGCTTAACAGCATGCAGGGCCACATGAACATATTAAATGACATTGCCTGATGCCAAAGTCACGTATGGTTTCAACATTCACTGGGAGGCAATTTGGAGCAGTTTTAGTTTAAACTTGAACTAATGACACAACTTTGTTTACCCATGTGATGTCACAAGAAAAAAAAGTTTTATTCTCTTCACCTCTTTCCTTCAAAGTCGTTATTGATAAGTGATCAGCTTGCCAGTTGATTGCCCTTGGAAATAAAGATTATAAGATGACAACAGTTGGAGTAGTTGTAATGTTGAACATTTAAAATGTGTCAGAAGGTTTACAAGAATTGTGTCATTTAATTTCCACAACTACTCATGTGTTAAGTGGTATCACTACTGTCCCTTTAATAGTGGAGAAAACTGAGGACTTAGGCTTTTATTAATATTAAAAAGTCTTTGTATTTTACATTTAGGAAGCTAAATTATTAAAGGCATCTCATTGTAGACATTTAGAATTTAACTCTAAAACTGCTTTGTGGAATAAAATATTGAGGCTAGCTTTAAACATGGAGTAATTAAATTAAGCTAATTTTTAAAAATTTACTCTACAAGGGCTCTGCCTACCTGCGATGTCCTTTCATTGCTTCTTGTCACAGGCAACCCTGTTGCTTCCGGTGACTCTAGTCTGTCTGACCTATGGAAGGAAGCAACAGCAGTCACAAAAAGTTTATAAGCAGGGTCATGGCAGTCTTAAAATCCTAATGAAGCTCCCATGATCTCTTCTCTCTGATACTCAGACTCATTTAAAGCCCAACAAGTTAAATCCAAACCCTGTTACTCTCCGCAAGAGCAGGTTTAAAGTGAGGGCAAATTCGGCAGATGTTCACCTTTATTTGAAGCCTTCCTCTTTCTTACCAGTGGGGGAAATTGTGGAATAAGGATGTAGTCATCTAAGATTTAGTGAGGTAAAGCAAGTGAATTTTAAGACTTTGAGATTTCAAGCATATATTCAGATTTGGGAACTGGCCCTTCTGCTTACTCTAGCTGACCATTATGTAGAACTCTTAAATTTCTTTCATCCCCTTTCACAAGATTTTAAGCAAATATTTCTGTGTATCAATGATATAGATAGAAAATGTATGAGCAAATTGATGCCCGAATGGTCCTTCTTATCACAGAGTTGGAATAAATATTAATATATAGTTTCAGGGGTAAACAAAAACTTACCCCCTAACTTCCCAAATTCCTTTCTTACCTGCTCACAGAGACCATAAATTATTGAAGTTAATTATAGAATCATTCTTTTGATTTAAGGCTCCCTATCTGAGGTTAAAGCTCAGATGCACCTGGGAAAGACAATACCCCAAGGCTTGTAAATCACAGTGTGATGAGCTCACCAGATTTTTCCATTAAAATGTTTTGATAGGGCATAGAGCTGAAGGGAGAAGAAAAGTCTGAGCCCTAGAGAAGAAAGGGGAAGAGCTCAACTCAGAAGTCTTGCAAAAGGCAACAAAAATTCACAAGACCCTGGTCTTCATGTACTTACTTTGAGTGATAAGGTCACTATGAGTAGTAACAGACACACCAAGGTGAGGAAATATAAGACCTAAGCTGAAAATCAGCCCTTCACAACTGTGGATCTGGAAAATAGGAGATTAGTGGGTCAAGATAGTATTAGGTGCAACAATCAGCATCAAAAATAGGAAGTGCTGCAATGGACTCCTACACAGGATGTAAAATCCAAAAGCAATTAACAGATTTGAGGAAGAAGGAAGGAATCTGAAAAACCATTTATTCTGTGTCTCTCATCAAATATTGCTGGAGGGTAAACACTTGTGCAGCTCTTAATCCTCCACCGGAACATGGATGAGTAATGACTCTTGAGAAGCTAGGTCCTCTTGTTGGCTCTCTGGTTTTGAGATTTGCTCAGGCAGTGACAGGTCTAGGTTAGTACCCTAGTCACCAGCCCAGATGAAATGACCTGATACCAACAAGTATCCCCTCCACTCGACCTTAAGTCTGCAATGTCTCATATTCAACTTTGGATGGTAAAACAATATCTTGATGATGATGATTAAAACAAACAAAAGTACTGGCTACTGTTTTAGCAAGGAATCGTTCTGGGATTTTCCAAAGTATAGGAGTGTGAGTTTCTGGAATCTTCTTATGCAGAAGCTGTTCTGTACACATGGATTGTTTACTCAGGAAATCAAAGATGTGAGTCTCCTCACTTATGGTCTCATAAACTCTAAACATAATCTTGTACTCATTTGAGCACCGTAACGTTTTGTTATGCAGCAGAATGAATGAAAATCAAGGGGAGGCATATTCGGTGTAGGCATTTTGCACAAAGTCATGTCATCGACCTGAGAGAAAGCTTCATTTTATTTTATTTTGGCAATATGGTATCAAACCCAGAGCCTTGCACATGAGCAACATCCCCAAACCCCAACTTGGAAGAAAAAGTACACATGTTAACCATTTTGATTCTCTTTGATATGCTCAGGCATAATATAGCACTATTTACTACAAGGTTAAATATTAGAACAATATTGGACTGGCCTGAGGAATATTAGAGGAAAATGAAAGGAAAACTACCAGGAGCAGAGGAATTTATTTTTAATTGACCAATAATGATTGTATTTATCGCTGTAATATAAGGCTTTGGTCTATGCGTACATTATAGAAAGATTCAATAAAACTAACATATTCATCATCTCTTTTTTCCTCATTAGTTTATATAACATAACCAATATCTAGTTTGATAGATGAAGCAGTTCTGCCCTCCAGATTGCCCATACTAGCTGGTGCCCTATGTCTCTGGGGGAAGCCAAAAGGCCAATAGTCAGGAGAGTGAATCTGTGGAAATACACTACTTATTCATAGAACTTGGAAGTAATCTTTTCCAGTGGTTTTAGTAAAACAGAATTTACCTGAGTCAATGGATCAATAAGCTTTAGTCAGTTTTGGTTCATTTTCTCAGTATCTATATTTATTTGCTGGTATTCATATATGAATTTTTTTCTTTTCTATAAAATGTGATTGAGCAACTGTTTTAGCTACAAATGTGCAGATAGAAGTGCTGCTTTATGGATGTTTCTGAACTTCACATTCTGCTATCATGGCAGAGTGATGTAACAAATAGAAAAATTTCTTACCAAATAGGAAAGTTTCTTAGGCAGTTTGGGTTGCTTTAACAAAAAAATAATAGACTAGATAGCTTAAGGAAAACAGTTACTTCTCGTGGTTCTGGAGGAGAGGGTGTTCAAAGTTAACGCTCCAGAAGACTATGGTGTCTGCTGAGGACCTAGTCTTCTTGCTGGGCCTTCACGTAATGGAAAAGAGGGCAAGAGAGCTTTATAAAGGCACTGATCCCATTACAAGGACTGCATGTTTATGATCTGAATACCTCCCAAAGGCCTCATTGCCCAATACCATCACGGTGAGTATTAGGATTTCAGCATATGAAATTTTGGTGGAACACAGACCAATACTGTAAACACAATTTAAAGATTAAATAGAAAATGTTTGCTAAATATTTTATGTGATTAATTAATATATCTGGGTAACTTTAAAGCATCATTATCTTTCCCCAGGTAGTATTTAATCTGAAACCTTCAGGACAAATACCTTCTTCATCCACAGGAGATAAAGTGACCAGTTTTCTATATGGCCACTAGTAACTGAAACTCAGGAACACCAAGGGAAAGTAGATAAACAGCAGAGCAAGGACTTCTGCCTAGAATGTTGAACTTCAAATATTATTCAATTTTGAACATAGTGTTGTGTATATTAAAGTGTATAATGAAAAAATATTTGTACTAAGATATACCACAGCATGTTTAATAAACTGTAAATTAAATTGATTAAAAATGTGCTATAGTAATACATAGATAAATACATGCATATGGACATATTGTATGCATCTGTTCTCATCTATGTATTTGACACACACGTGTATACATTATTCTGCTGTAAAAGTTGTTGAGATTTGGAATCAAAGTCTTCAAATGTGGTAAGCAGCAGTCTTTGTGTTTAGAATCACCAACTATTATTCTGGATGTTATTTCAGATAATTCAATGTATAAAGACATCAGATTATCCACTCACTTTCTTCAGAGACCTTAATTTCAAATGCAATGGTTTTATGGCTGTATTTAAAAATAAAGCATTAATTATTATTATTATTTTTTTGGTACTGGGGATTGAACCGAGGGGCACTACACCACTGAACCACATCCCCAGTCCTCTTTTGTATTTTATTTAGAGACAGGGTCTCACTGAGTTGCTTAGGGTCTTGCTAAGTTGCTGAGGCTGGCTTTGAACTCACGATCCTCCTGCCTCAGCCTCCCAAGTGCTGGGTTTACAGGCGTGCACCACCGCGCCCAGCAGCATTAACTATTTTTAAAAGTCAAAGCTCTTATTTTAAGTCAATCTATTACTGTCAACTATAAAGAGCAGAATCTAGTTGCCCAAAATATAGGTTAGAGGCCAAATAATCCCAAGTCCCTCAGATGAAATCCCTTAGAAATTCTGATGGAGTTAATGATGGGCAGAAATATTTCTATGATTCTTCATTTTCATGAACACTTATAATAATGTGTATGTATAAGAAAATAAGAAACTCAAAATTTACAGTCCTATTAAGTGTTTTTTAGAGATAAAAAAAATCCAAGGTTGGTCTGTCATCAATTACAGCTTTCTGAATGTGTCTTTAAGATCCATTCACTTTGGCACATGGTAAATTATATTAAAAGGAAAATTAGTTTGTTGTAAGTATGGAACCACTTTAAAGAACTCATGCCATTTTCTTATAATTTGAAAGCAAAAGAAAGCAAAAAAGGAAGTACATGGAATATACTTCTAGATGCACCAATACTTGCTTAACCTTAAAATTGACTTTGGATAGACCAACTTCCCAGGGATTGCTGAGCCTTTGAATAAATGAGCCAACATGTTGAGGAAGAAGCTGTGTGACAGATTTCAATAGCTTTGACCTTAAAAGTAAATACAAAGCCAAGGAGCTCCCTGGTGTTCCTGGAACCCAAACTCATCCAAGTGGACAAACTTGCTGAAGTCCTATTTGGAGAGGGCAGTGGATATTGAATGGAGACCTTGAGGAGCAAATGAGAGAGAAATGGGATATGAAATTTTTTATATGAGGATATTTCTCAAAAAGAATATTCTCCTCCAATGGTAAAAAATTAATCCATTTGTGGGCATAAGAACCGTAAAGGGAAGAGCTTAGCCTGAAGGAGCTCCAGTTTATGTCACTACCTTCTCCTCAGGGTGGGATTTTGAGACTTGGCAGGAGTGTGATGTAATCTTGGTGGGCTTAAGTGGAGATTTACATTCTCAGTCAGCTTTTAGGGTACCTCTGTCTAGTCTGGCCTCATAGTGTGGCTGCTTTCAGACTTGGTGAGAGCCAGTTAAAAGCTCCAGCAAGGCATTCGGTGAACCCACCACCACCAGTGTGAGAGTGGATTATAGACATGGGTTGGTGTGCTCTTTGAACAGATGCTTTTTCTGCAGTTTAGCATGCTTTGGTAAACTGAACATTTAGCTTCCTTTATTTTGAGTTCTATAATCAGGAGATTTAGCTTGTGGGAATTTTAACTCCTTTCTACAAAAGCAACCTTTTTGCTGACCTGCAATTTTCCCAGAGGGAAAAATAGAGTTTTCTAATCCTCTTTGGGAAAGGTTAGTTTGGGGTCACTAAAAATGGCAAAGTAGCACTGTGCTAGTGTATAGCATGTCATGAGTGATTAAGTAAGAGTTGAAGAGAAAACTAACTATTGGTCTAATCAGTGTGTATAAAAACTGTCTAATATTGCTATGTCCTTTATTATAACTAAAATTCTATTTCAAAGAGAAAGATGTAAACACAGACTCTAGAGCCATGTATATTATCACCAGTTTTAGGTTCTATACCATGAAAATGTATTCGTTAATGAAACTGAGGGTTTACATTGTTTGGAAGATTGCATGAGTGTTTCTACTTCAGTACAAGTGACATGATGTTGCTGAGTTTTTGTAAAGGGTCATTGGCACCACAATAGTGCAGCTTACATTCCAAAACTCAGTTCAGAAATGCCTGTTTAACATCCTCAAATCATGTTATTTAAGCTGCAGTAGCACATTTTAATTATGACTTCTTGTCACTAGGAATCTTCATACCCAAGGATGGTTCCCCAGAGCGACATAGACCCAGCATTACAGGAAGGCAGTTTTATTGTTGTTTATGACAAAATTCAAGGGAGTAAAACATTAAGAACTCAGCAACTCTGCACAAACTTTAGTCACAGAATAGGGACATCACTTAATTCAGGAATTGAGTGAGGGCAGGAAATTACTAACTAGCAAATAACCTGCACTGTTAATTCACCGTTTGTCTCCAGGTTGTGTTTCATTTATAACTTTGTTGAATGGAATCCCAATTGCTTCTTTTTAGGATGCTGGCATGTATAACAGTTGGAACTGTTTGCCAGGCAGAAAGGAAAAGCTCTTGTGCATTTTATGCATTCTTCTATCTATTAATATCGTCTTTAAACTGTAATTTTTGTTTGACTTAAGTCCCCTATGTATAATTTAGTACATGTCAAATGGCTTCGTCATACTCTGTCCATTTCTAGTTTGTGTCCTGAATCTTCGTAGTGCAGGTGTTGGTCTGAATTAATGCCAGAATGAGACTTTAGATTCTGTGAAGTGCGAAATTTTTACATTTTCCCATGATTGTGTTTGTTGCATTGGTATAAATTAATGCCTGGTACTTGCACGCACTCAAAAAATATTTGTTGAATGAAGGAATAATACCAAATCCACAAATTCTTCCATGCTTTTATCCCAGTGGTCACCTAATAAAGACTTTATCAGTTTTAAATAGAAGTTTTTCCCCCCCTCCTGTATTTAATTTCATCTTAATTACATCATGAGACCAGAATGCCTGTGTTTAAATCATGAACTTCCCCATCTGAACAATCATAGACAAATAATTCCCTCTTTAACTTAAATTATAAGAATATATACTTTGTCTATTGTGAGGATTAAATGGGTTCATACTTACAGACCCCTTGGTGTAGTGACAAGAAGTAAAAGGGAAATATTAGCTGTTAACAGTGTTACTATTATTATTATTATATAAGCAGCATTCCTAGTGTTAGTGGTATTTTCATGGAATAAATCTTTGCTTCTTGTTTATTTATTTATTTATTTGGGGGTACTGGGAATTGAACTTGGGGGCTTTACCACTGACCTATATCCCCAGCCTTTTTTATTTTTCATTTTGAGACAAGGTCTCACTGAGTTGTTTAGGGCCTTACTAAGTAACTGAGGCTGCCCTTGAACTTGCTGTCCTCCTGCCTCAGCCTCCCAGGTAGCTGGGTTAATAGGTATGCCCCACTGGGCCTGCTAATCTTTACTTCTTTTTTTTTTTTTTTTTTGGCAGAAAACTTATATGGCCCTTTATTATATTGGTATTTTCCAAAGTGGTGTTCTAGGACTCTGTATTATTAGGAGTCTGCCCAAATAATTCCCCCCTAATAGATACCTATAAACTTGTCAAGACTAAAAATTTAGTACAAGGTTCAATTTTTATTTTTGATGAGTTATTTTCAGTAACCCTATCTGGCTTTCCTGACTTGAGGCAGATACCTGCTATAGCAATTCAAAGTGCTTTGGGTTAGCAGGGCCATGTTTAAACTGTTGCGTGCAAGAAATTGACTTCTTATTATGGAAATTGGAAGTAATATCTGAACCCATGACTTGGCCAAACTTTTTATTCCTGTTATTTTGTTTTTTTTTATAACCAGGTCACTCTTCCTCTGGAGCATACACATTATCACTACAAGTCCTTTTAAGAAAGAGTATGAGGGGTACTTTTAAAACTTTCAACGTACACTTTGACAGTAAATTCCCCAGCTGTGAAAATAAGACTTGACTTATTTCCTCCAGTGATAGAAGTAATTTAGAAGAGAGGAATAAATGAATCATAGGCTGTTAGGGCTCAAAATAACCTGGCAAATTACTGTGGTCAGAGAAGGCAAGTCATGCAAGGGTGCAGCTTGTGTCATGAGCTCACATCCACGATGCATGTCCACACTGTGCCTCGTGACTGCTCTGGGTCTGATGCATTTGTGTTCAGAACCTTTCCCAGACATCCACCACCAATCAATTGACATCGCCACTCAAGATGAAACTTATCTGCCATCCCTGAGTTCAAGTCAATCTCTTTCTGTTTATAGAACAATTTTAAAAGTCTCATTTTAAAGTCTCATTTTAAAGTTCTCATTTGATTCTTTCCAAGTCACAAAATTATCAATAGTTAGGTCTATAGGTTTTCTGATTCTGAATTCAGTATTCTTTCTATTCCAACATCTGAGAAAAATAATGGTGTTAAAAATATGTAATATTAGCAACAAGTAAAGAGAAAAGAAAAAGAAAACAAATTGGTGAAAAAGGTCTTAAATTACTTTGATTCCTTAAATTCATTTTCCAGAAATACCCAGAGTATGTAATAACAGGCAGATGGGGGCCTGGGGTGGGGATGCTCTTAGCAATAGGAGGTGATGGGGTGACCACAAGTGTGCAGAGACATTGGTAAATACTGGAAGGGTCTGCATACAGTTAATGATTCAAATGGAACACTGACAGATCTTGTTATTTTTGAAATATACTTGAAAATCTGCCCCTGGTATCAGATTTTACAACCAATCCCACATGTAAGGAAGATTGTAAAAATGGTCTCAAATGTTTGGAAAGTTTTTGTCAGACTTGGTGCAAACTTAGTTAAGCATTTAATCAATGTAGGTTTATTTTCATAGTCTTAACATAAAGCTAGTAGTTCTGAATTTTTTTCCAACTTGAAATGTGCATTAAACAAGTTCAGCAACTAAGTTTTGGTTTTAGAAAGTATTAAAAATGTCAACTTAAAATACAAATATTCACAAATTTCTGAAAGTTACTAAATTTGTTTGAAATTATGTCTCTATATGTCAAATAAGCATTATATAAAACACTTTTAACTCCAGCCCCAGATCTAGAAATTGATGTGTATGAATTTCCCCTTCACTCAGTTCAGGTTATGTTTCTAAGGGATATGAGATCTACTCTCTGAGCCTCTTCAGTAGTGTTTCGTAGGGTAGATTGTGAAATAATGTTTGTAGAATTCAATCACCTTTTTCATTATAATACACATAGTTTAGGACAGATCTGTGGATGGTTTCCAGTAGCCCACACTGTGAACTATAGTCTCACCAAATTAAACAGATTCATAAATGTTTAGATCAATAACAAAATACAGTGATGCTCTTTCACAAGCATGAAAGATGCCTATCCTCTATTTTAATAATGCTTTTTGCAATTTTTTCTGTAGTGACTTGTTTTGACTATGTATCTTCAAGGCAGAGAACCATGAATAGTTCTGGTCATGTAGGAGTTGTTTGATAAGTCATTTAGTTAGTGAAAAGAATAGAGGAAGTCACTTCAAATATCATAAACCTAAATCCTACCACCCCAATCCACATACAGCATTTTTGATGCTCTTTTGTTAATATTTATTCAGTTATTAGTTGTTATTATTTTCAGCATTTTGTATTAGAACATAAAAATGAAGTTAATTTTCTATAATGCTTATGGTGCTTAGGCTTAATTCAGAAATCATAAATGTTTTCATGATATTGGCTCAAAAGTATTTTAGAAAGAAGCTGAAACCAGATTAGTTCAAAATTATGAGTCAGTCAAACTGATAAGCTGAATTTAATTATTTAATATTTTAAAATTATTTTAGAAGAGCTTAACTTATTTTGTTAGAGTACATCATTCTTCATATTCACAACATTTCAATTTCTTATGTGGTTATAATTTATATCATATAATGACAAATACTGTTAAGTCAGTAACTATTTTATACCTTTGGATAAATTCAGAGTAAGGGAGAGAGAGAGAAAGAGACCCTGAAGAGTTTTGAATGTGATATTCAGTTGTTTAAAATAATATTTCAGAAATTTACAAATTTATTTTTCTTTTTCTAATGTTTCATTTGATCCATGATCATATTGGTTTTTTTAGCTTTTTCATCACTGTGACCAAAACCCCCGACAAAACAATGTAGAGGAGGAAAAGTTTATTTTAGTTCATGGTTTCACAGATTCCATCCATGGTTTGCTGACTGCTTAGCTCTGGGTGTGAGGTAAGGCAGAACATCATGGCAGAAGGGTGTGGCAGAGGAAAGGAGCTGAAGACATGGCATCCAGGAAGTAGAGAGAGATCTGCTCTATTTTGCCAGGGGCAAAATATAAACCCCAAAGGCACACCACTAGTGACCTACTTCCTCCAACCATGACCTACTTGCCTACAGTTATCACCCAGTGAATCCACATCTGCAGATTAAATAACTGATTAGGTAATACCTCTCATAATCTCATGGTTTCACCTCTGTACATTCTTGCATTGTCTTTTAGGGAATAGCTTATATTCAACACATATTAATTAACTATTGGTTGAAACTGACCTCAGTGAATTTTCTAGAATGTAAAACATAATGCCATGGAAGTGGTTATTGAAAGGTGTTGGGGTGTTATGTATATGAATCTGTAGGAGGAGGGGTGCATATGAAAAATATTTAAAAGATAGCTGTGTCCAGTGTTGTATTCAATAGTGTCATGTCTAAGGCTAGAGCCCCAGGGTTCTCCTCATTTGGGAGAGATTTAATCAAGGAGTACTAGGGGTAATATTTTGGAATTAGATATTGACAGGTATTTTGGAATATTTTTCTTTTCCCTAAACTAGTATCTTCTTTGCAATGAAGGGGATTGCATTGATAACTTAAACCTATTATTAAACAAAACTGAAATTTTAATGACTGCCATGCAGTTGAGTGATAGAAAGAGGCAACAGATAATTCTAGTAATTTGACAGGGATTCTTAAATCATGGTGAACACAGAGTGGTCTGACCCCATACCTGATCCTCAGGGCTCCGTGGGCAAATGGAGACCAAAGCTTTAGCCCTTGTTGGATGTAGGCTTGTAGGTCACATAGTGCCACTTTCACAGAAGTGTGTTGACTGAAGAAGGTAAGACACCAGCTGAGATTCAAGAAATGAGGAAATAAAACCTACCTCTCAATGGGAAAAATGTCAAAAAAGCTTAATTTTTTGGACCTAATTTTTACAAGCCTGCTTTTGACCTTTGGCTACAAAGCATTTGAATTCTTCCAACATTTAAAATGGTCTCATTCTAAGTCTTGCCCAAATTTTTGTAGCAACAGTGCAAGTCTCAAATTCTGGAGTCCTTGGTAGATAGACCAGGTCCAGGTGTGGTTAAGTGTCCCCTGACTCACATCTTCAGATGTGGTTTGTTATCTTCTGAAAGCCTATGAACTGTCAGACAAATTACTAGCTTCCCAAACATCAGAGATTGGCAAGACAGACAAAACATAATGACAAAAGACCACATCACTGAGTAGGCAAGAAAAGGGCAGGTGCATAGCAGCCGTGGTTGCGTCATTTGAAGTTGGGAAAGAAGTTTCCAGTTCCAGGGTGACACATCAGTTTTACCTTGTCTGAAATGCTGTTTTTATGACATTTGGCTTTAGCTTCTCAGATCTTAATTTTACCCTCTGAGTAATCTTTCCTTTTACATTAAAAAAAAAAGGCACATTTTTGCTTCTGAATAGTTTTTTCAGCTTTTTCCTAATTGTAGTGATTTTGGAGCACAACATTTCTCCTTCATTTTTGCAGTTTCAGGCTGCTGCCTTCATTTAAAAATGACAAGATGACATGAGTCCTGTAAAAACCGTGTGGGTGTCTTCTGTATCAGTTTTTAATCCTCTCCCCTAGACAGAAGCCTCACTCAAATCTTCTAAGATTAGCCCTTTCTTATATTGAGCCTCCTGTGAATTGCTATGGGACAGTGCCCTAAGGTTCTTCAAAGCTTCTCCTTTTCTTTAAGATCTTCAGAGGTATTTTATGTATTTGAAAGTTATTGAGTTACTTTAAAAGTTTTGAAAGTCTTACCAAAGGGTTTTACTTTCAGATCCTTAGTTTCATTTTATATTTTACCATAAAATTTAGAGCCAATTTGTGGCATTTTGCTGACAATGCCTTGGATTTGAGAATCTTCTCCTGGAGATAGGAGATGAGATAGTTTTAGTTTTGAAACCAGTTGTTTCTGAATCCTTTCTACCTCCTCTGTATTTTACTTATAAACTAGATATTTTGTCGTTATTTTGTCTCTTTCTTCTCAGTATGTCATTGACAGAAGAAATAGGTGGGATTTTCAATAGCTTTCTGGGAATTATTGAGTTTATTAGGTAACTTCTCTATTTTTGCATTATCATTGATGATGGAGGTTCCAAACTTTGCTCCATGACTCAACAGTAGCTTTCAGTACCGATTTTCTCTCTTACCTTCTGCTTTCATCCACAGTTTCAAGACTGTTCTAGTTTCTTCCTGCCAGTCAGTCTCAAAGCCAATGCCACATATTTCAAGACTCTATTATGGTAACACCCCTTTATGCCAAATTTGCTTCAGAAGTTTGTTATTTTATTGTGTGCAAAAATTCTATGGGGCGGGAATATGAAGTTTGGATAGTGCACTGGGGGTGGCTCATTTCTACACTACAGTTTCTGAAATTTCATGCAGAAGGGCTTGAATACTGGTGATGCATTAAAAACTGGGTGCCGGAATGATCTGAAGGTTCATTCATGCACGTGTTTGGCAGCTGGCTTAGATATCACAGAGCCTTGAACCATCAACCAGAATTTCTACATGTGATCTCTCCAAATGGTCTAGGTTCCTGGCTACATGGAGTAAGAGTATTCAGACTTCTTACCCAAAGATCCAAGTTCCAAATCTGTGTATCTTAGTGAGGTATAGTGACATAGTCTTTATGACACAGCCTAGGAGGTCATACATTGTCATTTTTACCATACAATACTGGAGAAAGTCTTGATAAGCATGGATTTCAACTGGTGGACAGTGACAGTGTCCTCTTGATGTGAGGATTCGGTGAATTTGCTGATACGGTTTTAATTGACATATGTCAGGATAATTCTGACCACAGGTTTATTATTATGATAAAAGTGTGGGCTCTAAAGTCAGGTGGACATGTTTCAAATAGTGGCTTAATATTCACTTGCTCTATGAACTGGGGGCAAGTCATGTGTTCTTCATCATCTTTAAATTCTGCATTCTTAAAATTTAATTGTGAGGATTAAATAAATTTTATATTTAAAGTTGTAGAAATTGTTGACACATAGTTCTTTACATAATTATGGTGTAGTAATGGATAGTTCATGAGATACAGATGTCAAAGGAAGATCATCCTATGTAACCTGATAGATATTGTTCACATCAATCAACATTTTCTTATCAATATCTGGACCTAATACAAAAATGTCTAGAATTTGATGCCTGTTGAAGGAACTGAAGCTTGATTGGCACTGTGGAATGATTTGGAAAGCACCGATCTGAATTAAAAGTAAGCATTGTTCTGCTTGTGGTCTCTTCTGTTTTCTCAGTTAGATTCCAATCTGCAGCCTCAGAGAAGCTTCAGGCTTTTCAAACTACAAATTATTCATAAATGTTTGTTGATTTATACTTTCAAGCATGTTCTGAGTTCTTATTATATGAAAATAAAGTATTTGTTTCTGATAAATATTATTTTAAAATTTACATAGTTACAAAAAAGAAGAAAAACCTCACTTTGAAATTGGTATTAACCATCATTTATTGTCAGGAAGTTTTAAATTAGTTTCCCTTTAAACTTCAAATATAAAATTGTCTACATATCCATAATGAATTATATGTAAGGATACATAGTAGGGACATCATTGATAGGTTAAAATTCAATGCTTTGAGAAATAAATGTATTACATCCCATGAAAAGATCTCAAGTAAATAAACCTCTGCTATTCCTTGGAATATATTCACAAACATGTTCTAATACTCTTTCTTTTGTAGGGAGGTTAGAAATGAAGGTTTGTTTTTTTTTCCTTTTCCTATTTGATTGTTTCCATTATATTGCTACATGGCACTTGATCTGGGCTATACTAAATTTCACCAAGTCAAGTACAAATCCAGTACTGAACTTGATATATCTCAAGAGAGAGTACATGTGTTTCGCTAATGCCTAGTACAGGAAGTAAAGTGTAAAAATGATAACTATTAAATACCTTGGCATAGAGTAGCATAGTGAACATTTACAAATCATGGCTCTGGAGAAACCTTTTCTGAGCTTTTCTTGTACTTAATGAACCAGTGTCAACCTTTCAGCATTAAGATTTAAGGTCAACTAAATTTCAGACTTAATTAAATTGACTAAACATTTTCCTAACATGACTAATTTTTTCTTGTTTAGTGAAATAAACGATGTCAGATGGGCATAGTCTAAACCTCCAATCTATCAATAAGTACTTTTTGAGTTTCACTCAAATATCAGGATTCTTTTTTTTAACCTTTATTTTATTTTTTTATTTTTATGTGGTGCTAAGAATTAAACCTAGTTCCTCACACATGCTAGGCAAGTGTTCTACCATTGAGCTACAACCCAAGTCCAGGATTCTTTCTTAACAATAATTTCTCCTTTAGATCAGCTCAGCTTTGGAAAAAAAAAAATTGCTATTTTCAGCTAAAATAAAGGTCTGCAAAATGGCAAAATGCTTTAGGTGAAGTATATTATTGCCAATATAAATGAGCTTATGAATCCATTATAAATTAATACTTCTACATTTATTTACTTATATTTCAAAATTTGATACCAGTTTGGGATATTATAATGTCAGAATTTATTTAAAATTATTACATTATTAAATGAGTATATATTTCATATATATGTATCTGAATGGGACTACATATTATTTGCCAATGTGATTTGATTCTGATTGTAAAGAGTGGGTATGAGGATGTTTTTCACCTACCTAGTAAAGTGTTATGTGTTTTTAATGAAGTAATATTTACATTTTTCTGGGAAGGTACTAGTCCTAATGCAATATATTTAATGTCAATGCATAGTTTACAAAATGAAGTAATAGCATTACAATAACAAATCCTGTAATAGAACTTCCTGCCTATTGGGAACACTGTGATCATCTATAACAATCAAAGAGAAGAGTGATTTACTTTCAAAATTATCGAGGAGACTATTCAAGTAGCAGTCAAAGCAACTGTATTTCTGCAAAAAAATGCCCTCTTTACTTGAAAATACAATAAAAATTTGAGTAAGATTTTAGTTTTTTATCTAATCATTTATTCTAAATTCCATTTTGAAATCTCTGTACCATGTCCTCTAACATAGCTGATATTGGTAATCCATTTCCCCCTTTTCATTTGATTATTGTATAGGAAAAAATATGAATTACATTTACATTTTCAAGGTACCACCACTTGGCTTAATTTATTTCTATATTGTTTGTACAATATTTTTGTTTGTAAGCTATTTTACATCACATATTACTTAGAGTTTAATTTGTTATTTTTATCTTTTGAGAAGAAATTTAGAGCACTTGATTTAAACTTATTTTTTATATATTCTCTTTAGTTCTGCATGACAGAATTCTTTTTCATATAATTATACAAGCATGGACTATGTCTTAGTCTCAATATGATCTCATTCTCGGGGATGGACATCATGGTGGGATTCAATGTGGTATATGCACATAGGAAAATTATTATGGATTCATTCTGCTGTCTTTCCTTTTCTGGCCTCTCTTTCCTTCCCTTCTCTTCCCTTCCCTTCCCTTCATTCCCCTTTGTCTAATCTACTGAATATCGATTCTTTCCCTCTTCCCCTTTATTGTGGGTTCGCTTCCACATATCAGTGAAAACATATGATGTTTGTTTTGGGGGGAACTGGCTTATCTTAGCATGATAGTTTCCAGATCCATCCATTTACTGGATAATGTCATAAACTCATTCTTCTTAATGACTGAGTAATAATACTTCATGGTATATACATACCACATGTTTTTTTTTTTTTATCCATTTATCTGTTGAAAGACGCCTAGGTTGGCTCCATAGCTTAGCTATTATGAATTGAGCTGCTAGAAATGTTGATGAGCTGCATAACTGTAATATACTGATTTTAAAACATTTGGATTTATACCAAGTAATGGGATACCAGGATCAAATGGTGGTTCTATTCCTATATTTTGGGAAATCACCATACTGCTTTCCAAAGTGTTTGCACCAATTTTCAAGTCCATTAGCAATGTATGAGTGGACCTTTTTCCTCACATGCTTGCAAACATTTAGTATTTGTATTCTTTTTTTTTTATTTACTTATTGATTCATTGAACACAAATGGAGTACAGCTATTGTTTCACTGGTTGTACATAAAGTAGAGTCACACCATCTGTGCGTTCATGCATGTACACAGGGCAATGGTATCTGTCACACACTCTGTTATTAATTTTACCCCCCCCCCCGCCCCCCCCCCTCCCCCCCCCCCTATGCTAGCTATCTTTCCTCCATTCTTGCCACCTTTCCCCCCTGCATTATGCATCATCATTCATTTATCAGAGAGACCATTCGGCTTTTGGATTTTGGGGATTGGCTGATCACACTTAGCATAACAGTTTCCAACATCATCCATTTACCTACAAATGCCATAATTTTATTCTTCTTTATGGCTGAGTAATATTCCATTGTGTTTCTTTATCCATTCATCTACTGAAGGGCATCTAGGTTGATTCCATAATCTAGCTATTGTGAATTGAGCAGCTATGAACATTGATGTAGCTGCATCACTGTAGCATACTGATTTTAAGTCCTTTGGGTATAGGCCAAGGAGTGGGATAGCAGGGTCAAATGGTGGATCCATTCCAAGTTGAAAATCTTTGCCACACACACTTCAGACAGAGCATTAATCTCCAGAATCTACCAAGTACTCAAAAATCTTTACACCAAGAACACTAATAACCCAATCAATAAATGGGCCAAGGAAATGAACAGACACTTTACAGAGGAAGATCTACAAGCAATCAACAGATTTATGAAAAAATGTTCAACATCACTCGTTATAAGAGAAATGCAAATCAAAACCACCTTAAGATTTCATCTTACCCCAATTAGAATGTCTTTTATTAAGAACACAGGCAACAACAGGTGTTGGCGAGGACGTGGGGAAAAGGGTACACTCATACATTGCTGGTGGGAGTACAAGTTGGTACAGCCACTCTGGAAAGCAGTGTGGAGATTCCTTAGAAAACTTGGAATGGATCCACTATTTGTATTCTTAATAAATGCCATTCTGACTGGACTGAGGTGGAATCTCAGTGTAGTTTTAATTTGTATTAATACTGTCTTGTACAGGGAGCAAAGATTTTCTCCCATTCTGTAAGCTCTGCTTCATACCCTTGGTTGTACTTTTGCTGTGAAGGAGCCTTTTAGTTTGATGTCATCCCATTTATTAATTATTGATTTTACTTCTTGTGCTTTCAGAGTCTTATTAAGGAAGTCAGTTCCTGAGCTGATATGTTGGAATGTTGGGCCTACCTTTTCATCTTGTATGTGCAGGGATTTTGATCTAATGCATAGGTCTTTGAAACACTTTGAGCTGAGTTTTGTGCATGGTGAGAGATAGGGGTTGAATTTCACTCTACTACATAGGGATTTCCAGTTTTCCCAGCACCATTTGTTGAAAAAGCTCTCTTTTCTCTAATGTATGTTTTTGGCACCTTTGTATAGTATGAGGTAACTGTACCTTTGGGGGTTTGTCTCTGTGTCTTCTGTTCTGTTCTTGGTCTTTTTGCCTCCTTTTATGCCAATATCATGCTGATTTTGTTACTTTAGCTCTGTAGTATAATTTAAGGTCTGGTATTATGATGCCTCCTGCTTTGCTTTTCTTGGTAAAGATTTCTTTGACTATTCTAGGCTTCTTATTTTCCCAGATTAATTTCATGCCTGATTATTCTATTTCTATGAAGAAGTCAATTGGAATTTTGATGGGGATTGTGTTGAATCTGTATAGTGCTTTTTGGTAAGTGGGTCATTTTGACAAGATTAATTATGCCTATCCAAGAACATGGGAAGACTTTCCATCCTCTAAGATTTTCTCAATTTCTTTCTTTAGCGTTTTGGAGTTTTCATTGTAGAGGCCCTTCATATCTGTTGTTAGGTTAATTACAAAGCATATTTTTTTGGAAGTTATTGTGAATGGGATGGTTTTCCTAGTTTCTCTTTCAACTCATTTGTCATTGGAGTATAGGAGAACAAGTGATTTATGGGTGTTAATTTTGTATCCTGCTAATTTCCTGAAATCATTTAGGAGTTCTCAAGTTTTCTTTGGGAGAGAGTTGGGTCTTCTAAATACAGAATCATGTCATGGTCTAACAGAGATAGTTTGAGATCTTGTTTTCCTATTCATGTCCCTTTTATTTCTTTCTTTTGCCTAAGGGCTCTGGGTAGAATTTCAAGGACTATGTTGAATAGCAGTGGTAAGATTGGACATCTGTGTTGTTCCTGTTTTTAGGAGGAATGGTTTCAGATTTTCTCTTTAGAATGATGTTTGGCTTGGATTTGTTGTATATAGCTTTAACAATGTTTAAGTATATTCCTTCTACCCTATTTTTTTCTAATGTTTTAAGCATCAGTGGATGCTGTGTTTTGTCAAATGCTTTATCTGCATCTATGATTCTTGTTTTTAAGTCTATTCGTGTGATGAATTACATTTGTTGATTTACATATGTTAAACTGATCTCCCATTCCTGGGATGAAATACATTTGATCATGGTGAACTATATTATTAATGTGTTTTTATATGCAATTTGACAATATTTTAAGAGTTTTTGCATCTATGTACATCAGGAATATTGGTCTGAAGTTTTCTTTCCTTGACGTGTCTTTGTATAATTTTGGAATCAGGGTGATATTCGCTTCATAGAATGTATTGAGAAAATTTCCCTCCTTTTCTATTTAATGAAATAATTTAAAGATGACTGGTATTAGTTCTTCTTTAAAGGTATGGGTAGAACTCTGATGAGAATCCATCCGTTCCTGGGCTTTTCTCTTTTGGTAGATTTTTGATGACTTCTTCAATTTCCTTACTTGAAATTGGTCTGCTTAAATTTTCTGTATCCTCCTGATTCATTTTGGTTAGGTGGTAGGTCTCTAGGAGTTTCTTAATGTCTTCAAGATTTTCCATTTTTATTGGACAATAAATTTTCAAAGTAGTTTCTGATTGTCCTCTTGTTTCAGTAGTTTCTGTAGTGATTTTTCCTAATTCATCACAAATTTTAATGATTTGAGTTTCTTTTGGTCAATTCTTTCAAAGAACCAACATTTTGATTGATTCTTTGAATTTTTTAAATCTAACTTTAATCGATTTCAACTCTGATTTTATTTATTTCCTGCCTTCTCTTGATTTTGGTTTTGATTTTTTTCTTCTTTCTCTAGGACCCTGTGGTATAATATTAAATCATTTGGTATCTTTCTATTCTCTTAATGTATGATCTCAATGCCCTGAACTTTTCTCTTAGAACTAACTTCATAGTGTCACAGAAATTTTGGAATACTATATCTCTATTCTCATTTGCTTCTAATTATTTTTTCATTTCACCCCTGATTTCTTCTGTTATCCACTCATTATTCAATAGTGAATTCTTTAGTCTCCAGGTGTTAAAATAGTTTCTATTTATTTTCTCATTGATTTCAGGTTTCATTCCATTATGATCTGATGGAATGCAGGATATTATCCCTATTTTTTATATTTGCTAAAAGTTGCTTTGTGGTCTAAGATGTGGTCTATTTTAGAAAATGTTCCATGTGCTGCTGAGAAGACAGTGCGTTCAGTCATTGATGGATGAAATATTCTATATCAGTCTAAATTATTAATTACACTTTTAGTTCAAAACCTTCTTTATTAAGTTTTTGTTTAGAAGATCTATCTAATGATGAGAGAGTTGTGTTAATATCACCCAGTATTATTGTGTTGTGCTCTATTGTGATCTATTTGATTCTTGATATTGAGAAGGATTTGCTTGATGTATGTGGATGTTGGGGCATAAATATTTATGTTTATTATTTCTTGTTGTTTTATGATTCCCTTAAGCAGCATGAAGTGACCTTCTTTGTTTCTTCTGATTAACTTTGGCTTAAAGTCTACTTTATCTGATATGAGAATAGAAACCCCACTTTGTTGATCAGGTCTGTGTTAATGGTATGTTTTTTCCCATCTTTCACCTTCAGCCTGTGGATGTGTTTGCCTGTGAGTTGAGTCTCTTGAAGAGAGCATACTGTTGGGTCTTTTTTTAACCCAATCTGCAAACCTATAGTCTTTTGATTGATGAGTTTATTCCATTTACATTCAGTATTGCTATTGAGAGATGATTCTTATTTCTTGTCTTTTTAATTTATTTTTAGTGCTTTCATTCAACTACATTTTCTTTGTTTGACTATTCTAGTATGGTTTCTTCCTCTGCTGACTTTCATTTTTATTCTCCATTTCTTCTTCATGACATATTTTAATGAGTATTTTTGTAGTTTAGGCTTTTTAGTTGTGAATTGTTTTAACTTTTGTTTATTGTGGATGGTTTTAACTTCATCTTCAGTTCTTAAGTTTAATTTTGCCTCATATAGAATTCCTGGTTTTTGTCATTTTCTTTCAGAGCTTGGTATATCTTATTCCAAGACCTCCTAGCTTT
>JAJEJO010053151.1:141632-191131 GCA_020662805.1 Glaucomys volans | reverse complement strand
GCATCCAGTGATCTCTGCAACTGAATGAATTCTTAATATCTGACCACAATCAACTACTTTTGCAAGCTTACCAAGTGTTATACTGATTTGATTTTCATGTTACATAGTTTTAGACATGCTGTATCAAGTGAATTTGGGAATTAAAATGAAAACATCTTACATAAAAAAGAATGGTCACTATGTCAACTGAGCCATTTTTCTCTAAATTGGTAACAAACATTTGCTATTTAACTCTAGAATTAAAAGACTCAAGCACATCACCTGTGCAGTCTTGTTGCCAAAAAGATTGAAACTGAATATAATCATGAAAAGACAGACAAATACAGATTGTGGAGAGTCTACTAGAAAAGTGCCTGGATTCTTGAAAAAAAAAAATTATGGAAAGCAAAACAAAGGTGAAGGATATTTTTAAATTAAAAAACTACAGAAAACAACTAAATGTAATACAGGAAGCCTAGTTGGACACATGATTACAAAAATCTCCAAAGCACATTTTGACTTAAAATATAGATCTCATGTCAGAAGATAACACAGTATTATTGACTATGTTAAATATTATAAAGTGAAAATTTCACTCCTAAATGTTTCAGAAACTGAAGAACTTAGGAGTGAAATTTTCATAATTGTCTGGAATTACTTTCAAAGTAGTCCAGAGAGAGAGAAGGGAGATATAAGAAAGGCAAAACAAACATGGAATGTTCTTTCAATTGGTGAATTTAGGTGAAGAATATATATTCATTTTTTTAAACTTCTCTGTAGATTTCAAATTTTTCAAAATAAAAATTGGGGAGAAAATAATTAAAAGACTCAAATATTAGACAAAATCATCTGCAAATGAGTAGTTTAACACTCAATTATCAACATAAATTAGACACATTAGAATTATTTATAAATATGAATACTATTTTTTCAGTACATATTGCACTTTTATCAATGTATTTAAACTAGATGGCAATAACTTTTTAGATATACAAATTTTAAATTTCCAAGGGTGGCAAAATGCTGAGGTTGCCTGGTATTTTCTGGCAGACTAGAGCTTTATTTTCCAAACTAGAAAAAATGCATTATCTTATTAAAATAACAATAAATACAAATAAACATATGCACTTATAAATGTCTGGAGCTACACTTCTCCTCAGTTAATTTTAGGATATTTCAGATTATTGACATTTTACTAGTCATTCCACAAATATGACCCAATCTAAGAACAGTATTTGGTATTTGAAAAATACTATAGCAAACATCATTAATAACATCAAAATAATTCACTTTGAAAATGTATTAAGAAGGAATAATAATGACACATTTTATTGAAGCCTTTCCTTATAATTGGAAAGGGTTACTAAATTATTCAAGAATTCTCACCACTTTAAAATTCATTACTGTTTTCATCATTATAAAAAACAATTCTTTTCAAAATTTCATTATATTATATTTTGAAATTTGCTTGTGAGAAAAATTTAACAATCTTTATTGATATTTTTAATCTATAAATTGCACAGTGTAAGAAATCATTAAGTATTTTGATTCTATTCTTCTGGATAGATGGAATAAAATTTTGTTAACATGATACTACAACTTATTCTACCAACTTCTTCTAATACTATCAAAGATTACTGAATAGATTTTTGTTTTGATATTTGAAATTTTGACTATTTGAATATGTAGCAAATCCAATCAGTCCCTAGTCTGCTAAGATTTAAGCCTCTGATTTTCTTTATAATTAACATATGATCAATTATGCCACATATGCAAAATTATATTACCTTTTCTGTTCTACAGCTAAATAATGAGCTCAGAAAATTAAAAATAGGGAGAAAAGTGTGTTTAAGTTTCCTGACAAGCAGTTTCAGAGTTCATCTGGATGTGTCCTGTCAAAATATGCATAAATTTTCAAGATATTCAACACAACAGCCCAGCTCATCGGAGCCTGTATATTGCAGTCGTTTTCTTTAGAAACACAGATAATTTTATGCAGGAATTTACCAATCTAGAAAAATTTACACAATGCTCAGCAATAACCAGTAATTATTGTGGGATAATGTAAGGCACTTTTGAGAAATATAACTTTGATAGGATAGGGCTTACGAGCTTTACCAATTTATCTTTAGCTGTCCTGTCATTGGTGCTTAAAAGGTTAAGACTTTATTTGTGAAAACATAGAGAGATAGTGGGGAATCATGTTGTCTACAGCTTCATAAATCTTGCTTAAGATCCTTTTCAATTACCATCCATTTCTCCTTTAAAAAGGGACAAAAAAATAGAGGAGTGGAAGCAGGTCAGGGCAGTGTGCGACAATGACAGTGTGATGGGCTTGGGCCCCCCGTGGCGTTTCCATCTGCTATCATTAAGGTGACTACTCAGACATGAACAAATCCCTCTTGCTGTGCTGACAGGCAGACTTCAAGAACTATGACAAGGCATTAAGACAGAAAGTCAGAGAGAGAGAGAGAGAGAGAGAGAGAGAGAGAGAGAGAGAGAAAAGGGGTCATATTCCATACACAATGCTGTCTCACAAAAATGCCCCTGAAATTTTATTGGAATTCAAATTTTTTTTTAATTTTATAAAAGATGCTACTTGACTTCTCGAATCTTCTTTTAAATTAGCTCACCCCTGAAAAGACTGAGGACAGACAGAATAAACACCTCATTCCTACCTGAATGCTTTACCATAAGAGACCCAAATTTTTTGCTCATTCTTCAGCAAAAGAGGATTCTTAATTTCTTGACCATGCTCATCAAAAAGCCGGACTGAAGAAAAATTGAGGCCTGGTGGGTTGATGGAAGAACCTTGAAGCCTCTGATGAATCTTGAGAAGTAACTGGTGGAGGGTGGGTAAGGGGGATGAAGAAGAAGACATAACCTAAAATGTGAACATCTGTAATAAACTGTCTCCACTCTGTAACAAATGAAGTCCAAACAAATGATAATTAAATGCATATAGAATGTTAAAAGAAGTGTGAAATGACGGCAATGTTTAGCTCAGTGTAAAGTAACAAAATGAGCATGGGCTTTTAACCAGCAGGGGGTGCCACAGGCTTGTGATTGAGCTCTGACCCTTTGGCACTGGGACTGAAAGCAGATGTGACAGTTTCGCAGAAAGAGCATTTAGCTTCTACACACGGCAACGGTCCTCTTTGATAAGGGTGATGCTTTTCTTGTCGGAGCTATGCATTTTGTTGGGGGCCTTCAAAGACCAGGGTCAAGTTTTACGATAGGCAATCTCCCTGTCCCCAACTAACCTCAGGTAACTAATAGTAGAAAAATTCACCACTTACAGGGCTGCAAAAATAAATATGACTTTCAGTCTAAGTTGGTTCACTTAGAACTCTTTCTCGAGGCATTTTAATTGCGAGGCCTGCAAAAGCTTGTGAACATCTTCAATAATGGATGTTTTCAAGTTGTGAATAAGACATCATTGAAGTGTGAAGTATGAAATGCTGTCATTTAATATTTGAAATCATAGCATTGCCAGTGTTTGCTTCTATTTTACATTTAGAGACTCTAAATTATCAAGATATTTCTAATTGAAGGCACATTTCAAATCTAAAATAAACCTAACTGAACTGTGCTGCATATGGTATTTTAAAAGACATCTTTTCATTATCATCCATCACCTTTGTTTCAGTGTTCCGGCCTCTGCTTTTTCTGCTCTGCACCCCACACTATCCATCACTCTGATCTCCCCCCAGCCTTCTGTCACAGGTTTCCTTTGCTTCTCTTCCTTGTCAGTTCTTGTGTCTCTCAATTTCTTGTTACTCTCTAATCCCTGCAAGGATATGGATATAGTTGTGGTTTTTGCTTATCTAGCTGCAATTTAGAGTCCTTTTTAAAAAAATTTAATTCCTTCTATTAATTTCCATTGAAGTATATTAAGAAAAGTGCTAAATTCTGAGGCTTAGAGGAAAGGAAGGGCAAGCTGCAGTCCTCCTGTACATCTCAGATGTCTTACTAATTTGCTATTAAACTCTTGACTTACTAAAATAATTTATTTTATCATCAAATAGAGCTATAGAATGCCTAAGAATTAGGCTTTTCCCTCAAGATAAATAATAGTATCTCCAACTTTTTTACCAGCTGTATAATGACCGGTTTTTAAATCTCAAGATCAGAAAAACTGAAAATCATGACAATTTTTTTTTCCATTTCATTTCAGTTAATATTTCTCATCCAGCAAAGACAAATCCTTTGATTAAAAATGATGATGCAAAGGCACTGGTAAAAACTTGCATTGTTTTGTCTTTGTCAGGAACCACAAATGTGTTTTGAAATCTATAGATTGTATTTCCAAAGCCCTACATTTATTTCTGTGTGTTCTCAACTCTGAGCTTAGTTTTGTTGCATTGCTATTATTTCAGAAAACATGTAATGCTGATCATTCTTTAAATCACAGGGATTTTGCTTCTTGGGCATCATCTTTTTGCAAAGGGGGAAGATACAAAAGATTTAACACCTGATCCAGCAAAGAAATATGAGCACAAAGGACAGGGGTATATGGTAGACATGGGATGTGAGCACCTGACCACTTAACCAAATTCACTTTCACAGGAGTTGCATTGCAATCTCTATTTTCTCAACTTGGTGACAGACTGCACTTTAGGTGTTCAAAGATGAGCATTCAACAGCCTACAGGAGGTAAGAGCCTCAGTGCCCTTCATGTATAGATCATTGGTTAGGGCTGGGCTGTGGAAACCAAAAATTGTGATAATCTTCACCCATTTATCTTTAAAGCTATCATCACCAGGCCTTTATAGGATAAGAATTTGTTCAGGGATCTGAGAAGAGTTTGAAAGATCTTAGGCTAGTGATTGAGACGAGACGAGTGTCCACACAAAGGAACAGTTGTGCTTGGGTGTCATGATGGCTCTCTAACAAAGACCTTTATAATGCCCCTAATTAAAGTTTTCCCCCCAGATTCACTTGCATATACAAGCAAAGTATAATCTCAATGTGCTACAAGACAATACAAGAAATTTCTATGGAATAAATCTTCCTTCTAAGATAAAATAGCATTTTCAATTTTAGCATGAACCAATAAGTAAAATATTCTAATGTGAAAAGTGAAAAGTGGTTCAGGTGAAAAATTCTAAAAAGGCTTTTCTTATCATATTGATTTGCATACTCAGAGATGTCCTGGTAAAAAAAAACATCAAGGCTCCAGATCTTTTTCTAATCAGTCGAGGTAGTATTTCCTCATTTCTTCTGGGTCTAGCTAATGATCAAATGGCAGACTCCCAATTCATATGCAACTTTTATGACTGGTTATAAAGGACAGGTAAAGGATATCACCAGGGAGAGGTATCCTTCCCTGAAAGGGGGGAAAGGAGCAAGCTTCTGAACAAAGACAAGGCAACACAGCCCAAAACACTGGTGTGCACTCGGGTGCATAACCCCAATTTGTAAACAACAGGGTGTTCCGTGTCCTTTTATGGAAGACAAAGACCCAAAATAATGCCCCTGAATATGTTGGTTCTGCCTGAGAAACATCCCAATTGTCTGGAAAATAAGCAAAGGTAAAAGTGCCTAAGATAATCCAGCTGGATTTCCTCACAATGAGCATGGGAGAAGACCAAGGTTGTGTGTTAGTCACTCAGGGTTTAGGGCTTAGAAATACCCTAGATCCAGAGCATACTTTCCACTCAATATCATGCTTTTCTTGTTAAAGTGTAAAAATAGAGAGCAATCCTGGTTTTTCAAACCTATGGCCTGCTGTGCACTGATTTTCAACTATAAACATGATGAAGGTTAAGATGATGTTTAGGTAAGGGTCCAGGAGTTAATACTCTACTGAAGCTCAGCTCATAGAGCGGCAAATGATCAATCTTTTGTACCCAACTTTAAGACATAATTGTCTAAATTAATTGTAAGTAATTTGGAAAAAGAGTCATTAATAAACAATAAACTCACTCTTTCCATCATACTGTCAGTCTGAGGTGGGCTATTAGAGCCTAAATCTTTTTTACTAATATAAACAGAGGTCTCTCCAGTGTCTTTACCATTTTCAAACACCTGAAAAATAAACACATTGAAAAATAAACATAAACACATGTACACGGATACATGTATTCATATGTACATACATAAATGCAGGTAGTCATTGCACAGAACTGTGTCAACTGAAATTTGGTAGGAGTTGTGCAAAGCAAGAACCATCTATGTGAACATGTGCAAGTGCATAATTGGCAATGGATATCAATAGTAATCATAAGAATAGTGTAAAGAAAGGACCCTGCTTCTCCCTTTGGTTTCAGTGTCTAATCTGATTCACAATCCCTACAATCGTAAAATAGAAGAAAACTTGGACATTGAAGGAAGATTCACGGGCCACAAAAGATGTCTAAATGGAGCAAGCATCAACGAAAGGTCAGCTTGCAACCAATTAACTAGCTCATTTCATTCTTCTTGAAAAACATAAAACCACAAATTACAGGAGGAATGTTTGATTTATATTTAAAATAGATCAGTGTTCAGCTCATCTTTTGGCTTACTAAAATTTAACTTGACAGATTTATTGCATAACAGTAAGATGAAAGTCATTCATTTTAAGTGCATATATCCAACAAGTTGTTGAGAACAGAGATAAAATTCATAACATTGCATTATGCAACACTCGCTGGGGGAAAAAAATTACCAGCAAATGTTCTGGTCAAAAGGATCAGAATAAACCAGTCCCGACAGGACAGCTCCACTAGAGTGAACACTACCCCTCTGACCACACTGAGGATCCATGCAGGGTGTGCCATTCACTAGGCAAGAAAGGAAGCAGGCCAGAGGGAGGCCTGATGAATAATTTAAATCCTTGCTTTTTATTTTTTTTCCTCAAAAGTTCTTTTTCTTCCCTTTCTGATATGCCCATCACATCAGTGTAGCCATTTTATGTATTTCTAGAGCTATTTCCAGAGAAGGCAATTTGGGAGAATAACTCATTCAAAAACAAAGAAACTGTCTTTAATGCTGTTGAGACAGTTCAAAATTTATTTAATTAGCTTTAACCTGGTTTAGGGAATAATGTGTTTCAATAGTATTTACTCAGACTTCATTGTATAAAATTAAATAAAATAAACAAAAAGAGTAATAATATTAAGATTGTAGGCTTCGTTCCACTCAGTGCTTCCGCTTGCGCTACTCATTGTGCAGGGGAGACACTGCAGCTCAAAGACTTGGTGCAGTGGCATTCCACTCCCTTCAGTGTCTTTTCCAAATAGGAATTTTTTAAAAGTACTTTTCTGAGTAAAGATGCAATTCTGAGCAAGAAATCTACTTTTGCAAAGAAACTTCTACACCCAATTGCTGCCTGCAAACTTATGGGAAATAAAGTGGGGAGGGCGGGAATCTTACTGTCCCAATAGTCTCTTCAGGGCCTTAATCTGGCACAGAACTCTTAAGAGAGAAATTTACAATGAAGGTCACACTCTGGTGGCATACATTCTGCAAGATTAGTGTTGACAAAAGCTCAGTTTGAAGAACTTATTGATGTTCCTTTGTTGAGACTTGCTAGACGAGGAGTCAGACAGAGTGCAGCGAATTATGTTCTAGGAAATAGCAGTGTGAGTGCTGACTGCCAAACTGAGAGAGCAGAGAGGATTTGGTCAACACCTAACACCTTCATTAGCTCACTGCTTTGTTCACTACCAATTATAAGACTTCCCTTCGATGTCTAGAAATGTACTCCCCAGAGGGGAAAAAAAATGAACAACAAAAAACTGGCTATGACTGCCAAAAATACTCTAAGGGCATAAAAAACAGGTGTTTTAATGGTAAAACAAAAATTTAGATGTTTAAGTCAAAGAAGGCTGCCCTCCATGAATCATTCACACAATGAATTTATATCTACAAAAATGAAAAAAAATTCTCCAAACATACCCTATGAGATTCTATTCTTAAGACATGGCTTTGCTTTTAAAGCTCTATGGTAATATGCCCATTTTAACAAAATACGTAAGTCCTATAAGTATATATTTGTCCCTCCTTTGCAATGAGGAGTATTTTTGTTTCTAATACCCAATGTTTAAACAAAGATAACTCTCTAAATAGAGTTTCTATGATTGACTATATATACAAAAATAAAAAATTGTCTACCTTTGTTTTTCTACTGCATCATCATTGGCTTAAGAAAAACTGGTTACTGTGTTTGCTTCACAGTGGCTCTCTGATGGCTCCACCTTCCTATAGCTCTAAAATTAAATCCTAATCCCTTGGTGTAGGATGATGCAAAAAGCCAGCTGGGGCTAGCACTGGGATAAAAGAGTAAGGTAATAGAACCTAAAAGATATTGATCCAGATCCTCTTGACAAACATAGTAGCTAATGACTGTTGAAGAAACACCTCGGAATAGGAATTTACTTATATGACCCTAGTTGTACACAGTACAGAGTTCTAAGAGGAATGTTTTCCAGGCACTATAGTCTTTTCACTTTCCTTCATCTTGATATTGACTTTTCTTGAGCTGGATTAAATTAGATTGACACCAAACATTTATTATAATGTTGTAAGTTCATTCATTCGTTCAGTAAATGTTTATTTAGTGCCTACCATGTGCCCAGTACTTTTCAGGGACTTAAAGCACATGAGAAAACTAAGATTTCTGCTGTAGAGGTGCTTACCATATGTTGAATTAGAGGGATGAACTGAAAATAAATAATAAACAGAACAGAACAAACAAGTGTTGTGAAGAGTATACCTGGGTCTTGTGAGGTCTGAACTATATGCAAGTTATTCGGCATTCTTTAACAAGACAAATGCAAAAGTAGGTATGAAATATGCCTTTAGAATTAGATAAAGAAATCACAACTTAGACATCTTAAAAAATTCACACACAGAAAAGACATTACATTCCAATAAAGTCACAAAATGCTTTCATTAGGGGCTGAGGTTGTGGCTCCATGGCAGAGTGCTCAGCTAGCACACGCAAGGCCCTGGGTTCAATTCTCAGCACAACAGAAAAATAAAATAAATGTATTTGTCTACCTACAACTAAAAAGTATATATATTTTTAGAAGTTTCCATTAATTAACTATCCAAGGACCATTTTTTTTTTTGCTATATTGTCTTTGATCTCCTCTTCATACGGTAATTCTGTAACATTTTCTATAACAAGAACAGGACAATAATTCTTTATTATGTTTAACCAAAAAATTTTGTTACAGACTAGAAAGATTTCTTTTGATTTCACAACTTTATTGGTCATTTCATAAAAGTTCTTAGGATTCATCTCAAATTTGGGAAAATCTTCAGGTTTCTTTAAAATATAAGCTATAAAATGTGGAAAATTTTTTTGCAAACTAGTTGGCTCTATTAATTTCATAATGTGTTTATCCTTCACCATCTATCCACATACTTTCATTGTCAGGCACTCCAGTACATAGTTAGAAAGCAATACCCTATATGGCCAACAGGAAATAGTTATCTCCCTGGAAACTCAAAAAGGCTAGTACTAACTACAGATAAGTGACAGCAAACTACTAATCACATTCAACTACACCCAAACTAAGTGTAATTATATAGTTTGAATATTTTTTCTTCCTTTCTTTTTGTGGTACTGGAGATTGAAACCAGGACTTCATGCATGCTAGGCAAGTACTTTACCACTGAGCTACATCCCAGTTATAGTTTGGATCTTGAATGTCTACCAAAAGAACTGTGTTAAAGACTTGGTTCTCAAAGTGGTGCTACTGAAAAGTCATAGAACCTTTAAGAGGTGGGGCTAAGTGGGAAGCTCTCAGGTCACTTGGGTTGTGCCCTTGAAGGGGATTGTCTAACCCTAGCCCCTTCCTCATTCTCTTTGCTTCCTGGTTCTTGATGTGAGCATTTCTGCCCCACTATGTACTTGTGCCATGATATACTGTCCTGACAGAGGCTTAAAACAATGGGCCAACTGATCATGAACTGGAACCTCCAAATCTGTGAACCAAAATAGACATTTTCTCATTTTAATGTTATTAAGACATGGCATGTTATAATGATGGAATGCTATCTAACACATTCTAACTCAATTTCCCCTTTGCCATATCTCTGAAAATGTCTACAGTCACTTCAACATCACCTGGTACAGGGAGATCATGAAAGAGAGGAAACTGGAGTGAATAATGGTCTAAACTAGTTAATAGTTAAAAGATATGATGTTTGCAAATTTTATAGGAATATGTGATCATGTAAACACCCATGTGAGAACTAGGGCCCCTCCTAGTCTTTTGGAAGGAACCTAGGCAGAAAAGGAGCCCTGAAACTTAAGTTTCTTCTTTTTTGGTTCCCCCCCCCCCAGGGTAAATACAGCTCTGTAAGTTAGAAGGTGATGAGTGCTATATAAAGATGAAAAAAACATAGTAGGTCAGAGGAACAGGCTTGAGATCAAGCAGTGGCATGGGTATGGTTGTCACCATATGAAGTGAATGATCAGGATAGACCTAAAGGGGAGTAACTATTTGAGCAAAGATTTAGAAGTAAGAGGGCCAGCCAAGAAGATAACTTGGAGAAGAGCACCGCAGGCAGCGGGAGCCACTAGAGTAAAGAAAGTAGACATTCATGTGTCAAGTATGTTCCAGGACCATAAGGAAGTTAGTGTGATTAATGCAGAGTGACAGAGGAAAAAAGGAAGTAAATATGAAATCAGAGGGAGAGAGGCAGAGAGAGTGGAATGGGGAATCATTGGAGGATTTGGAATCAAGTAATAACAAGATCTGATTTAAATTTTTAAAGGGGTCATTATGGTTGCTGGGTTGTGAATAGACTACAGACAACAAAGGTAATCCAAAAGGTAGATGACACTGGCTCACCCCAGAGTATTAACAATGCACATGGTAAGAAATGATCAGTTTCTGTTGTTCATTCCAGAAAAATCTTTGCATATGTTTATTAGTAGGACTGGGCAATAAAATCTGTAGTTAGGCTATAATTACTGAAACATGATTTCTGCAATTACAGAAATAAGTTAACCAACATAAATATAACTGTTCATACATTGTATTTGTAAAGGCATAAAAATGTCAACAGAGTACCAAAATAATTTTATTTACTGCTAAAATTTTGTAGAAACAGTTACCAGAACTTAAACTATAGGAAAGACTGTCTTGAATGGGGAATTATGAATCAAATAGCTCTTTGATAAGTTTGCCTGGCATCACTTATGACATCTATTTAAGGGCTATGTAAGGCCTTGTTCTGTACCATTATCTAGCCTTTAATGCTTTAAGTCTGGTTAAGAGCTAGCTGTGGGAGAACAGCAGGTTCCCAACTCTCCACAAACTGGAAGACCACCCAGGAAGCCCTCTAGTGCATGAGCAGAAGGCCAAACGCCTAAGCTTCAAAATGCCTCAGGATGTAAGGCTGCCAAGAGGCAATAATAGAAAAATGACACCACAGTGTGCTGTCAAAAGTTGGGAGGCCACATAGTAACAGGATTTACTAGTGGAGGTCTGGTAGAGAAAAGAAATATAAAATAGCCTCACAAAGTTATCTGGCATATTTCAGGTGACTATAATTAAGCATGTTGAAATAAAGTTAACTTACATGTAGTATTAGACCAGGGTGCCCTGGAAGCAGACCCTGAAACCAAGATTTTGCATTCAGGAAGTTTACTGAGGAGCACTCAGGAGCAACACTGGTACAGGAAAAAGTGGGCAGGAGGAGGTGAAATGTTTTGGAACAGAGGTCTTTAAACGGAGCTTTAGAGCTGGGGTTGCCCTTTAGATTTGTCCAAAATGGAGGCAAGGTAGCCATGCCTGACTGCCGGAAGTCAGATGCAGGCTGTCCTGAGAGTAGAAGTCTAATTTTAAGAGGAGAAGAAGCTCCTTTACACTGATAGCAACTGCCCAATTGTCATGGTAGCTGTGACAGTCGGGGGATGGGTATCTCAGTCATGAAGAGGAGATCCAGGCAGTGAGATACAGCTTCCACTACACACAGCAAGGTAGTCAGAGTATAGGATACATTGTCACATACACAAGCTCATTCAGTACTCACAGCAGCCAGATTTTACAGATGAGGTCTCCCAGAGGTTAAATGCTTTCTTTAAGGGGGAGCTACTCATAAGGGGCAGAGAACTCTTGAGAAATCAAATCCTATGGTGTTTTTAATTACAATTATCAAAATTTACTCTTAAATTAAGTATTAGAGACTCTATATGTGAAACTTGATATAAAAATTTAAAGCATAGAAAAATTTCATAGTAAAAGCTTTTTATTACCCAAGTCAAAGACATAAAAAATCAAAATATTTTTTTCTTATAGAAGAAGCTAGTTAGCTATGAAAAAAATCTTGATACAATCAGAATTCAAAGTCAACTTTGAAGATAAAAAATCAACTCTAACTGAATTAATATCACGTGTACAGTAAATCAAATACAAATACTCCTTTTTCCCCCCTATTTTTATAGACCTGCAAAATGGAATGTCCATATTGTCTGTTATAGCATAAATCAAATAGTAAGCATGTCCAAACTTAATATTTAGTTAGTGATACATCCAAAGTAAATATTAAAATTACGGGATTCAGACAACAAAGTCAATAATGAATTGTTATATTTATATAACATATGTGAAAAGTATTTTAATAACCAATATGAATATCTTTAAACAGTATTTAACAGGTAAGAAACTAACACATTTTGTCCCAGGAAATGAAAAGTACTTAGTGAAAACAAATTATGTAACTGTTAAACTTCATCCATCTATCTAAGGATACCTGAACCAAAAGACAATATTTTTTAAGTCCCAGAAATGGTATACTTAAAAATTTATTTTGGAAGAGACATTTTAAATTTCCAGTGTAATTACAACACAGCCCTACATTTACAAGTATGGAAAGTGATTCCTTTGGGGGGGATCAAAAAAAATCTCTCCCATCAACATGTCAATACTTGAAATTAGAGATTTCAGTTAGAGATTCACACTTCTGACACAATTAGAATGCCACAGGCATCACAGAGGAAATCAGAGCCAGAATCATTAGTTATTGAATCTTTAAGGCTGTGATTTTCAATCTCAGTGTTCTGAAATCCCTAGAGGGCTGGTGGATAAGCTGTTGTAGTTTTTGTTGTTGTTTTGTTTTTGGTTCTGGAGATTGATCTCAGGGGTGCTTAACTACTGAGTCAAACATCCCCAATCTTTTTCATTTTTATTTTGAGACATGGTCTTGCTAAATTTTTTAGGACCTTGCTAAGTTGCAGAGGCTGGCCTCACAGTTGTGATCCTCCTGCCTCAGTCTCCCAAGCCACTGGAATTACAGGTATGTGCCACCACATCATATATATTGCAGTATTTTTTAAAAGGACTTTTCTCCTGCCCCATTTTTTAATGTCTTACTTTAGCGTTTACTTTTAAACAAAGTAAAATTTCTACAACATGTTGTATAGGTCTACAAAAATATTCTATTTGTATCCAATTATAATTCTTTATAAGTTCAATATATAAAAGCGTTCAAAATTATCTAGAAGATAGTGGCAAGATAAAATTTGCTTAGCTGTCATGTGCTAAGCAAAGCAATTTCAATAAGCCCTTTTTAATATCTCAATGAAAAACAGAATTTCACTTCTATTAAATTGATCAAGTGTCTGAAATTATATTTAATTTGGATTAAAATATCAGGTATATGGGTTCTGTCAGTAGTTGAGTATAATATTTACATTATATACAAGATCTTAGTTTAATCCTGGGCTTAATATCTTCTTTTAATAAGAAGTCAAAGGATTTTGATGAGAAAAACATAGTCACATACCACTGAATTCCATTTTCCTAAGACAAATTAACATTATATGATTAAATATGAGCCAAGTCATCAGATTTCCTCAAATCCTCAGCCTTTGAGATCACATTTTCACCCTTGGATAGAGTATATGTTTTAATGCTATTTAGTTTCTTTGTTATATCAAATATGCTCATAAATATAATTTTTCTATTAATAAGAATGGGTGTTCTGAATAACTAAAATCTATGCAGAAACTTACTATTTATATAGCAAAACATTTTTATCTTAAGAAATAATCCTTTTATGGAGGCAGGTACTATGCTTTACCACTGAGCCACATTTCCAGCCTATTTATTTCTATTTTGAGACAGGTCTCACTAAGTTGCTGAGACTGTCCTTGAACTTGGGATCCCCTTGCCTCAGCCTCCTGAGCCACTGAGATTATAGGCATGTGCCACTGTACCCAGCTACAAATAATCCATTTTTTACATCATTAGACATCATCAAAATTATAGGAAGAATGTTAAGTAGGTACAAATGCATCACTTCATTTGTGCTTACTGGAAAATCTGCATTTATTTATATTCAGATAAGGAATTTATGCTTGAAAATACTCATGGCGAGTCAGACTAACATAGATGTCAGTGGGTAATCCAAGGGATGGGAGCATATGCAGGAAGGAAATCTCAGCAACTTGAGCATATCAAACACTCTGTGAAAAAGCTAATTGAGAGGTAAAAACAAATTAACTGCTATGGAGAAGGACAATCTCCCTGAGAGAGAAAGTGTGCTTGCAACAGTAAGGTTCAGTGGCTGCATTTAGTCTGAGTAACTGCTGGGACAGTAATATAGTTCTGGCCTGTGGACTTTCCCCGCTGACTGCCCACCTGGCAATTCTCTGGGCACCTTCTAGGATGTCAGGACTGCACAGGGAAAGCCTGTCTCATTACAACAAGCACTGCATGGGAGCTAATGCCTGGACCAATTGCTCTTCCCTGATTTTGATACAGACGCTGTTTTTCTCTTCAGCAGATCTAGGAGAGGAAGATTGTATCTTCCTGCACATGGAGATTTACACCTGGTTGCAGACGCCTGTCAGAAAAAAAGAGCACTGGAAAGAAGCACAGGTGAGAGGTTTCAGTGCCTACTTCTAATTAGCTATTCCATGAGTTGTCAGAAAGCATTCACGGTGTTTCAGATTCTTTATCTTTAAAATGGGTGTCCCAACATTTGCTACTATGGTAAAATCTACATATGAAAACTGATTATCTCTATCAC
The DNA here is from genome assembly GCA_020662805.1 of Glaucomys volans. Lineage (NCBI taxonomy): Eukaryota > Metazoa > Chordata > Mammalia > Rodentia > Sciuridae > Glaucomys > Glaucomys volans. Next base: position 176,173 of record JAJEJO010053151.1, on the reverse strand, counting down.
ATTTTGCCCAACAGTAAAGGAAGGCTTTTAAAATCATAGCCTTGAATATTTTTCTACTCTCATCACAATTCATTTTCAAATGAAGGTCAAGTTGGCATGTCTTACTACTCGTTCTTTGCTCATATTTTCAATTTGTTTTCCCATTGTTAACTCAAATAACTTAGATGAAATGGAGCAGCCCAGACATTGTGAATATATATTTTGGGAAAGTGGTGAAATAGGAAAGATAAGGATCAAGGAATACACAATGGAAGTAAGGACATAATAAATATGCAGAACAATGAAGAGACAAATAGTAAAATCTGGCCACAATTCCGTGGATAATTGATTCAAGTATCTCCTTCTGGTCATTTAACTGTTCCACAGATTCTTCAATATTTAAATAAATTTTCTACTAATACAAATGAGTATTTGAGGAACTTTAAACTTTTTTAAATGACCACAAACCTTTAGTTCAATCTCCAGCACTGCCAAAACAAACAAACAAAAAAATCATACTAAAATGACAACAAAAAAGAATGCAAATCTCAAATTGTTTCATGGTGTTCCTCTGCCAATAACACAGCATACAGCATATTCAAGTATTCAAAGCATAGGAAAGGCCAGGAAGGTATTATAGTGAAAGTCAGCATCTTTTCTGGATGGAATTATAGTAAAAAGCTAAGAAGACTGACACATTAGTTTTGTCTTCAAAAGGTGTCAGATTGTTCTAATTGTATGAAAATACAGTGGACTTAGGTCAAAAATGTATGCTATGCTTCCCTGCATCTCTCTACAGTACCTATTCACTTAAAATCTTTTTTTCCATCATTGGTAGAACAAAAATTGCTAGATGCATACTATCCAAAGGATAAACTAGATGCTGAACAAAGACATTTTAAAAATGAATCTCTGAATAACAAAGCTTAATTTCATTATTTATTTATTTGTTTGTTTGTGTTTTTATTTGAAACTGAAGATTGAACCCAGGGGCACATCCCCTAGCCCTTTTTTTTTTTTTTTTTTTTTTGAGTCAGGATCTCACTAAGTTGCTTAGGGCCTAAGTTGCTGATTAAATTTCTTTATGCTGTAAGAATACACTACAAAAACAATATACAAAAGTGGAAAATATTTTTTAAAAAACTCTATATCATTGCTTCAGAATCTTGTTTTTATCTGGGTTACTAACTTCTGCCATTTCTCCCTTGCTCACAGTCACAGTTAATTTGTGTGAAGTTAATGAAGATTAAGCTTTGGTGCTTCTATCTGCTCCAGGTCCTGAGAACCTGGGAAGATGACATAAGTGAAAGGGGAAGCTATATACCAAACAGAAAATATTTCCATGTAAGCATTTCTTTTTCTTAATAGTCTGATGATTTTATTAACAAGTGTATAATATACATAATGCATGCTGTAAATAGTATATGAGGACCCTACAGTACAAACTTATGATCACAGTTTGACATGACAAAATGTCATTACTGAATTCCTGTTGGGCTGCAGAATAGAAACTGAGATGGTACATTAAAAATTCCCATCTTTAATAAGGAAGATTACCAAAATGTTTCAGTATTTGCAACTATAGTAATGCATGCTAAAGCCAAGCATTTTTGATAAGCTGCATAAAAAGGGTCTCAGAGGAAAGAACATGAATCTCTTAGGCTCCCTTAATTTGCTGTGATTTACTTTCTTATTCTATGTAAGTATCCACTTTCAGACTTGCTTCTAAAGAGAGCTTCCTTTGCCCCCTGCCCTGCCCCTGCTCTCAAATTTTATAAGCTCTAGGCCCCACAGAAATTAGATCAGCAAATGGAAGATAACCCACAGAGCATCACTGACCAATTGTGTGTGAAAAGCACTAATTCCAGTGAAAGGATGTCCTTGCACCCATCTTCCACTTGTTCCCCCATGTATTCTCCCACCTACTCACACATCAGACATTCTTGTTCATCAATCCCCTCTCACAATCACCCACCTTATGACTAGTTTTTCCACCCACCATCCCCTACAGATTTGCTAATAAGCTTTTCTATCAATCCTTTCTTTCCTGCTTTCCCAGAGAATCTTCCACATTTCTGACAGCATCTCCATGGGAATGAAGAGGAGGAGGAGTTGCAGGGAAAGAACAGAACTAAGAAGGCAAATATCACTGAGCCATGGCTCATAGTGGCTGGGGGTGGTAGCAGCAAGAGGAGATATGGAGTAAGTTGAGGTTTGGAATAGAAATTGCTCCACAAAACTTGTTCCCTGCAGGGCTACATAGATTATGGTACATATTGAGTATAACCACAGAAGGTAAAAAGAGTAAGGTCTCATCGGTCTAAAAGTTGATATTATGTGGCACCAGGAGAATGCACCAGAATACAAAAAAAAAAAAAAAAAAAAAAAAGTACACCCTGTGGTTGTGACCACACAGGGCATATGAGTGCATATGGAATTGAAGTACAGGGATAAGAATCATCATGCTGGAACAAAACAATTAGAATTGATATAACTTTTTCCTAAAATTCCTTAAACTTCGTTGTGCTGTGTTTTCAATATTTTTTAAGGAATTTTCCCACAGCAGGAGGAGCATCCACAGTTATGCTAGTATCAATCCATTGTCCTGTGTGTCCATTTAAACTCAGCACTTGAGGTTGCCATCTGGTTGTAAAGTGGACTAAGGCAATATGAAACATGGAGATTATGTGTCCTTTTAGGTGTTACCTTCTAATGGTAACACCTAACTAAAAATTACTGTTTTTAAATTATCAGTGAAAGATCTGCTGGGGTGAAAATCTCAGTGAACAGATGAAATCTATTATGTACAATATGAAAACCACCCAAGCAGATTTTGAATCATACCCTGCCTCCAGCCCCTAGTTGAAAACCAATGCTCTAGAAGATTATGATGGTTACAAGAGATTTTTTTGGTTCTCAAAGTTGAGCTGTGTCTTATATATACATGCTACAGAATGATATAAATCAGCAAAGAAATTAGAAAGATGACCATCCCCATTCATTTTTAATCACTTTTCTAAACTAAAAATGAATGGAAAAGAGAAAAAATTTTACTATAGTCAGGCATTCAGTTATAAAGGGAAAATGTATTTACTTATTGGTATATCATCTAATACCCTTAAAAATACATGCCACAATGTGAGTTGAAGTTATTCAGAATCAGAAAAGATATGGCCCTTTCCCATAGTGAGTTAGAAGAAACTGAGTTAGAGATAGTACCAAAGGGAGGTCTGTCTATACACCCATAGGAATTACAGCATTTGTCCAAGCAACTGATATGAACTGGTTATGGAATTAATGTAAAGGTGATACAATGTGGACTTTGCTCCATATCTCTTCAGTTGGAATTAGCAAGTTCTCCTCGCCTGAGAGGGAGTACAAAACCTACCACCAACACTCATTCTAAAATATTTGTAATTCTGAATGCTTAGGGTATTACTTTGTGAACCTAGTTTTGTTTTTATTATCTAGCTATTTCAGATATAGGAGCTAGTTTTAAAAAACAAAGTTCAGGGCTTTTTTTCCCCATTGGACCAAATGTCCACATCCAGAAATTGGATGGAGGGAGGACTGGAAGGGAAAGAATTACCACAAATATTGCATGATAATTTTTTATAATATTTCATTTAACTGTATATGAGAAACATGCCAGTAAACTTGACTTTCCATGACCAACTTTCCTCCTTAAACTAACTTCTGTGAAGGGCAGTCTTATATAGCACATGACTCTAAATTATCTCCAGCCACTGGTCACAGGGAGTTGAATTTGTATTGAGTACTTAATCAGGACTGGACTGACTTAAGTAGAGTCATTCCTTAAATGGTTTCAGCCAAGAGACACAGCTCTATTCAGATAATGATGATCATTTAAGACTAAAGATCAGGGCCGAGTCCATAATTTACCCTCCATGTACATTTGAAGAGGTAAAAAGATGCCTAGCTTGCAGAAAGAAAAAGAAATGAAAAAAAAAAGAAAAAAGAAATAAAACCTCACAGAGAAAGGTAAAGATGAAAGATCACAGGGCTTCAAGAGAAAGATATATGGAAAAGTGGTGACTTTCATGTGAGATGTTGCTTTATTTCCTGGTTTGCAGTTCTGTAAGAGTCCCTTATGTTTTTAAGAAATCCTCTTTTTATTTGAGTTAGTTTGAGGAAGTTTATATTGCAGGTAAATATGGGATTAATATTATTAGAGTTGATTGGAAAAGGGGGAAGCAACAATAGGAGAAAGATAAATTGAAAGTTTCTTTTACCCCATGCCTACTCCATCTCTGACAAAAGAAAGAAAATATAGGGCTCTGATCCCAAAGCAGTGGTTTTTTGCAGAAATCTTTGAAATGGATCTCTGAAAATGCCAAGTTCCTCTTTCTATTCCAGGGACTTACTACTACAATTCAGGGTGGTCAACAATAGGGAGTGATGTTGAGCAATTTTAAGTGGAGATTGGTAGTTCTTTTATTCAATAATTTTCTTAAGTGAAAAATTTGTCATAAGCCAGAAAGTTTCACTTTTAGAAAACAAAAAATATTATTGACTATTACAAAATTTTCTAAAAAACATCAGAATTATTATGAGAACATATAAAGAAATTACAATTCACACAGATACAGGTATTCCTGTACCTCATGAATACATTTCCTTATTTGGTCTTAACTTGGTTGAATTTCATACCTACTTTATCTTCAGATATTATTGTCTCAAATATTTGAAAATAGCAAGTATTTTTAATCAGCAATATTTCACTTACCTAATCATCAGAAAGACGTTTAACTACCTGTGGGTCTAGGTACTTTAGACCTAGCTGACTTCATTATACCTATTCAAGACTAGCCATTCCAACCATAGACGTCTTTCTATTCCTTTCCTCTCTAATTTTTCCTAGGAAAATTTATCTTGAAAGGAAAAAATTCAACATACAAAATACAAAGTAGCTCCCTTTGTAGCTGTTGTTCAAAAGAGGAAATTCTCCCTTTTCATTATTTTGGGATAAAGGATTTCATTGCTAACCTTTCCTACTTTACCAAGTATACATAAAAATATAGAGAAAAGTTTTAACTGATTAGCACCCTTAAATGAGAATTTCTTTGTGGGCTGCTATTGGTTGTTTTTAATATTGCTGTAAAAATCTTGCTATGATTCTCAATCCTGTCTGACAATAGTATCGTATGGAAACTAAAAAAAACCTGATGCCTGGATCACACCTGAAGATGTTCCAGTGAGTGCCTAACAACCTCTTTAGGGATGGGGGGGGTTATATGTTTATATGAAAACATATAACACATAAATTACAAATAATAACACAACATATAATGCTCTCATTGTAAATTCCACATAGCCAACAGATTCTCACAGAATGCTTTCATTGATTTTTGTCAAGTCTTGTATCCACAGCCAACCTGCGGTTAATATTGAGAAATGAGTGCAGTTCTGACCTGAATCTTGATTGATATTTTCAACCATGTTAATAAGATAAAACTAAAACAAGAAAGATGTATGTAGGAATTCTTTGTTAATGAATGACTTGAGCGTTTTTTTTTTTTTCTACTTTCTATTTAGGTAATCGTTTTATATGCTAGAAGAATACTTCAACTTTTTGTGCTATTAACAATGCAATAAATACAAAAATTTTTCACTTTTAAATTAAGAAATTGCATTATGAGCTGGGTGAAGTGGTGCAGGCCTGTAATCCCAGAGGCTCAGGAGGATGAGGCAGGAGGGTTGCAAATTCAAAGCCAGACTCAGCAAAAAGGTGCTAAGCAACTCAGTGAGACCCTGTCTCTAAATAAAATACAAAATAGGACTGGGGATGTGGCTCAGTGGTTGAGTGCCCCTGAGTTTAATCCCCCATACCCACTCCCCCCCAAATAAATTGCGTTATGAATTTTTTTCCATCACATACTTATATCTAGACCAATGATAAAAATTTTCTGTAAAGGATCAAGTAGTAAATATTTTAGTGTTTTCAAGTCAAATGGTCTCTGCTGAACCACTCAATTCTGCTATTGTATTGTCTGTGAAAACAGCCACAGACAAAACACCACGACCAGTGGGTGTGGCTATGTTCCAGTAAAAGCTTATTTTCAAAAACAGGAGGATCTGGTCCATGAACTAGACAATCAACAAAATTTAAAGAAAGCCCTTGTTTATAGCATTTGCCAACTTCTGTTATATTGATACTTTTACTATGGCCATTTTCAAATTACAAGTCAGCCCTGAAAATTAACTTGAAAAGAAATGCACAGTATTACTTTGTTATATAGTGTTGTCACTAAACAAACATAATAAGTATTAATAACTTATTAAAAGAATGAATAGGTAATAGTAAAATGTAATAAAATATTGGGAAGTGAAAGGTATTTATTACCTTTGTTTTTATGTTAATACAAGATTTTAATTATAGCTATATGTAACAAGTGGCTCATAAAATCTCTGAAAATTTAATAAGCAGTGTTCACGAGCCAGTGGAAGCCAGTCTTAGCACACAAAACTAACTCAAAATCTCTAGGAGTGGGGACATTGGTGCTTTTGTTTGGTTGTTTCTTAGTACTGGGGATTGAACCCAGTGACACTCTACCACTAAATTATATCCCCAGCCCTTTGTATTTTTTTATTTTGAAATAAAGTCTCCCAGATTGCCAAGGGTGGCCTCAAACTTGTGATCCTCCTGTCTCAGCCACTGGAGTCACTGGGATTACAGGTATGTGTGTGCCATCTTGACCAGCAGAGACACTGGTATTTTTTTAAAAGGTCTCCAAATGATTCAAATATGCATCCAGGATTAAAAAACACTGCGCTAAGGCCTGAGAGTGGGGCCAATGTCCAGGTTGGGATTTGAAAGAGGAATTTATTCTCTGAGAGAAACTGGATGTTTCAAAGGGGTAAATGAGGATAGAGGAGGCAGAGGCTAATGTTGCTGATTACCTAATGGGGCAACAATCCTAAAGCAGGAGAATTCCTGGGACTGAAGAGAGGGAATTCTGGAGACAAGATTAGCATAATCAATCGTTGCAGTTTGCCAAATGCAAAATATTCAGTGCTAAAACCAGAGAAGTGTCAGGCAAACCACTGGAAGCACTGGATTTTTTTAAATTTTAGCTAATTTAAATTTAAATAGCCACATATAACTAGTGGCTATTGGATTAGATAGTGAGTGGGTATTTATAAATACAACATGACTCTTTTGCATGCATAAACTTCCTATTTATTTGCTATTTTGAAACATTCTATTAGGGGATAAATGAAAGTAACAATTCAAATTCTAAAGTTAAATATTTGCTATCAGGCTAATGTGCTGATAAGAATAAGTGGTAGAAATTCTTCAGAAATAAGTAGTGAATTTGTGAGGGAGAGAAAAGTTTTCCAGGTCACACTATAGTTAATATGATAGTTGCTGATACAGATGAGTGGCAGTGAATGGCATTAAAGCAAGTGCACTCCATCACCTGGTTTCTCTCAGATCATTTGCAAAATGGTGGGATGGGTCTGTATCAGGTCAAAAACCTGAAAAGAACAATGCTACTGAACTACAAGAACCTTTGACTTAGATGTCTTTTTCTTTCTTTCTTTTTTGGTGTGAGAGGTTGAACCCTCAGGTGCTTAACCATTAAGCCACATCCCCAGCCTTTTTTTATTTTTTTATTTTTTTTTATTTTGAGACAGGGTCTTGCTAAATTGTTGAGGCTGGCTTGGAACTTGTGATCCTCCTACCTCAGTCTCCCAAATCGCCAGGATTACAAGTGTGTGCCACCACACCCAGCCTGACATCTATGTCTTGAATATCAGTTCCTAAATCCTTCCCTGACTAGTACAGACTATGAGAAATACTATCATGTTTAACATTGAATTGTATTTCCCAAAAGGTCAATTTTTAATGGTGACATTCTCATTCAAACTATACACATGGGAATATCATTATAAGAAAGAATTTAAAGACAGAAAAACATGAAGTTTATAATGTTAGATATAGAATAAAGCTGAGTAATAAGAGGAATTGTAGAAACAAAGGATGATAAAAATATATTTAACTTTGAACATTATCACATCCCTCTAAAAATAATCAAAAGGATATGAGTTACAATAACACTATGCTTTAGATGGAAAAAGGCCATACTTCAAGCAATAAATTTTAATAATTATATACTTTTAAAATGTGAGATGCAAAGTTAGAGAACTACATTAACTTGACAGAGTTAATATAATAAGGTTATTCTGTAATGCAAACAAACATGTTAAAATTCCCTAAGCTTTAAGCACCTAAACCACTTTAGCCAAGTATGAGTTGTTCTTTTCTTCTCTAAAACTGCAATAGCAGAGTAGTCTAGGATATTTAGCCATCTTGTCCTGACAAATAACCAATTCACCTTTTTTCCCAGTATATTCTTAAGTATTGATTTTACCAAGTGAACTCAGACATGTGTCACACTTATCCAATACAGATCCTTTTCCTTGGAAATGTAGTTTGAACATCAATCAGTCACCTGGCCTTTCACCTCCAATTCCTGTTGCCACTGTCTGTCAACTATTAAAGCCTGGCCATTTCTCCAAATGTTATTTTTAGAAACTGAAACACACCGTGACTCCTGTGAAAAATATGTTTCTGGGAAAAGTACATAAATGTTCAGCTGATTAAATTTCTTCATGAAAATTATTGGTTTGAAAACTTGTTTATAAATATACATTTCAATGTTCAGTAGGCATTTCTTTTTAAAACCTATTTCCTGAATAGTAATATTACCACTTGTAATATTGTAATATTACCTCTAGCGTAGAGTACGATAAGATGAAAGGAAATTCTAGTTGAGTGGCAATGTTACCAAGGGTCTTCAAATGCAGAAAAGTGTTTTTGTTTCTGCCTGAATCCAATGAGAGTCACAGAATAACACCCACCTTGAGCTGCAGGCCTCCTGGGACCAGAGTGTTTGCTGGAAGGCTTTTAATGTGTTGGTAGACATAAGAGGAGAATTGCTCCTGCTCAGCCTGTAATTGGGGGCCAAGTTTAGAGAGATGACCTCTGTTGCTTTTGATAGCTGTCTGCAATTCATCAATCAGCCTGCTTACCTGAAAGGGTTAAATTACAAGAGTTGTTAGCAAGAAGTAATTGTTGATGTCACACCTATTAGATTTTTGAGTATCTAGCCTGATGGGGGAAAATGACTTCAATATAAGAATTTGAGTACAGATATAGCCTCAAGTAAAGAGAAGATATATACACATATATATATATGTGTATATATATATACACACACACACATTCCTTCATCAACAAATTTTATTTATGAAAAACGTCTAACCTTTTTACTTCAATAATATGGAATAGGTGGCCATTAACAATTGCTGAATAAAAAATATCTCTGGGTATGAAAAGGAACATACACATCTGACAAGTTTGCCAAGGACTTTTAAACTGCTTAATACAATAAAACCTTCCTAGAACTTTAATCCAATGTATATAACCTACTACCATATTTTGTTTTACTATATATCCCTTTTTAGAATATATTATTTTACTATGTTACATTAAAATTTTTAATACATATGTTAAATTCATTAACATTTTGTTGGCCTTTAAAAGAAACTGTTATTTTCTCCCCAATATTCTAGAATACAGTTTTTCCAAATTTCATAAATGTAATTTTTCAAAATATCCATACTTCAAACACAATGCTCTGCTCTAGACATCATTTTAAATACATATCAATGACAAAATAAAGCACAGAATCTTTCCAGAAACAGAATGGACTTATGAACATGTACCTGGGATTTTTTTAAATTTTTGGACTTCTAATCAGTATATTTAGGATGGGCATATGAAATTGACTTATGGATTATTAATAAAACATGCTGAGAACTCAGAAAACTAATGTCTTAAAGTTTTCAAATTAAAAATCATTGCCCTTCTTTGGCTCTTCATGGTTTTATATCAATGTATATGCTATATAATAGGCTGGATTCTTTTTTTATTGCTTTACAGGCTTTATTGTTAAGGAAAGTTCATATTAATTATTTAGTTGTATGACATAAAATCATTTAATGTCCCCAAATCATTAATAAAAAAATACTAAATGACAGAATAATGGGTAATCACCTCTATTCTTACTTAAACACTGGTCAATACCTGGTGATAATCAAAAGAGGTGAAGAAAAAAAATCCACTTTATCAGTGATTCTTTACAGTGATCGACTTTGAAATCTTGCATTAAGATCCTGGCTCTCCCACTCACTAACTGGGGACTTTGAACAAGTAATAAAACCCTCAGCATAAATGAAGAATAATATTGGTCCAACATACTGAGAATTAATGAGATTAAAGAATAGACAGCACAATGTTTAGCCTAAAGCAGATAGGTGTCCAGTGCATTGGTGTATTATGAGAGTGTTTGTTTTTTAAATTTGTGTTTTCTGCATATTGTTTTAATTATATTTTTCTTGGCCCATCTTTCTTATCCTTACATTTATTTCATATGAGGCAGATAGAAATTCTCACCTATCTGCCATATAGATTTTATAACTCACTTCAACATCCACAAATAAAATGGAAAACTTTGATTCTTTCATGTCCTCACACCTCATCTTCTTTCTTTCTCTCTCAGCTGAAAATATGGTATTTGAAAATACATGCATATGTGAATGGCATTTGCCCCAGCTTATACTCCACCTCTGATGTTAAGTCTGTGATTTCTATCCCTTCTACAGAGGGGTTCAGAGACTATGCTGAAAACAAGTTTATACTCTTAACTATGTGACTTGAATATTTATTTTTAGCCTCACCTAATAATGTGTGTGTGTGTGTGTGTGTGTGTGTGTGTACATATATTTGGTAAAAGTTAAACATAGTGAAGTTTTATACCGTAAAACTTCAATTACATTTGGCTTTTACCAAGAACTTTACAAGGATCTGGTATATGTAAACAACCTACTTCAAAATGTTCCCTATTTTTCTTTGGTCTCCTATATCTCTTTTGTTTGTTCCTATGTGATCAATCTTCTACCCTCCTTTAAACAATCCTTTCTTCTAAACAAAGGATTGGCAAATATTTTCAATAAAAGGCTAGATTGTAAATATTTTTGGCCTTATGGCCCATAATATCTGTTAAAGTATTTAACCCTACAGTTGCAGTGGGAAAGCAGTCTCAGATAATATGCAAATGAATGGGCATAAATGTGGTCAAATAAAACTTTATTTATAAAAATAAACAATGGACTGATGGTCCCAGGGATATAGTTTACACACTCCTCATCTAAATACAAGTTTTCGATCCTTCTTTTTCTTTCTTATAAGTAATACTTTGGTCCAAGCCACCATTTCCTCATCCCTCTCCCAATTTAGATTACCAAAATACGTACTGACTAGATTCCCAGTCCCTAGACTGTCCCCTGTAATCCATCCTGCCACCTTCACAGAATTAATCCACCTTGAACAGCAAATGGAACCCTTTAGTGACTCTCCCAGATCTTTCAGCTTGATATTCAAGATTCAAGACCTTTTATAATCTGATCCCCATCTGGCCTTTTGACTCATATTACCACTAGACCATTCCTCTCTAACAAAATGTCTCTTCTCACTGTTCCCATCCTCCACCACACATATACACATCCCTTCTATTCCTCACATGTCATAATAAATTAGACAATTTTTGTTATCTATTATAATCAACACTCTTGTCTAACAAACAAGGAAAATCAGGTCTAGAAAAGTTAACAGACATATAACTGACAGCATAGTCCCAATGTGACTTGCTTTGGCCAATGAAATGTGAGCAAAATTAACATATACCACTTCTCAACAGAGGCTTTAAGAGTCATCAGTTCTGCCATTGCTCTTTCCACCTGCCATGAAAACAGAATGTCCCAGTAGAAGCTGTTCCTTCAACCACTATCCCAGACTGAAAAAGACATACTGGAGAGAGACATAGACAACCTGTAGCCAACATATAAGGTGAGCAAGAAATAATATTTTGTTTTAAGTAACTGAGATTTGGGGCTTGTTGACCAATGCAGCATAATCTAGAAAAATCTGATTGATATACTGCTTTCTGCTAAGACTTTGAAACTCTATGTAACTCATCTAATAGGATACTAATAGGCAGCCCTGAAGACTAAATTGAATGTGTAAAGCAATTTCTATTAGCCATTCATAAAGAAGCCCTTGCTTCATGCTCAACCAGTTAACTTAGAACAAAACTTTGGAAATCATGGGCATGTAAGTAGAGAGTATATGGTATGTGTGCAGAGAGGAGTGTCATAAGAGACCTAGGAAGAAAAATAACATGAAAAGAAAGAAAAAATAATAAAGAAAGAAGAAAAGGAGAGAAATTAAAAGGTGATGGAGATAGGGGAAATGAGCAGAGAAAAAAAGAGAAGGAAAAATGCTAAAAGACAATATTATTCATACATTATATGCATATATGATATTATGACAATGAAATCCATTATTCTGATACAATTAGTATGCACTTATAATTAAAATGAAATAGAAGCAGAAAATCCAAATGGCAGATCCATTAAATTAGATAAAGCTGTGGGAAAACAAAAAGACAATATTATTCATAGGCTATAAAATCCAGTGTCAGATTTCTTTCATGATTTTCTTTGATTTTCTAAAAGAAGGAATGAATTTCCACGCTTTTCATAGTACTGTTATCCCTATTTTTAAAAGTTGTTAAGATTTAAAAATGGAAATGTTAGATGATTAAGTATTAGTCAATGCTTTTAGCCTCATCTTCACATCTGATCATACTATCCTACGACAGCACTGCCCTTGAATGACAGATAGCAGTATGTTAACATATCAAAGCTAAACACCAATAGGCCAGGTAGGTTGCTGTTATGGTTATTTGATGATATTAAAATTCAAGAAGCAAAAACCTTAAATGGGAGGATTCCATTTCTGGAAAGTCTTGGTTCTCTTTGAATTCATCCCCAGCATCATGCAATTCAGGAAGATATAATTTTATGCAGCCTTTAAAATCTACCAAGTATCATGCAATATATTCTGATAGTCAATAACACTGCTCTCTGATTTTATGTACTTTACCTTGTACTATATTAAGCCACACAAACAAAACGGAAGAATTTCAGACCTTGATTTCAGAGCATTTTTATACATGACTGGTTTTACTGTCACAATCCATACCCTTTAACTGATGGGGGATTTCATGTGACATCAGAAATCAACCAACCATACAATTGATGATGTCATGATGTCATTTGCACTCAAAAGGGCTACTGGTTAAAGATTTAAATTTTCATATGGATAAATTCTGTCTTGCTTCAAAAATATTTTTCTATCATTTTTGCTCTTTACCTTGGCCCCAGGATTACATGAACTGTAATTAAACCAGTTATCACTTGTTTCTTTAAATTCAAAATTATCAAATTGAATGTCCTACCAAAGATAACTTAAACATAGGAGAAAATGTATCAAGAACACTGTCAATGACATTTTGATAATGTTTTTATTCAATTTTACTCAAATTTTGTTACTTTACATATTCATAAGGTCTTTTATCTTCAAAGTGCTATGTTTTGTTCTCAGTTATTATGATAACATGTCACCCTTAAAGACAATCCTACTCATGAAACAACTCATATACTAAAATCAGGTAGGTAATGACAATACTCCTGATTTATTTTACATAATATGATTTTTTTCAAATCACAGATGTTGCTAAAAGAGAAAAATGTTCTTTAAAATTCTTTACCATAAATCTTTTTTTCCTGCAAATCCTTTTTTTTTTCTCACAAAGGCAACGTGAATAGAGGTAAAAGAAGACAAAACTTGACCTTTTGTGATCCCAGCATTAATGGGTCTGTTCATAATTCAATCTATGTGTGTGTGGGAGCATCCATGTGGAAACATAGAAGCCTGAGAGACATAAAGCCTTTCCCTTTAAACATTATCTGACCCTATCAGTCCCATTCACAAAAGAAGGCTTACGTATGCATATGCTGAAAAAATGCACCATCTCATTGTGCAACAGAAAGCCTACTCATTCTCCATGGAAATGCAGCACGGAAGTGACACTTGTACAGAATTTGGGAGAGTGACAAATGAGCAGAAGGTAGCAAAAAAAAATGAATATTCTGGTGAGGAAAGAAGCCAAACTTCTGACAGAATGCAAATGTGCACATGTTTATAGACATACACATAGGTTTTACCTAACACGTAGGGCAGTTTGACCATATTTACATGACACATGCATGCAACTCTTGAATTCAATTAAATTCTCAAGATGGTTTATATAGTCAGCACAAAATATTGTTCAGTTTATAATCATTCTAATGTGTATACTTAATGAGGTTGTGCATTTCTGAGCCATACATTGTGAATACCATATATTGGCTATTATTAATGAGGCTTTGAGGATCTTCTGGCTTTTCCAGTGATGGGTTCAGCTGTCAGCCTGAATTCTCTGTGGTTTTGAATCCACCCATATTATTAAAGAGAATTCTAGAGCACTTTGCACAGAACTGTCACTTGAAATCATCACAAAGGGTGGCAGCCTCTATGCTAGGAATATCATCATGGCATAAAACATACAGGATGATCTCAAAGTCAGATCAGCACTTCAACTTAAGACCAAGAAACTTTTAAATTAACATATTTAAGATGAGTCAAGGGGGGTGGGCAGAGAGATTAAAATGGTATTTTTAAAGCTTCCTAAATGTCTTCTTTGTTTCAGACCCAAGAAACAAAGGGGGGGAGGTTGTTTGTTTGTTTGTTTGTTTTATTTTGTTTTAGGTTGAAAAGTAAACATAACCCAGAATTGATTTAAAAAGACTGAAAGAGACATGGGAGACTGTGAGCAAGGTCAAGCATCTCTTCATTTGGAAGCTGAGGTGCAGCGTATCTACCAGGGAACCTGAAGTGGGTGGCACCTCTTATACCTAGCACTTTAATTACTGCCATTTTTTTTTTAAATAGTTTCCTTGAACCTTTCCAAGACAGATTTAACCTGTTTCCAGCCAGAGGTCCTTTATGTGCTGCCTTTAGGCCTATTCAACAGTTTAACATCCCCATTCTCATTCCCCTCATAGGGAAAAGAAGGGACAATTAAAAATAGAGACATTTTAAATGTCTCCATAACTTACCTGGCAATATGAATATATTGATGGCAACAAGAAAAATGCCGATTGTACCATTTCATGTGTGACTGTGCCTTATATTCTAACTATAGGTGTACAAATGACCAAGGATCCTAACTACTCTGCTCTGAAATCCATCACCAGGTTTTCACCAATGGGGATACTAAGTCGGATGCATCCTTGGGAGTCACAGAACTCCTCTGATGGCTCAAGGATACCAACACTTTTGCAAAACCATTCTTGACTGTATAGTGGTCTACGATGCTTCCACCCAATCTTTCTTTTCTCTATCCCTTCTTGGCGTTAGGTCTACATTTTTATCTGACAGCTGTCTCAACCTTATCAAGGACTGGCATTTCTTCCAATAAAATCCTACATATTTAATTCCACCTTGGCTTCTTCTTTTCAGAGAATCTAAAATAGCACACTTTTAAAATGGCAATAATAAATCACATACAAATTTACAAAAAGCTTGTTTTAACATGTATCATCATCTCAAAGTGGCTGTAGATGTGTACATTATAATTCCCAGTCTCATGGAAAATTTCATGAACTAAAACAAAATTTCAAGATAAAGTATAGGCAGCAGAAAAGGAGCTAAATCTATATGTGCATGATGTTTAATTTGATTTTATTTATTTGAGATATGTGCAGAATGTTTTATTTATATAAAAACATAATTTTCCCTCAAATTTCTCATTTTTCTTTTCCATCAGGATTTGACATGTCTGAGTGTGAATTAGACCTAAAATTTGATATCACAGACTTTTTCTAAACCAAAACACTGGAAATTACCCATCCAAGATAATGTAGATGCTTTTCAAGTAATCTCTTAGAAATTAGTCTCATAGCCTCTTTGGGGACACTGCTATTTTAAAAAAAGAAACTATTTTCATAGATTGTCAAATATATTTAGAGATTATTACCCACACACACACACACACACACACACACACCCTTTTGTCAGATCTTTGATCTTTGAAAAACACAAAAGGAATTTTGAGCCATACATGATAAAGTAGGTGACCACATAAAGTACTATATAGAAAGAACATTGAAGTGTTAAATAAACATATAGATGATGATGATAAAAAAGAAATACCAAAGAAGTATATGTATATTATTGTATTTTGGGGACAATTTTTATTTCTAATGTTGCTAACAAGGTAACATTAAAAATTATATATTTAGCATAATGATCATTTTCCTGATCCACTAAACTTTTTAATTTCAATGAAATTGTAATTTTGCATAAAATATCAAAGGGCAAAATAATTATAATGTCTTAAAGGAGGAAAAACATTTAAAATGTTATTCTTTTAGACAATTTCCTATTTAATCTCTAATATTAACAGGCTTTGTTAAAGATAATTTTAAGTATAGTGGTAAATCTAGAGGGACATTTGCATTTCTCAAAATTTATAAGATACATGCCATGTTTATTTTAAATTTATTGTGAAATGTACTAAAACTCTCCAGCTCTGGCAACACCTTTTTCAAACATAGAGAATGATATTTTTTTAAATTTGTAGCTAGTAACTTAGTCTTATAACTTGTTACTGTTCAGTAGAATGAGACAGAACTGTAACTGAAATCTACATAACTATTATTTATTGCATTTTAGAAATGATTCAAGTTCAATTTTTCTTATGAAAAATTCTCTACTGACAATGCTAATTAATGTTTACACTATCATATTTAATACCAGACATGCATGTTCCAAATATTATTATAGTTTTGTGTAAGAGTTGAATTCACACAGAAAAAATTGATGCATTATATTTTTTCATCTGTTATGAAATATATGGTTAATGAAGAAGATGCAATCACAATGACAAAATATTAAAACCCTAAAGCTTGGATAGACTTCTTTGCCCAAGTGTCAAAAGAAAATTATATGAGAAGCTTATTTTGAAACTTTCACATTATCATATTCCTTAAGTTGCTTGTAGAGTTTATACACTGACAGTTGTACATGGAAATTAGCAAATTTATGTTTGTTCCTCAGAAAGATTAAATGCTTTTTCATTCTAGAAAACTGCATGAAGATAATTTCCCCCTTTTGTCTAATACCTATTTTGTATTATTCGTTCATTTATGGAATATGCTGTCAACGTCACAGCATGAGCTTTGGAGAGAAGAAGTTTCGATTTAATAGTTCTTCATTACAATATTGTCTACAGAATCTTATGATCAGCTTCCTTACACTTGACATTGCAAACTACAGTTTTCCCTTGGTAAAGATAACTTTGTTAGTATACCTAAAAATCAGAACAATAATTCTATTCTTATAAGTTACATAATAAAAAACAGATTGAGATTTATTAAAAATTTAAATACAGTTTATGTTTTCCCTGTGTTGGCATGTTTTACAATTTCCAGGTTCAAGGTACATTTGCATTTCTCAAAATTTAATAATTTACTAATTTAGGAAATTTATGAGAAAATAGTCATAAGACATTTTTCAGAAAATCTCCATTTGATTCATTCTTTCAAGCACACAATTATTTTTCAGACTGTCTATATCAGTAAAATAATGTTAAGGTTTTTTATATCATATGTTATTATTAATTAACAATATCTGATTAACTATAATATCCAAAGTAAAATTTATCTTAATTTTAAAATTAAATCATTTTTATTTTAATATAGCTATAAAATAACTCCCTTACTTCTTGTGCTTTATGGTGCTCCTTTGCTGTCATTGAAAGGATGACTTTTTCTGTCTTTTTTTTCTTTTCATCATTGAAGGCCAAGTTCAACTAAAAGAAATAAATAAATCACATGAAAATAGGCACTTATTGACTCATAATAGCAATATTTTATTCAAACAACTAATTTAGCATAATCTTCAAGGTAATTTATATTAATTTTGCCTGTACATATATGAACTTGCTTAGATTGAACAGAAAGTTCATTTATATATTTAAAACATTTAACACATTGAATTTTTCACTTCTCTTTTGTTGTTTTTTGGATTACTAAACATGACTTCGGGAGGGCAAGTCTCTAATTGCTGACACCCAACACTGATAGGTTTTTTAAGCATTTTTAAAATGAACTCACAATATTTTTAAAAATTTAGGCTGATATTCTCTATTAAAACCTTTCATTGCAAGTAGGGAAAAAATCGCTTGCTCTTACATCAGATAAGAAGCCAAAGACATAAAAGTGTCACTCTAGAATGTGCCAAATGATACTATTTCATAACAAAGTATCATGTATCTAAAAACCCATTACCTCCAACCTACTCCATTTACAAATTCAGATAAAGGTCATCTGGTATTGCTCTATTTCTTTATAAATAATCTATGGAAACAAAAATGTGATTTTTCAACAAAAGATAAAAGATAAACTCAATAATATTTACTCAATAGATTGACATAAACAGAAAGAAAGAGAACAAGAACCTGAGAGAGAACTTCTGAATAGGAATATTAATAACTCTTAAACAATGAACTTGACATACCAATATGTCCTTATTGAGAATTGGGCTAAAAATGAATAATAACCATGTTTTTAAGTTTTGTTTTGTTGATGTTGTTGTTATAAGTAAGATTTATTTATTGTATTTCTGAAAAATCATGTTTGAATTAACATGGATCTTTAATCCATACCCTGCCTGAAGATCTGTGCCTCCTTGTATTTTGGATAAAGTGGGAGACACAGGCTCAGCAACATGTCTTCCTCAATCTAGCTGTGCATAGAAGCTAGAAAAACAGTGTCAAATTTGTGACCATCCTATCAGTGATATGTGATGCACAGCACAGTACATTAGACATTCTAATTTGGTAGAAGGGTGGGGTCCAGAAATCTTTAGGTGACCTGATGATTACTGCAGGTAAGGAATTGACAGGAATTTCTATAAAGGGGCAGTCAGTCAATATTTTAGACTTTGGGGGATGGAGGTGGTATACAATCTCTGTTTACTTACTCAACTCTGCCACTGTAGCATGAAATAGACAATGCATAAACGAATGAGCATGGCTAAGCTTCAGTAAAACTTAAACAACAAACAAAGAAACACAAAATATAGGTGACAGGTTGAATTTGGCCTGCAGGCAGTGGTTGGCCAATCCCTGCCTTAGATTAAGAAACATTACAGTTTTGTTTTGTTTTTGTTTTTAAATCACCATACAAGACTGGTTTTAGGATCATTTTCTCCAGGGAATCTTTGTTCCTCTGAAAAAGTGATATGAGAAACAAAAACTTACAGTGCTTAATTCCACAATGGACGCCTATGTGTGATCCCTGGCACAAAATACTGGTCTCAAGTGTCTGGTTCATTATCAGGGGGATTTTATCTCAGGAGGAGAAGGGTATAGAAGACAGCAATTGGAGAATATTCATCACCTTATCATGCTCAAAATTAATTTCCAAGTGTAAAAGTTTTCAGAGCAGATCTTTTAAAAAGGGAAGGAAAACAAAACAAAAACAGAGGCATGAAATTCTTTGGTACCACAGTAGGTAGATCAGATTCTAATGAGGTTTCCCAGGGTTGTGACATTTAGAACTGCTTCCAAGTAACTATTTATTTATTTATTTATTTATTTATTTTTTTTTTACTCTTTTATTTACTTATTGATTCATTGAACACAAATGGAGTACAGCTATTGTTTCACTGTTTGTACACAAGGTAGAGTCACACCATCTGTGCATTCATGCATGTACACAGGGCAATGGTATCTGTCACACATTCTGTTATTAATTTTATCCCCCACATTATGCATCATCATTCATATATCAGAGAGACCATTCGGCTTTTGGATTTTTGGGATTGGCTGATCTCACTTAGCATAAGAGTTTCCAACATCATCCATTTACCTACAAATACCATAATTTTATTCTTCTTTATGGCTGAGTAATATTCCATTGTGTATATATACCACAGTTTCTTTATCCATTCATCTACTGAAGGGCATCTAGGTTGATTCCATAATCTAGCTATTGTGAATTGAGCCGCTATGAACATTGATGTGGCTGCATCACTGAGGCAATCTGATTTTAAGTCCTTTGGGTATAAGCCAAGGAGTGGGATAGCAGGGTCAAATGGTGGATCCATTCCAAGTTTTCTAAGGAATCTCCACACTGCTTTCCAGAGTGGCTGCACCAACTTGCACTCCCACCAGCAATGTATGAGTGTACCCTTTTCCCCACATCCTCGCCAACACCTGTTGTTGCCTGTGTTCTTGATGAAAGACATTCTAATTGGGGTAAGATGAAATCTTAAGGTGGTTTTGATTTGCATGATGGACCTTATAGAAATAGAGCAAGCAATCATGAAATTCATATGGAGGAATAAGAGACCCAGAATTGCTAAAGCAATCCTTAGCAAGAAGAGCGAAGCAGGGGGTTTCACAATACCAGACCTCCAACTATACTACAGAGCAATAGTGACAAAAACAGCATGGTATTGGTACCAAAATAGGCAGGTAGATCAATGGTACAGAATAGAGGACACAGAGACAAACCCAAATAAGTACAGGTATCTCATACTTGACAAAGGAGGCAAAAACATGCAATGGAGAAAAGACAGCCTCTTCAACAAATGGTGCTGGGAAAACTGGAAATCCATATGCAGCAAAATGAAACTAAACCCATATCTCTCACCCTGTACAAAACTCAACTCAAAGTGGATCAAGGACCTAGAAATCAGACCAGAGACTCTGCACCTAATAGAAGAGAAAATAGGTCCAAATCTTCATCATGTTGGCCTAGGACCAGATTTCCTTAACATGACTCCCAAAGCGCAAGAAATAAAAGCACGAATCAATGATTGGGATAGAGTGAAACTAAAAAGCTTCTTCTCAGCAAAGGAAACAATCAGCAATGTGAAGAGAGAGCCTTCAGAGTGGGAGAAAATCTTTGCCAAGTAACTATTTAAAAAGTAAAAATTCTTTACCTTTGAAAGCACCACAGTTGGAAAAACTCACCTCCACTATAGCATCCAAATTCCAAAGAAGCACTACACTAATCTACAAAAGTGGAGGGAAAAGCATAATGTACATAGTGTTCAACAGCAAAGGAGTCCAGTAAGAGTAAGAAATCATCAACAAAATATAAAGATACTTAGATGGGGTCCATTCTGGAAATAGACAAGTCACACCAGGAGAAATATTTTAATGTGATCATTTAAATAAAATTATTGAGAGTGGAAAGTCAAATGAAGATAATGAATTTTCACCCTGAGGTATTAATAATATGCAGTGCTAATAGCATCCTTCCCTCAAAATCCACGACATGATAACAATAGGATTCTTCTCTTCCATCATTTTTTATGTTAATATCCTGTTTTTTTCATTAAGACAAAACTAGTTGCTTTGATTTGAGGTCTTATTTCAAATATATGAAATAAATTTTTGTTGATGAAAGCTGAGATTTCTGAGGTTGAATTTTCATGTGTTGAAGAGGGTAAAAAGTTCAAAAATTAAAACTCAAAAACAGAAAGATAGCTAAAGTTTATATATAATGTGAAAAGCGAAATCCCCACCAAGTTGGGGAAGGAGAAACCTACTTTGTTCTAAATGTATCTTGGGCCTTTTAAATGTGAGAAAATGCTCCCAAATATTCATTATTCACATCATAATCTAACAAGCTAAATGGCAAGGTTTAATTCACCACTTTTGCCAGGCTTGCTGGTAAGATTTTGAAAACATGTAACAAACATTAGCCATCCATAATTAAGTTAAAGTTGGGCTCATTCAGTGTTAATGGAACCAGAACAGAACAAGAAAGAGAATAGTCAAGAATGGTAGCAGAAGGGGAAGTAATAAAAAACATAAAAAAACTGAACAAAAATGCTTCAGGGAAACAGTATCGTTAGATAAACAGAAGATAAATGAATATTCACCTCAAACAGTTTAAGAATCAAGAAAAATCCTCCACAAAAGTGTATCAACAGATTCTAATGAAATGACTTGCATTGGTTGTGACCTTTCAGATTATATCTATTTTATTTAAAACTATTAACGCTAAGATTTCAGGCATCACTCCCTCTCTAAAATCCAGAAAGATCAAATTTGAATAATGTACAAATCTATATAAAACATGTGGCCCCTTGTGATAAAATTGAAAGTAATCTTAATCTTGAGGAATTCTTTGAACACTTGTGGTCAGGAAGCTTTCCCATGGACACCCTAAAGAGGAGAACATGCTAAAATCTTCCTGTTGCCGAGGTACAGTTAAAATACCAGTGAACTTGTGTTACGTGCATCATTAACAGCTGATGACTTTTCTTTTTACCTCTCTTCAAAATATTTTGAAGTCTGTTTATAAAAAAAATCATACAGATTGTATAATAATTTGTATATGATCATTAGATAAAATATATTTAACAGAAAAATAACTCAAGTACAATCATTAATATCTTTAGAAAAAGTTCAGTAATTCAAACCAGTGGGTCTGTTCTGTCCACATAATTCATACCAACATTCCACATAGGTACAAGCAAAAGTGGAAAAGCCTATTAGTCCAACCAAACTCTTGTGGCTCTGAATTGTGGTTCTCCAAGTCATTTTTTCCCATGTTCAGAACAACTACTGATTCAAACATGAAGTACATGGTAACATGTTGTGTATAATGCCCTTAATAAATCAACATGATCTGACAAGAAAACTGAATCTACATATCAGAAATCTAAACTTTGCACCAGGAACTATTGATCTGTTAGTAAGTTATTTGATCCATACTTTACATGCATATCAATATAGGCAATACAGTTTAGCATAAACAATGGGATAATCAGCCTTCATACATATTGACAAGTTTTCCAATGGTCTGTTAATATACAAAAGACTGGGACAAATTACTTATTTATATATACAAAACATGGTTATAAAGGCCAGCTGCAGGTATTTTTTTTGGAAAGTGCATTTTAATAAGGTCCTATTCAGTTACAGAACAAATGGGGAAGAAGTAGTTTGCACTACAGAGTTTAGCGCAAGAGCTTTCTCTTTTTCTAACCACGAAATCAATCATTTGTCCAGACTGTGGGAGTCAGAGTTAGTTACTGAAAAGAGCTCCGTATATAAACAAGTCAATAACTCATTGTGTGTTATTGTCCAGCTGAAGAAGTCGGCTTTCAAAAAGCTGCCCCTGCTTCTCTCAGAATGAATGTCACTGTATTCAGGGACTGGGAGAGAGTCTTTTGTTTCTTGCCATTGCTGGCTGCCATTTATGTATGGGAACGGGAGGTAGCCGCTGGGAGAGCAGGGGAAGCTACTATTTCCTATCATGGATATCCAAGAAAAACCTTGAATTTCATCAGCTTAAATATTTATATCTGGAAATGCATATTGAAATTTATAAAGAGTGTCCACACACAAAACAAAAATGGAAAAGAATTAAATGATAGTCTCTACCATCTTAAATTGCATCAGGCTGATATTTTTGGTTCCCTACCTGTCAAAATTCAGGCAATGGTTTGCAAAGTTTGAATGTACAAAATCTAACTGATGAACAGGTTAACATGCCAAATAAATGCCATCTCTTCTTGCCATAAATAGTAAGGATGATTCTTGAGAACCTCAAATGGGGTTTTCAAAGGGTGTATGTGTGTACACATGTATTCATATACTTCTTTTATTCATCTCTGTTAAAAATAAATATGAATCCATAAACAAGGTATTGTATTTTGGAAAGGTTAATAGAACTTCTTTAAGGAATGATTTCATGTACTCAGTACTTGTGGTAAGCTAAGAAAATTCCAAATATCTTGGATTTAAAAGTTAATTGAAATATTTTTTTATAGTTCAAAGTTTACTTAAATTCATAAGACATAGCTACTACCATAATCATATTGATTTTATCCTACTGTCTGATAAGTAGCTACCATTTATTCAGAATCACACCAAGGAATGTGAAAAAGCAGAGGAGCAGGTTTTAAGGTTCATAATTGGGTTAAGCAAATAATAAAAATGAGTGTATCTGTTTAATAAATGGTCTTTTTGTTTGCCTCTGAAATCTGCAAGCAAAATCTAAGTTCTCAATTAGACAGAGTTGTAGCAGTGGGCAAAGAGGAAATTAAGAACTTCAACTAAATTCAATTGATCCCAGTTCCCCTCACAATTTAGAAAATCACAGCATTAAGTGATATGACATGCTTCCACATGCGACAAACTGTACTAGATATTTTCCCAATACAAATAAGTTAATAGAAAATCACCATAAGATTGAGGAGATGATTTTTAAAAAACCAGTAAAAAATGAGAAACCATACCTTGCACGAGGTAGATCGTAATTGCTAAATGAGCTCTAACAACACAACCAAGAATAAATGGCAAAAATATTTAGGGTGGTAGTGATTGGAGATGAAGAGGTATAAATGTTAAGCAGTATCTGGTAGGAAAAGAAGAGAGAAATGGTAAAAAAAAAAAAAAGAGTTCTATATTGTTGTTGTTTGTTAATATAAATATTGCTATTAATTACATGATGAATTTAGTTCTAAGTAGAATTAGTAAAGCGGCTTGGTATGGCTTTGAGAGGGGGAGGAGAAAAAGACCAGCTGAGTCTTTAGGGATAAGCAGAGAAAAAAAAGGCATAGCTGATTCAATCAGTAAATCAATGGTCTGATTGGAAGGACTGTTTCATACAGGGGAACAAGGGCTAGACAGGGTGAACCCATACTTTATTTATTTCTGAATTCAAATATAATGGGGAGGGTTACATGTCAAGTGCCTAGTGCTATAATGAGGACAGAGTCAAGGACTCACTTCTAAGCTCTACAATGCCTCAGCTCCATCCTCTCAAGCTATACATATTTTAACTCAGTTTCAGGCTTAGAGATGCCTAATAAGTCCAGACCAAGCTCCCACTTTCAACAATGTAGTCTCACTTAAGTTCCTTCATAAAGAAATTCAAGAGTACCCCTTCTAGTTGTGGAGAGGAGTCAAAATTCTTCCAATTCAAGATTGACTGTGAACTCTGGCTCTTCCATGAATTAGTTCAGAGACACAGGGCATTAGTGATTGCTAATACAGCCCAGGCTTCCAAAGCAAGAATCTCTTCCATCCCTGCTATGCCTTTGAAGAAAGCTACTTTTCCAATGCCTGTGGCTTCTTGAGGACAGTTTAAGAGAGAATTTATGAAAGAAATCACTAAAATATTTAATAAATGTCAAACTGATGCATAACAATCATTTTTAAATTAATATTTTTAAATAGTTACAATTTGTCTAAAAGGAGGCAAAAGAGAATTCTCCATAATACTTTAATTGGAACTTATTTAACAATTAAAGAAGCATAAATTGCTCTTCTCCTCTTTTTAAATAATCATAAATTCTAGCCCTTCCACATTCTGTAAGGACAAAAGTGCCAAGTTAGTCCAGACTCAGTGACTCAGTAGCCAGATGATAACTCTCTGCCTAGATAGTCTATCATGGTGAGAAATGCCACATCCTCTAAATGGAACTGCTCTTTCCCTGTCAAACTCTACTCCATTTCTTCCACTAGTGCAGTTTTGAAGAACTGCACTTCCCTGGCCAAAGGGTGAGCCCCTGAACTCAGCCAAACCAATCAACCTCTCTTAGGAGAAGTAGTCTTATATCACCTAGAGACATAAAAGGTTAAAAATAACCTGTCCCATGAGTAGCACCCTAAAGAGATTGTCCCTTAGATCCAGCTGTCCCCACTCTTTCTTTAGCCCCTTCTCTTGAATCCCATGTGCTACCTCCCAGGTGCCATCCTATTGAATTCTGTTTTCACTTAGGTTATCCTGAAACAAGTCCCATTGATTGCCAGTAATAAACCCCACAGATAGGTTACATATTGTTAACCTGCATGAGTTTCTATTCCTTGCAACTTAAAGTACTCAATTCAAATATATTAATCATGTCACAAGTTTAATGCCTTCCTTCATATATAAGTAATGTAACAGCAGTAATTGTTTAAAAGTCATCAACATGGTTTTACTTCAGGCCTTCCCAAATACAAGACTGCTGAAACTACTCCAGGCATCCCTAGGGATTTGTGACAATAATATTGTTTCTGCTATGTACACTGAAATTGTCTAACAAGAAACTATTACAAACAAGGCTGTTGCCTTGAGAGAGAATTTGCTTCTCAAGGACACTCTTCACTTCTCACAATTAGCATAAAACAGCTAAATTTAGAAGATACTCCATAAATCCACCCCACCCCCCATCCCCAAATTGACTGTGAAGCCTTTGCTGTAGTCAGGAACAAGGAAGATAAAGAAAAGTAGAAAGTAAAAGCCCATTGTGCTTCTGTCCTAGAGGAAATATGGGAAGAAATTCCAGAGAGGGAGGCAGGAAATTAAGATAGAAGAGTAAATCCTGTGTCTTTTCCATATGGTGTTAGTTAGAGGATGGAGACAATGTCTGGAAGTGGAAACCAGTCCTAAAAGGAGGGAGGTTTTCTGCTTCCCTCCCTTCAATCTGGGACACAGGAAGCATTGTCCTGTAACAACTAAGATGTAGCTACATCAACAAGATGGCAAGGCATGGGCAGGCACAGTGAGACCTGAGGTTTACATTTCCTAGACCATCTTTGGTTTCTGAGTGTCTTAAGTGATGGAAATAGATAAGAGTTAGACTGGGAAGTCTGCCTAAGTTATTAGCATAGTGAGGGCAAATGGCTCTATAGCAAGGGAAGCCCCAGAAACCACTCAAGTGAAGGTCAAACAGGCAACTTAGCCAGACCTTGGAAGAAGCCACTAAAGTCACCAAGGAAGTCAAGTTTAAGTTAGACCATCCAAGAATTACCACCAAAGAAAACATCAGAACCAAAGGAATGGGCTACAGGTTCACACACTGCAGGCAGTAGAGCATTCAGCAACCATATGAACCTGGGACACCTTTCCACTGACCAGCAGCTGCCATGCCAATACATATATTCCAAAGGGCCAGCATAGAGCCTGGGGGTCCCTTCTCCCAATATCTTGAGAATATGAAAGCCATACAACTCCTTATATCCTATACTACCTTAAGAAAAAAACAGGGACTGGATATGGTAAAACGCACCTGTAATCCCAGAGATTTGAGGGGCTGAGACAGGAGAACTGCAAGTTCAAGACAGTCTCAACACTTAGCAAAACCCTCAACAATTTAGTGAGACCCTATCTCAAAACA
This sequence comes from Glaucomys volans, assembly GCA_020662805.1. Classification (NCBI taxonomy): domain Eukaryota; kingdom Metazoa; phylum Chordata; class Mammalia; order Rodentia; family Sciuridae; genus Glaucomys; species Glaucomys volans. Next base: position 149,025 of record JAJEJO010053151.1, on the reverse strand, counting down.
AAATGTAAAATAGGGCTGGGGATATAGCTCAATGATCAAGTGCCCTGGTTTACACTGCCAGTATCAGAAAAAAAAAATGTTTTTTAAAGACTGCATAATATGTAAATGTTCAAAATTTAAATAAACCTGTAGACTAGAATATCATTATTTATTTAAAATAATTCTATGAATTACTCAATAATGGAAAGTAATAAAAATTAGGTCTCAAGAAGTAAATGATTTAAAATATATGTATCAATATATATGAAGGATATAGGTCAAAATATTGGTAACAGCTACTCAAAGCATGAGATTATGGGTGGTGTAGTCCTCTTTTATCTTATTCTCATCAGCTTATCTCTACTTACTTAATTTTGTACAATATCTACCTTTTTATACACATATGCATTAATCTTGCAATACTGCAACTTTTCTTATTACCTTATTATTATCTTGTTATTTTCTTATTATTATGTCTAACTTACTACTCATTTTTTTATTTTCTATTTTCTCTCCATATTTGCCCCATCGTAATGGCTTTTTTACTAATTTATCTCAACCTTTAAAACATAAACTATAACTCAAAGGAAAACCTACAGTTTATGAAAATGAACAAAAATATTTTTAAAACAGGTTAACACATTTGCTTTTAAAATTACCAACAGTCTATTATATTTCTTTGAGAATAAAAAAGAAAGTAGTGTCAATTAATGTAGCACAATGGAAATCTTTTAAATTATTATTTAAAATTGCATTAAATTATATTTACTGCTTCTTAAAAGTGAACTGAGAGAAGACAAATTGAGGCAGAGGTAAAGATAGACTCCGTGTCACATGGCTCCGAGTGCTCAGATATACTGCATTATTCAGTCCTCAAAAAAAAATCTCAGTTGTGTAAGTAATACTTTAAAGAGGTTAAGTAACTTGCTCATGAATGCAAGGCAAAGGAAATTGAAGAACTGGAATTCAAATCCAGGCATGTCTGACTCCAGCATCCATGATTTTTAATTATGTCTTGGATACATCAAAAAACATGATACATAAAGGAAGGAAATAGCTAGATAGTAACAGACAAATTGGCAATTTTTCTTCCACATTGAAGGATAAAGATATGAAAGCCCAGAGTCAAAAATCACAATTCTATTAATATGAACTAATTTTATAAATAAGAAAATTAATTGCATTTGGAAACATCAGTCTAAGTGAATTTATTTTTGAGTATTCTACAAAAAATAAACTGGACTAAGATCCACACTGATTGTCAGCAATTATTATTGAAACTCATCAAAATCATTTACCTCATCTCCTCCACTTTGTCTCTAAGATTTAAAAAAAAAAAACCACTCAATGTCCTTGCCTTCTTTCTTTCATTCTGAAAACATCTATTAATGCATTCTAATACAATCATGAGTATTCAGAGGTATTTTTTCTATGCACATATATAGAAATAAAAGTACAGGTAAAATCTATTAACTTTATATTTACAGAAATATCATATTGCCATATTATTTAACAACTTGCTTTTTTGCATAGCAATGCCTTCAAATGTCCCTTCAAAATGTCTTAAAAATATAATAACTAGTTGAAATGATTGGTGAAAGGGTACAAAGATTTAATTTGGAAGAATAAGTGTTAGTAGACTATTATATAGCAAGGTGACTTTTTAATAATAATGTGTATTTCAAAATTGCTAAGAATATATTTAAAATATTCTCATCATAAAGCAATGATAAATATGTGAGGTGATGCATACATTAATTTGCCTGATTTAGTCATTCAGCCCCGACAAATTACAGAACTGCCTAACTCTAGACACACTCATTCAGGAGTGACAAAAGTGGAATACTGGAGAATCCCTTCATGAGCCTTAATGGAAGGAAATATGATATATGCCCCATCCAACGTCTTAGCTGTTACTAATCACCAATATATTGTTGCCATTTGAGAATTCAGACCCTAAAATCTGGATATTCTCTCAATACTGGATCAAGAAAGTTTAAATCTTGAGTCCATAAAATCATGCATATCTGCATTTTGGTTTTAGGCAGTTTTAAAGATCTAATTTAAGACAAAAGTCTGCCATGTCACTGTCTATTCAAAATTCTTTGGTTGATCCACACTGCCTACAGAATAAAAACCCAAGCTCCTTATAATGGCATCATTATCTGGCTTCTGGCTCCTCACCTGCCTCATCTCCCATCTCCTTCTAAATCTCTGACTCACCCTAAGACTGTGCTACAGTAATTCTCCTGTCATACAACTGGTCATCAATACTCCCATATCCTGAAATTGTGAGAATCTCAAGATTCATCCCTCACATTTCCCATCCCATTCAGAGATTCCTGCCCCACCTCTGGGATTTTCTACCATCGTTACTGGTTATAGCCCTAAATTCTGTAGAAGGTTGGGGAATAAGGTTATAGATTATCATAACATCACGTTGTATCACTGTCATAGTCACACACACACACACACACACACACGCACACACACACAACACCCTTGCCATCCTCCAAACTGTTACTTTTCCTGTAATGTCCTTCTCTGACTCAGTCTCTCACACGTGTACATGCGCTCTCACTCTCTCTCTTTCTCTCTCTCTCTCTGTCTCTCTCTCTCTCACACACAGACACACACACACACACACACACACATCTGTGCACACAAACACTGATACCTGTGCATACAAACACTCAGACTCTGCTCTAATTTACCTCCTCTGAGAAGCCTGCTTTGACTCATCCTCAGTCTAGTATAGGGGCCCATCTCTTACTACACCTTCTGCTGTGCTCCTGCTCCTAATTTTAACTATGCAGGATACTGGCACTGCACTCAGCAACGTTAATTTGTGTCTCTTGTATGCAGATCTTTTCCAGCAGATTGTGAGTTCCTCTAAAGTAGAGCTCTAGGCTGCATCGTCTATATTCATCTCTATATCCTTGGTGCCTGGCACATAGAAAAGATACTTAACAAACACTAGGTAAACTGAACAGAACTGTACTGAAGACTGGGAAAATTATGTCTGAGACTTCCTAAAAAAATTGTAGAGAGCCCTGAAGTTGGGCACAATATTGCTATGATTTAATAATATCTCCCAAATTTCATGTGTTGGAAATTTAGTCTCCAAAGTCATATGCCAATGGTATTTGAAGATGAGCCTTTGGGAGATGATTAAATCATAAGGAATCTGCACTTGTAGATTAATGGATTAATGGGTTAATGGTTTATCAAGGGAGTGGCTCTGCTATATAAGCTTGCTCTGTCACACCATGTGATGCCCTCTACCGTGTTATCATGCAGCAAGATGGCTCTTACTAGATGCTCAGCAGTTGCTAGCAACATGCTCTTGGACTTCCCAGTCTCCAGAACCATGAGTTAAAGAAACCTCTTGTTATGGTTTGGATGTGAGATGTCCCCCCAAATCTCACATGTGACATAATGCAGGAAGGTTCAGAGGAGAAATGAGCGGGTTGTTAGAGGCTTAACCCAATCAGTGAATTAATCCTTGATGGGATTAATTGAAGTGGTAGGGTGTGGCTAGAGGAGATTGGAATTGGCATGTGGTTTTGGAGTATATATTTTGTATCTGGAGAGTCTCTCTCTTTGCTTCCTGATAATGTGAGCTACTTCCCTCTGCCATGATCTTCCACCATGATGTTCTGCCTCACCTCAAGCCCCAAGGAATGGAGTAGACCTTCTATAGACTAAGACCTCTGAAACAGTAAGTCCTCAAATAAACCCTTCCTCCTCTATAATTGTGCTGGTCATATCATTTGGTCACACCAGTGAACAAGCTGACTAAAACACCTCTATTCTTTATAAATCATTGAAGCTCATATATACTGCTATATAAAAAGAAAAATGACTAAGACAAATACACAGAAAGTGAAGGGGAATAATAAAGTCATCTTCTGAAGCCATCTTCATCATGCAATCATTACAAACTTAGGATATAAGAGGCAACCTGGACCTGAATTATACTATTGTCTCCACCCACTCTAGAGCCCAAGTACCAATTCCTACTGTCAAAGATTAATGTGTACATCTTATTATGCCCCAACATCAGCTTCATGTTCTGAGAGTATCTGTGCCACAACTACCAGTGGCCATTCCACCGGAAACATTTGTAGGCAAAAGACATTTATTGTTTGAACTTTTAACTAACATATAATCTCAGGAAAATTTTTTCTTACTAGGTTTTCAGAACTTTACTTGGATACTAAGTTTTTATTTTCTTCAATATCAGATTCTGTTCTTTTAAAAAAAAGAGCAATTTTTTTTTCCTGTGAGTGGTTTGAATTTGGATGCTAAAAGGAACTAATTTTTGACCTCCTGATTTTATGTAGAACCTACATACTTATCATTTTGATATTCTATATTCTGATTCATCAGCACCATCCATCATTAGAAGAGAGAGAATTTGTTAAAGGCTATATTGTGCTTTATGATACTTGCATTGTCTCACTTATCATTAAGGAATTATTATAATAGGGAAGAGCAAAGTATGAAATGGCCCACATCTCCAGATACAAACTTTGAAATCTCTGCAGAAAAATATCAGTCTCTTTCCCCTGAATACTTTTTGTGCTTTGTGTAACATGACTGGCATTTTGTATCATCAACACCATTCAAAAATATTTGTTGGATACTTATTATGTGTCAGTCCTAGGAAATACTGGTTAACAAGCCAGACACTTCCCTTGTGAAGTTAAAACTAATACCTAGGAGGACAGACATAAGACAGTTAAATAATAGTAGTATGATAAGCATAAAAATGAAAAGTGAAGAATTTTCAAGGATAACTACCCTAAGCAGGGCACGGTGGTACACACCTGTAATCCCAGAGGCTCCAGAGACTGAGGCAGGAGGATCTCAAGTTCAAAGCCAGTCTCAACAAAGGAAAGGCACTAAGCAACTCAGTGAGACCCTGTCTCTAAATAAAATACAAAAAAATAGGGCTGGGGATGTGGCTCAGTGGCCAAATGCCCCTAAGTGCAATCCCAGGTGCCAAAAAAATAAAAGATGAAGTTTGTTTTATAATGTATTATATTTAACCAAAATATTACCATTTAAAATGTAATCAATACAAAAATTGTTAATGGGCTATTTTGTTGTCTCTTTCACAGCAGATCTTTGAAATCTAGTATAAATTTTATACTTGTGACATGCTTGAATTTTGACTAGTCACATGTCAAGTACAGCATAGCTCTAGAGGACAGGTCTGTGTCAGGGGCTGAGCATGTATACTATATAGAATCTGTGTTACACTGAAGACTTTGAATCTGTCTAAAGATGACAAATGCTACTAAGCTCCAGAAAATGCATTTGCCTAAAAAGTGGTTTGAGTGTGCCATCAGATGTTCAATATTTTCTCAGAAACCAGATATCCAGGAATTTAATGTAAAATCTCCTGACTTCTCCAGGCTGATGACTTATTTTTAAAATATTCATACATACTCTATAGTCAGTCTAAATCTGCATACTAAATATGACCCTGACCTCCAAGTTTATGCTAATTCATGCCTTTCTTTTTAGCATCTGAACTACATTGTATATAGGTGGCTCAATAAATTATAAGACTTTCAAGTAAAGACAATAAGTATTTACAAATAAAGTATTTTAATAATGTCAAAGGAATGATAATGGATGATAATAAAAACAAGAAAACAAACATATACATATTTCCAACTGTCTTATAAAATATAAGGTTATATCCTGATATTATTCAATAGTATTGCAAAGAATAAAATTCTTCAGCTGAAAGTAGTCTTAATAACCACAATAGCCAAAAGGCAGAAGCAACCCAAATACCTTTCAATGAATGAATGGGTTAAAAAAATGTAGTACATACATGTAATGGAATATTATTAATATTATTCAGCACTGAAAGGAAGAATAAACCTTGAAGATACTATTTCAAGTGAAATAAGCCCGTCATAAAATGACACAAAATGACAAATATAGTGATTCCATTTATATGCATTAACTAGAGTAATTAAATCCATAAAAGACAGAAAAATGGTGGTTCCCAAGACTGAGGGCAGGATGAATGGAACCCATTAATGTTTAATGGGTTCTGTTTCAGTTTGGGAAGAGGAAAAAATATCTGAGATACTTAGTGGTGATGAGTGAAGAGCAATAAGGCTACTTAATGCCACAGAACCATAGAGCTAAAAATGCTTAAATACAAGCAACAATGGATTTTGGTGAGGATGTGGGGACAAAGGTACACTCATACATTGCTGGTGGGATTGAAAATTGGTGCAGCCACTCTAGAAAGCAGTACAGAGATTCCTTAGAAAACTTGGAATGGGACCACCATTTGACCCAGCTATCCCACTCCTTGGCCTATACCCAAAGGACTTAAAATCAGATTACTACAGTGATGCAGCCACATCAATGTTTATAGCAGTTCAATTCATAATAGCTAGATTGTAGAACCAACCTAAATGCCCTTCAATTGATGAATAGATGAAGAAACGGTGGTATATATACACAATGGATATTATTCAGCCATAAAGAAGAATAAAATTATGGCATTTGCTGGTAAATGGATGAAGTTGAAGAATATCATGCTAAATGAAATAAGCCAAGCCCAGAAAAACAAAGGCAGAATGATTTCTCTGATAAGTGGATGATGATACATACCTGGGTGGGGGGAGGGATGGGGAGCAAGAGAAGAATGGAGGAACTTTGGATGGTGTAGAGGAAAATGGGGCGGGAGGAGTGGGGGAAAGAAAGATAGTGGACTGAGACAGACAGTATTACCCTATGTATATGTATGATTACATGAATGGTGTGAATCTACATTGAGTACAACCATAGAAATGAAAAGTTGTACCCAATTTGTGCACAAAAAATAAAAAAAAAAATTAAACACAACCATAACATACTTTAATACAAGAAACATTTTAATTGGTTAAAATGTAAAAATATTTATGATATACAACATGATGTTTTAAAATATGTACACACTGTGGAATAGCATTACCTTAATCCCATCTTTTCGTGATGAAAACACTTAAAATCTATTTTCTTAGAATTTTTACATATATAGCTCATTGTTATTAACTATAGTAACAGTGTTTTGGGGGTTATTTTTGTACAGAGGATTGAATCCCAGGATACTTGTTATAGTTTAGACATCAGTTGTCTCCCAAAAGCTCATATGCAAAACAATACTACAAAGTTAGGAGATGAAATGATTGGGTTATGAGAGGTTTAACCCAATCAGCATATTAATCCCCTGATAGGGATTAAGTGGGTGGTAACTGTATGCAGGTAGGTTGTGGCTGGAGGAGCAGGGTCAGTGTGGGCATGCCCTTGGTTTTTATATTTTGTCTGTGGTGAGTAGAGTGTTCTCTCTCTCTCTCTCTCTCTCTCTCTCTCCCTCTCTCTCTCTCTCTCTCTCTCT
>JAJEJO010053151.1:107271-137271 GCA_020662805.1 Glaucomys volans | reverse complement strand
ATATGGATAATCCAGCTACATCTCTTACTTTTCAAACAAGTTCTAAAGCACAACTTTTGACTCCTGATTAAATTTTGCTAAAAGTATTATGCCACCCTTGAGGTCCAGCACTTTCTACCATCTGATGCCTCCATGTCTTCATTTAAAAATCAGATATTCCCAAACTTTCTCACTTCACAGTGCCCTTGGCAAACAAAAATCGTAACTATCCCATGTTGCCCTGTGAGTTTATTGCACCTCAATAAATGCATGCATACACGGTCAAGAACCAAACTTACATCAGTAATTGTTTTAAACAGTATTTTACTTGTGAATCTCAATATGTAAAACGAATAAAGATATTTCTTATTTTATGAGTTCAAAGATACAACATTTATTCTACAACCAAACAATATGTGTGGATAGTTTATGAACACAGTAAATGGAAAATGGAGATCAAGAATTACTATTGATATCTTATATAAACAATTTTTTGAATTTCTGATTTTATTACTCTCATTCACTTTTTTTCCCAAACTTTGATTCGACCATGATGCTGTTTGTTTATTTTTCTAGCACAATATATATAGTTTAAATAACATTCACAGATATTTAGTTTTTACAGAGATATGTACATACCAAAATATATTTAAAATTTGCTCACAAATCTCTTAAAGCATAAAATAAGCTAAAAGAGAGTTTGAGATTGTATAACATGTTTAAAAGGCATGCAGAAATCAAATATGTAAAAAGGAATGTGTTTAAGCATATTTCACTTACCTAACTGTATTTATTGGTTAAGCTAGCTTGTTTTAAGAGAAGATGATATGATTTATAAGAAATATTCAAACACATAAAACATAACCCAAACTTCAAATAACTAAACACCTATGGTCATAAAATTAGGCATGGCCGTAACATTCCCTGAAATTCCAGCTCTCTTATTTGTGAACAACAGTTTTACATAACAAAATAAGTTCTGGTATTTTTATTTTATGGGTTTTATAATAACATAGCTATTTTAATCCAGGTTTGCTTCTATATGTAAATAATATAAAGTAAAATGACACATTAGATCACTATAGTTATATAGGAATTGAATGGCTGATAAAGGAAGTGAGAAAGATAAATCTCTTTGGGGAAAGGCACAGTTTGTCATCAAATCCTACAAATGTAATAATTACTTGAGGTTTTAACCCCGAACTTGGAATGTACACAGGACTAAAAGCAGAAAATGTTTACCATGAAGGTATAAATAAGTTCTCTATTTAAAAGTTTCATGAGTTACTCAAGTAAATACATATAATTCAAGTCCTATGGAGGGGCAGCATACACATAGATATGTGTTCATTACCTTGTGATGGAAAGAATATTACATTTATGGATTTAATTCTTTTTAAAAATAATCATTTTGTTTTAAAATAGATTAAGATTTACAGAACTTTTGCAAAGACAGTGTAGACTATCCTCATATTCCAAACCCAGTTTCCTCTATTATTATGTAACATATTAAAATGGTGCATTTGCTAACAGTTAATAAACCAATATTGATTGTTATCATTAACTGAAGTACATACTTTATTCAGTTTTCCTTAGGTTTTACCTAATGTCCTGTTCTGTGATCTGTCCAGGATACCACATTACACTTAGTCATTCTGTCTCCTAGGAGTCCTCATGACCATGTGTTTCTCAGACCTTTCTTGTTTTTGATGACCCTGATATTTTTGAGGGTACCCATCAAGTATTTTATATATAAAATTAGGATTATCTGATGTTTTCTATCCTGGTTAGATTGGGGTTATGAGTTTTGGAGAGGAAGGCCACAGATATAACATGTTGAATGAGTTAATATGGGTATTAAATAAATAAGAGTTAAGTAAAGCACCTAGAAGAATTTCAGAAACAGTACTAGCTAATATTTTTTATTGAGTTAGTCACAGATCCATGGAAAGAACCCTCAATTCAGGAATCACAGAATATTTAGTACAGTAGGCACTAAATAAATTATCATTAAATAGGAAGTTTAATTTTAATCCCAGAGACTACATTCCTTGCTACAATAGCAGACACCACACAGGTTAGATTGTACTGATACAACTTGTTTATGTCAGAGTTTATTATGAGGGATGGACTAAAACTACCCAACAAAGACTGAAATTTGTCAAGCTAGAACTAGGTTAGTTTCCCAGAGTTCTCAGACTACTGCCACTTCCCACTTAAGAGTCCATTCCCCTTCCTTTTCTGGGCCAAAGAGGTTAGCTTTTCATTAAGATCCATCCTGACCTACTTCTGAATACCTGATCATTCCTGAAAAATTCCACCCAGCCTCCAGTGGGGATGTTGGAATACAGAATCAGAGATTATTTGCTCTTCATAGGTATCTGAAAAGTGCATTGAGAACTATGAGAGCAGATGGATGGTGAGGATGTCTGCTTTGGTGTTTTCCATGGTGGAAAGAGGTAGGAAAAGAAAACCATCAGACACCCCTTCTGGAAACAAAACCAATGTGGCACTGGTTGATGTTGGGACAACTCACTGAAATCATAGACCATTTCCAATTTTTATTTATAAGCTAGTTGCTCATTGGCTTATTCTTAAGATCTTTGCAAATGTTAGCAGCTTCATGTTCCCTTAGGAAACATTTATTCATAAGTCATAATATCAGAGAGGTTAAAGATTATTTCCATATCACAGCAGTGATTAACCTTTTCAAAATTATACAAAACATTATTGTCTAAATGCTTCCAAAATGGCAGAATATCATGGTAGATTTTTTAAATCAAAAACATCTTTGCTAATGTTGGTACTTGATAATGGTCCTAGGCAGGACTTCATTGGCAAACAATTCTTCATGGGTTTCTCCAGCATTTCTGTATCTTATGAAGAGAGGCATTGACAACTTTGTTATAAAACATCTTTTCAAGGCCATTCCTATAGCCTTGAAAGACAGACGGTGTCTCCCTCCATAGCAAAGATTTGTTTCATGAACAGGATGATAAAGATAATCTCAATATCTATTTCTCTTCCTCCCCCCTCCTCTCTCTCTGCTGCAAAGTTTGGGCAGAGTTGCTAGCAGCCCCTTTATAGAAATAAGAGTTTTCTTTGGTTTGGGGGGATTGACTTATTTTACCAGAAAATGCTATAATTTCATTCTTCTTTAGGGCTGAGTAATATTCTACTGTGTGTGTGTGTGTGTGTGTGTGTGTGTGTGTGTGTGTCTCACATTTTTTACCCATTCTTCTGTTGAAGGGCATCTAGATTGTTTGCATAGTTTGGCTATGGTGAATTGACCTGCTATAAACATTGATGTGGCTGCATCACTGTAACATGCTGATTTTAAGCCTTTGGGTATAAACTGAGGAGTGGGATAACTGGGACAAATGGTGGTTCCATTCCAAGTTTTCTGAGGAATGTCCATACTTCTTTCCATAATGGTTGCACCAATTTGCAATCCTACCAGCAATGTCGGACTGCAATTTTTCCCCATATCCTTGCCAACATTTATTGTTGCTTGTATTCTGGCTAATTGTGATTCTGACTGGAGTGAGATGAAATTTTAGCAGAATGTTTTCTCTGATATGCAGATGTTAACTCACAATAAGGGCATGGGGCTAGGAAAGAATAGAGTTACTTTATATTAGGTAGAGGGGAGTGTAGGGAAGGGTTTTGGGGGTAGGAAGAATAGTAGAGTGCAACAGACAATATTACCCAATGTACATATATGACTACATGACCAGTGGAATTCTACATCATGTACAACCAGGAGAATGAGAAGTTATACTCCATTTATGTATGATATAACAAAATACACTCTATACTCATGTATAACTAATTAAAATTAATTTAAAAATAAAAAATAGGGGTTTCCTAATTCTTAACTGTGATGCAAATTTACCACACGCAGACTTACCACTTGAGCTACCCTACATTGTTTCATCAGACTTGGGGGAAAGAAGAACCAATGTAAACATGAAACTCATGACCCTTTCTGTGCTGTGAACACAGACTTGTGAACTTGGCAAACTTCAATGTAACTCTTCATAAGATGTTGCATAATTTCTGGCCTTAAAAATATTTCTAGACCTTGATTTTAATGCTCAAAGCATGAGATTCATCATTAAAGGACCAGAAGCATAATTTAACGCATCAAATGTTGAATACTTGCTGGGTCTATAAAATTATATTTAAAATAGATTAGATAAAAGTAGACCTATGGGGGCTAGAGTTGTGGCTCAGTGGTAGAGTGCTTGCCTAGCACATGGGAGGCTGAGGTTTGGTCCTCAGCCCCACATAAAAAATAAATAAAGGTATTAAAAAAGTAGACTATTGGTTTTATTTATAGACTAAATATATTTACTTAATCACACAACCACTTTGTTTCAAAATATTTCAAAGCAATATACAAAAATTAATTTAAGATTAATGCAAAATAAAAAGTTATAAAGGTAAGACATGAGAAATTTTAAAAATGGTACTTTACCTTTTCCTCTATATTATTTATCAAACCTTCAATTAAATAAATGTTTGCACTATTGTTTGCCTCATGTCTTTCTCTCCTGACACCTACTAGGCTCTATGAAAGGAGGACTCGTGGTTGTCTTGTTCACTGTGAAAGGACCTGAGGTGTGGTAATGCTTAAAATGTTTTTCCCCAAAAGAAAAAAGAAGGGAAGACAGAGTACAGAATATATTAGCCTATGTGGCTTTCTTACTACCAGACCCTAGGCAATGTATCTAGTTAAAACTGAATTTCCCAGCTTCTTTTGCAAACAGGAATGACTAGTGGAATTAAATGCAAATCCTAGGATTTCTAGGAAAGCTCTTTATGCCCTACCACAATTTCTCCATATAGCCAGAGTTTCAGTATTTGTCCTTGAGTCATGAAAGAAAATCCAGAGAATCTCAGAAACTTCAACTCTGATATCCTTGGGCCCCTAAAATGCCAACAACTGTTTCTCTCTTGATTTCTCATCGAATAATTTAAGCTATAGTTTGATAGGTTTTATGTAATATTTTAATCAAATAGAATACTAATATAGTTCATGAAATATAAACTCATGTAAGTGGAACTTATATTTCACTCCACTAATGGTTAGAAGTGGGGTTGAAAAATGAGAAATAAATTTTAGAATTTTAATAAAAACCATTGGAATTCCAAGCAAATCTATCAACAAAAAACAGTACGTTTACCACTGTCAAAAAGAACTTACAAAATTTAAAAAAAAGTCTTCAATCCTAAACATCATCTTATTTAAACTTAAATGTTAGTTTTCCAGTAAATGTTACATCTTTAGGGGCTGAGGAGATAGCTCAGTTGGGAGAGTGTACGCCTTGCATGCACAGGGCTCTGGGTTCAATCCCCAGCACCATAAAAAAAAAAAAAAGTTACATCTTCATACTCCAAATTTACCCTTAAAGTTTAATAAGGCAACCATTCATTTGTCAGGGCTCTTCTTTTTCCTCATCCTTGAGATTTTATCAGTCAGCAAGCCTTTGTGAAAATACTCAGATTACACCTTTGCTTTTTTTATTTCCAGAAAACCGCCCTAGGCAAGGCTTCAACCTCCCAATCCATAATTACTACAATTGCTTTCTTCATGGTATTTCCAATTCCCTTTTCTCATTCATCTATCTCATCTCATCTCAAATCTGTTTCATTATATCATTTGCTGTCTATAGAACACTGACCATGGTCCCTTGATCACATTTGTTTTATTCTTGTGTGTCTTATTTTCCTCCTAAATGATAACATCATGAAAAAACTTTTCCATAGTTTCCAGAGTTCACCATAAAATTCATGTAAGAAACATGTAAAGGTATTTTAAAGAAATATTAAGGCCCTAAGTCAATCTCTAACAAATCTTATTCAAATAATACGGGTGAGGTTTGGTACCCATATCAATTACCTCCCTCATTACTAATCAAGGCAAGAGATACAGTAGTGAACTGTGTAAATCTTACATTTACCTAACTTCTCTTTCTTTCTTCCTTCCTCTCCTGCTTCCTGTTAAACAATGTCCTGGGAATGTCTCCACTCATATGTACACACACATCCACACACACCTACCATAATAAATGAATTCAGCAAAGTAGCAGTATATAAAATCAATACACATAAATCTAATGCATTTCTATTCATAAGTGATGAATCCTCTGAAAGAAAAATTAGAAAAACCACTCCATTCACAATAGCCTCAAAAAAATAAAATAAATACTTGGGAATCAATCTAACAAAAGAGGTGAAAGGCCTCTACAATAAAACTATAGAAGACTAAAGAAAGAAATTAATGAAAATCTTAGAAAATGGAAAGATCTCCCATGTTCTTGGATAGGCAGAATTAATATTCTCAAAATGGCCATTCTACCAAAGGTGCTATACAGATTTGATGCCATTCCAATCAAAATTCCAATGATGTTCCTCATAGAAATAGAAAAAGCAGGGCGGGGAGTTTGGACCCCTCAGCGCCATTTTGCAGCTTCCCTGGCAGAGAGCGACCATCTCCGGCTGCCTGAGTCCCCGGAGCTGAGGTCTGGTCTTCCAAGCCACTGCGCTGCAGCTTCTGGAGAGGTCTGGCCGGGAGCCACTGGGGTCGCTGGCTCCAGTGGGAAGCTTAGGGCTTTTGGCGCCATTTTACAGTGTCCCCAGGAGAGAGCAACCACCTGCCACCGCCTGAGCACCCAGCAAGGAGTTCAGGCCTGCCTGGGCTCTCAAGCCCAGTGTCTCCATCACTGAGCACAGTTCTGTGCTCCCACCCCAACTTGGTCTAGTGCCCAGGTCCACACCCTGGCCTAGGGTCTAGCACCTTGCTATATCTAATTATCTATCAACACCAGGCTGCCTCTGCCCAGAAGCATTGATCATTCCCAACCTGGAGGTAGTGAGACAGCACCTCTCTTGGGTAACCGCTTGATCAAGCATCGCTCAAACATCAGATGAGTTACTGGAAATCTGCAGGGACACTTTAAGTCTTCACAGGGAAATTGCAATCCCTCGAATTCGCATTACTAGAGGGGAAGATACACGAGCAACATGAGAAAACACGGGAAGAAAGTGTCCCAAACAAACCTAGATGATATATCAAGAGAACCCAAAGACAGCATGGTAGAAGGAATGACAGAAAGGGAGTTCAGAATGTTCATAATTAAAATGATCTGAGAAGAGAATGATGTGACAAGAGAGCACATTCAGGCTATGAATAATCAGCTAATAGAGCAATTGCAGGAAGCAAAAAATCATTTCAATAAAGAGATAGAAGTTCTGAAAAAAAAAAAAAAACCCAGAAATCCTTGAAGGAAACAAGGAAATGAAGGAAACAATAAACCAAGTGAAAAACTCAATAGAAAGCATAATTAACAGAATAGATCACTTGGAAGACAGAACCTCAGACAATGAAGACAAAATATTTAATCTTGAAACCAAAGTCAAACAAACAGAGAAGATGGTTAGGAATCATGAACGAACCCTCCAAGAAATATGGGACATCATGAAAAGACCAAATTTAAGAGTTGTTGGGATTGAGGAAGGCACAGAGATACAAACCAAGGGTATGAATAATCTGTTCAAGGAAATATTATCAGAAAATTTCCCAAATATGATGAATGAGATGGAAAATCAATTACAAGAAGCTTACAGGACACCAAACACACAGAATTACAACAGATCCGCACCAAGACACATTATAATGAAAATACCTAACATACAAAACAAAGATAGAATTTTAAAGGTGGCGAGAGAAAAGCATCAGATTACCTACAGGGGGAAACCAAAACGGATATCAGCAGATTTCTCAGCCCAGACCCTAAAAGCAAGAAGGGCCTGGAACAACATATTTCAAGCTCTGAAAGAAAACGGATGCCAACCAAGAATCTTATGCCCAGAAAACCTTGCGTTCAGATTTGATGTCAAAATAAAATCCTTCCATGATAAACAAAAACTTAAAGAATTCACAAAGAGAAAGCCTGCCCTACAGAACATTCTCAACAAAATATTCAAAGAGGAAGAAATGAAAAATAACAATCTCAGTCATCATGGGGAGGAATTACCCTAAAGAAAAAGTCAATCAAAGGAGAAACAAAGTTAAGCTAAAAACCCCAAAAAAGCTAAAATGACAGGAAATACAAGTCATATCTCAATAATAACCCTGAATGTAAATGGCCTAAACTCATCAATCAAAAGACATAGACTGGCATATTGGATTAAAAAGAAAGACCTAACAATATGCTGCCTTCAAGAGACTTATCTCATAGAAAAACATGCCCAAAGACTAAAGGTGAAAGGTTGGGAAAAAACATACAATGCACATGGACTGAGTAAAAAAGCAGGGGTTTCCATCCTCATTTCAGATAAAGCAGACTTCAAGCCAAAGTTAGTCAGAAGGGATAAAGAAGGATATTTCATACTGCTTAAAGGAAGCATAAATCAGCAAGACATAATAATCACAAATATTTATGCACCAAACAGTGGTGCATCCATGTACGTCAATCAGATCCTTCTCAACTTCAGGAGCCAAATACACCAAAACACAATAATACTGGGGGACTTTAACACTCCTCTCTCACCGTTGGACAGATCTTCCAAGCAAAAATTGAACAAAGAAACCATAGGACTCAATGACACAATCGCTAATTTAGACTTAACAGACATATATAGAATATTCCATCCATCAAAAAGTGAATACACTTTCTTCTCAGCAGCCCATGGCTCCTTCTCTAAAATAGACCATATGTTATGCCACAAAGCTACTCTTAGCAAATACAAAAACATAGAGATACTACCTTGTATACTATCAGATCATAATGGAATGAAATTAGATATCAATGATAAAATTAGAAACAGAAACTACTCCAAGACCTGGAGATTAAATAATATGCTATTGAATGATGCATGGATAACAGAAGACATTAGGGGGGAAATTAAAAGATTCTTAGAGGTCAACGAGAAAAAAGACACAACATATCAAAATCTCTGGGACACTATGAAAGCAGTGCTAAGAGGAAAATTCATTGCATGAAGTGCATTTAATAAAAGAATGAAAAGTCAACAAATCAATGACCTTACATTACAGCTCAAAGCCCTAGAAAAAGAGGAACAGATCATCACCAAAAATAGTAGAAGACAGGAAATAACCAAAATCAGAGCTGAAATCAATGAAATTGAAACAAAAGAAACAATTCAAAAAATTGACAAAACAAAAAGTTGGTTCTTTGAAAAAATAAACAAAATTGATAAACCCTTAGCCACGCTAACGAAGAGAAAGAAAGAAAAACTCCAAATTACTACAATTCGTGATGGAAATGGAAATATTACAACAGACACAATTGAAATACAAAACATAATAAGAAGCTACTTTGAAAATTTATACTCCAACAAAATAGAAAACCTGGAAGACATCAACAGGTTCCCAGAGGAATATGAGCCACCCAAACTGAATCTGGAGGACATACACAACTTAAATAGATCAATTTCAAGCAATGAAATAGAAGAAGTCATCAAAAGCCTACCAACAAAGAAAAGTCCAGGACCAGATGGATTCACAGCCAAGTTCTACAAGACCTTCAAAGAAGAGCTCATTCCAATACTCCTCAAAGTTTTTTATGAAATAGAGGAGGAGGGAACCCTTCCAAACTCATTCTATGAAGCTAATATCACCCTGATACCAAAACCAGAGGACACATCGAGGAAAGAAAATTTCAGACCCATATCTCTAATGAACATAGATGCAAAAATTCTTATTAGCGAATCGCATACAAAAGCATATTAAAAATATAGCGCACTATGATCAAGTGGGTTTCATCCTGGGGATGCAATGTTGGTTCAACATCTGGAAATCAATAAATGTAATTCACCACATCAACAGACTTAAAGTCAAGAACCACATGATTGTTTCAATAGACGCAGAGAAAGCATTTGATAAAATACAGCACCCCTTCATGCTCAAAACACTAGAAAAAAATAGGGATAGTGGGGACATTCCTTAACATTGTGAAGGCTATCTATGCTAAGCCCACAGCTAACATCATTCTAAATGGAGAAAAATTGAAAGCATTCCCCCTGAGAACTGGAACAAGGGAGGGATGCCCTCTTTCACCACTACTATTCAACATTGTTCTTGAAACTCTAGCCAGAGCAATTAGACAGACCAAAGAAATTAGAGGAATACGAATAGGAAAAGAAGAGATCAAACTACCCTATTTGCTGATGACATGATTCTCTATTTAGAAGACCCTAAGAATTCCACCA
The DNA here is from genome assembly GCA_020662805.1 of Glaucomys volans. Classification (NCBI taxonomy): domain Eukaryota; kingdom Metazoa; phylum Chordata; class Mammalia; order Rodentia; family Sciuridae; genus Glaucomys; species Glaucomys volans. Next base: position 127,053 of record JAJEJO010053151.1, on the reverse strand, counting down.
GAAAACTTCTGGAACTCATAAATGAATTCAGTAAAGTAGCAGGATATAAATATAATGCTCATAAATCTAATGCATTTTTATTCGTAAGTGATGCATCCTCTGAGAGAGAAATTAGGAAAACTACCCCATTCACATTAACCTCAAAAAAAATAAAATACTTGGGAATCAATCTAACAAAAGAAGTGAAAGACCTCTACAATGAGAACTACAGAACGCTAAAGAAAGAAGTTAAAGAGCATCTGAGAAGATGGAAAGATCTCCCATGTTCTTGGATAGGCAGAATTAATATTGTCAAAATGGCCATACTTCCAAAAATGCTATACAAATTCAATGCAATTCCAATTAAAATCCCAATGATGGACCTTATAGAAATAGAGCAAGCAATCATGAAATTCATTTGGAGGAATAAGAGACCCAGAATTGCTAAAGCAATCCTTAGCAAGAAGAGCGAAGCAGGGGGTTTCACAATACCAGACCTCCAACTATACTACAGAGCAATAGTGACAAAAACAGCATGGTATTGGTACCAAAATAGGCAGGTAGATCAATGGTACAGAATAGAGGACACAGAGACAAACCCAAATAAGTACAGGTATCTCATACTTGACAAAGGAGGCAAAAACATGCAATGGAGAAAAGACAGCCTCTTCAACAAATGGTGCTGGGAAAACTGGAAATCCATATGCAGCAAAATGAAACTAAACCCATATCTCTCACCCTGTACAAAACTCAACTCAAAGTGGATCAAGGACCTAGAAATCAGACCAGAGACTCTGCACCTAATAGAAGAGAAAATAGGTCCAAATCTTCATCATGTTGGCCTAGGACCAGATTTCCTTAACATGACTCCCAAAGCGCAAGAAATAAAAGCACGAATCAATGATTGGGATAGAGTGAAACTAAAAAGCTTCTTCTCAGCAAAGGAAACAATCAGCAATGTGAAGAGAGAGCCTTCAGAGTGGGAGAAAATCTTTGCCACACACACTTCGGACAGAGCACTAATCTCCAGAATCTACCAAGTACTCAAAAATCTTTACACCACGAACACCAATAACCCAATCAATAAATGGGCCAAGGAAATGAACAGACACTTTACAGAGGAAGATCTACAAGCAATCAACAGATTTATGAAAAAATGTTCAACATCACTCGTTATAAGAGAAATGCAAATCAAAACCACCTTAAGATTTCATCTTACCCCAATTAGAATGTCTTTCATCAAGAACACAGGCAACAACAGGTGTTGGCGAGGATGTGGGGAAAAGGGTACACTCATACATTGCTGGTGGGAGTGCAAGTTGGTGCAGCCACTCTGGAAAGCAGTGTGGAGATTCCTTAGAAAACTTGGAATGGATCCACCATTTGACCCTGCTATCCCACTCCTTGGCCTATACCCAAAGGACTTAAAATCAGATTGCTACAGTGATGCAGCCACATCAATGTTCATAGCTGCTCAATTCACAATAGCTAGATTATGGAATCAACCTAGATGCCCTTCAGTAGATGAATGGATAAAGAAACTGTGGTATATATACACAATGGAATATTACTCAGCCATAAAGAAGAATAAAATTATGGCATTTGTAGGTAAATGGATGATGTTGGAGACGGTTATGCTAAGTGACATCAGCCAATCCCAAAAATCCAAAGGCCAAATGGTCTCTCTGATAAATGAATGATGATGCATAATGCGGGGGTGGGGAAGGGTGGCAAGAATGGAGGAAGGATAGATAGCCTAGAGGGAAGGGAGGGGTGGGGGCGGGGTGGGGGGTAAAAATAATAACAGAATGTGTGACAGATACCATTGCCCTGTGTACATGCATGAACGCACAGATGGTGTGACTCTACTTTCTGTACAACCAGTGAAACAATAGCTGTACTCCATTTGTGTTCAATGAATCAATAAGTAAATAAAAAATTTAAAAAAAAAAGAAATAGAAAAAGCAATCATGAACTTCATCTGGAAGAATAGGAGACCTCAAATAGCCAAAGCAATCCTGAGCAGAAAGAGTGAAGCAGGAGGTATCACAATACCAGAACTTAAAAATTTCTAAGTCTTAGTTTTCAAATTTGTGCGAGAGAATCAATAATAGCACCAACTTACAAATTGTTATGTTTAAACATGTGTGTACATATATAAATTAACGTAACACCTGGCATATTATGGGCATTAAGTAAATGTTTACTATGATTAAATTTCTGATTTAACTATATTAATTATTGATTAGATAAAGATAATGAAATAATTAAGTTTGAGAAATTATAGAAGAAAATGGGCATTCTTTGTGGGGAGACCAAGGATATATATATTCAACAAGTTTAATAAATGAGAATATTTAGTGGCAGTTCAAAGAAAATTATGCATCTTCTCAGAGTAAGGCCCTTACTTTTTGCCTGAAAGCTGACAAAGAACCAAGTCAGAGAATGACTCATGTGTACTATCTCTTTGTTCCCTTTTCCCTCTGCCAGTATCTACACTAAAAAGGCAGTTTAGTTACTCATTCATTCATTTATTCAACAAATATTTATTATCATTTGTTGTAAGATATTTAGTAGATGCTGAGAAAATTATAAAGGATGAATTCTACCCTCATGAGTTGATAGGGAGATAAAGCATGCCTGAGAACAAAGCAAAGAACACAAGGGAAGAAGTTGAACTAGCATGGGGGACACATATACAAATCATAACAGAAGTTTATAGGACAGAAAAATAAGAGTGGTCTTCAGGGAAGAGGTTTTCAATTTTGCTGGCAATACAATTTCTGTTACAACTGTTCAATTCTGGTGTGTGGAAATAGCCACAGACAATACACACAAGTGGGCATGACTTGTTCCTTTGAAAATTTTTTTTAAATTAAAAACTAGGATTGAGGAGTTTTTGTTGATAACAGTCATGAATGCTACATACTAAAAATTTGTTCTAAGTTTATCATAAAATTTATAAGTTTATCATAAAATTTGTTATGTTTATCATAAAATTATCAATTTATTTTTCCTCTGATAAAAGGTTTTCTTCAAATATGATCACATACTGAACAATTCTTAATAAAAAGTTTGTATAATTTTCATGTTCAACCTAGGACCAATGACAAAGGATTTGTACAATTTTATTCATTTACATGTAAAATAATTTAGTTATGATTTAGCCATGCCAAAAATGCATTTTATTTTAAAGAAGGACATTAGAAATTTGTGTCAAAAAACTCTTGCCTTAATAATAAAAGAAGTGGTGGAACATGAGATAGTTTCTTCACTCTATTTAATATTTAGATAGCTACCAATTTTTATTTTTTGTGAAAGACATTTGAGAAAAAATTGTTTGTTGATAATGAAAGGTATGCAGTATGTCGAGTGGTGCTTTCAACATTGCAATGGAATAATAGCAAGAATAGATATAAAAGAAGCACAGGGCTAATGATGTAAAAATCCAAAGATTATGTACAAGACAAATTTACCCTAGTATGTCTATACTGCAGCTTGCCAGTGAGTACAGAACTCCATTTGTTGGTTAAAAATACACCATAATAAAAAGAACCAACTAAAAAAATACATCATAATGAGGATTTCTATGAGCCCCATAAAAATCTAAACTTTTTCAAAAATTAAAGGACAAGTATCTATATTATTTCAATTAATATCTCAATGTCTATATTTCTTCAACTGTATCTCCATTTTTATTTTGTAGATTATTCAAATTATGCAACTTTTTAAAAAAAGTTATGATTTCATGAAAATAATCTTCCTCTTTTAGGTTTCAGTAATTATCTAAAGATATTACTATAATTTTTATAAATTCAAGCTAATTATAGAACTCTTCCTTTATCTTTTATAATTCTCTAAATGTATCTAATGTCATTATAGTTGAGAGGTACTTTCATAATGTCAATCTGTTTATATATCACTGCCTTCATCTCTTTGACATAACTTCTGTCATGGTTTTCAAAATAAACATATGTTGGTCAGTTTTTCATTGCTGTGACCAAAATACCATACAAGAACAATTTAGAGGAGGAAAACTTTATTTTGGATTCCAGTTTCAGAGGTTCAGTCCATGGTCAGCTGACCCCATTGCTCTGGAACTAAGAGGAGACAAAACATCATGAAGGAAAAGCTAGTGGAGCAGTCTGCTCTACCACTGATGGTGGCCAGGAAAGAGAGAGAAGAAAGAAGAGAGGGGAGGGGAGAGGGGGATGGGGGAGGATACAAGGAAGATAATCCTTCTAGGACAAACTCCATATGACTTGCCTCTATTGACCATGCTGCTTCTGCCTAGAGTTATACCCAGTCAACCATTCAGACTAGGATGGAATAATTAGTTTACAACTTTCATAATTTGATTATTTCACCTCCTGCATTAACACAGGATCTTTTGTGGGACATTCATATCTAAACTATAGCCACATGATTTCCCGTCTACTATTGAAAATATGACAACATATGATTTAAAATATTCTTTTCATTTTAACAATGCCTTATCTATTCACTTAAAATTTAAAATACTTAAGTTCAATACAATATATGCGCATAGTATTATAAATAATACTTGTTTCTTTGAAAATTGATTTCAAAAATAAGCTGTGGGCAGGATTTGGCCCATGTGCTTTACTTTTCAATCTTTGATTTTCTAACAATTCAACCTCCACGTTCATTTCAAGTTGACTGGATAACTCTGTATCTCTGCACTCTAGGAACCAAACTTATGGGCTGCCACCAGTCCCACCAGTCACAATGGCAGAAAGGAAGAAAAGCCCCTACAGTGTCTGGAACTGAAAATCAAATGTACTTTTAGAATAAAGTGACAACCTTATTTTCATTTACAATTTACTGGCCAGGATGACTCCCAGAGCTTGTCCAACCACCCGGGACTTCCTAATAAAATCGCACATTGTCTAGGAGGCAGAGAGACTGTAATGTTTGGCCAAGAGAATCAGTGATTACCAGTCTTAGTTTAAATTAAACATTGTTTTAGGAAAAGTTTTCTTTAATTCAAAAAGTTTCATGTGTATAGCACTGACAAATTGTACCCTATCAAGGTAAGCTTATAGACATGTCAACTGATCTAATAATCATTCTAGATAGATATTGTTGAAAGACTCATGATCTCTCAAAAGAGTTATTCTCCTGTGAGAAATTCATTTGGCATATTTCACTTTGTATAATACATTAAGAAAGAGAAATTAATAGAAAACAAGTATTTGAATGAAAAAAACCTGATGGTCAAAGTGACAGATTTCCATTATGTAAAAGGTGCGAAATAGCTTAGATATGCACAATTTAATTATTGATCGATATTATGCTTCTTTTTTTTTGATATTATGCTTCTTAATGATAATTTTTTTAAATTACATACTTTCCTTAACAACTTCAGATCTAAGATGATACTTTGTACCAACCATATTTTTTCTTTCCTTTTGAAAAAGGAATTATCAGAGTCAGTCTAAGAGAATTCTGTGACTATTGAAATTATGTTACTTATTAATTTTTAAAAGAATTAAAGACCTTCCCTGGAAATGCCGTTTTTTAAGTTTGAAAAGTTTATTTTAAATTTTTTGAATCCAATTTTTATAATTAACATACAAAATATACAAATTAATGGCTTTTACTTTTACATTTCCAAAGAATGCTTTGATTCTATCCATTCTCCCTTTTACTCCCTGTTACCCTTCCCTCTCCCACAACCCCAGTGCCCTTTCTATAACTATGCTGTTCTACTTTGGGGTCATACTTTTTAGTTTCCACATACAAAAGAACACAGGCAATACTTTGTATCTGGTCAGTTTTGTTTAACATGGTATCTTCTAGTTCCATTCATTTTCCCAAAAATGACAGGATATCATTATTGTTTATCACTGAAAAATACTCCATATTTTATTTATCACCTGTTCATGGGCAGCTAGGCTAATTCCATATATTGGCTATTGTGAATAGTGCCACAATAAACATGGGTATGCAAGTATCTCTTTTCTATACTGGCTTCTTTTCCTTCAGATATATAAGCAGGAGTGGTATAGCTAGATCTAGCTATATGTTAGCTATATGTTAGTTCTATTTTTAGTTTGTTGAGGAACCTCCATACTGCTTTAGTCAGCTTTTTTTCACTGCTGTGACTAAAGAATATGACCAGAATAATTGTAAAGGAGGAAAAGTTTACATGGGGGCTCACAGTTTCAAAGGTCTCAATCCATAGACAGCAGATTACATTCCTCAGGGCTCAAGGTGAAGCTGAACATCATGGCAGAAGAGTGTGGCAGAGGGAAGCAGCTCATATGATGATCAGAAAGCAGAGAGAGAGACTCCACTATCTGGAGTCTCACAATACAACCATTTCTTCTCTGAACCTTCTCGAATTGTCTCACACATGAGCTTTTGGGCAATAACTCACATCCAAACCATAATATTCCACACCTGGCCCCCAAAAGCTCAAACTTAACTGACAAGCGAAGTATATTTAGTCCATTCCCAAGAGTCCCCATAGTCTCAACAGTTCTGAGACTGCTCAAAGGTCAAGTCCAAAGTCTGCTCTGAGGCTCAAGGCAATCTCTCATTGTGAGCTCCTGTAAAACTAAAAGCAATTTACAAGTACCCAATACATAATGGTAAAAGTAAACATTTCCACTCAAAAAATTAGGGGCATAGAAAGAAGGGATAGGACCAAAGCAAGATGGAAATCCAGCTGGGCAAACAAGTCCTGTAGCTCCATGTCCAGTATCTGGACCACATGGCATCTTGATATTCTCTGCAAATGGCATGTGTAGCTCCACCCCTGTGGCCTTGCTGGTTGCAGCCCAAGTGGTCTTTCTGTTGGCTTGTCTCTGCTCATTTCCTGCAGCTTTCCTAGGATAATGTCCCATGTTACTGGCATTTCTTAATCTTGGTGGTCTCCACTGCAGCTTCAGCTTCCTCCATACATCTCCACACTTTGACTTCTCAGGGGATACCCCCAGAGACTCTGACCCTGCTGCACTTTGACTGGCCTCCCAGGCCTTCCTTTGAAATCTTGGTGGAAGCCTCCATGAACCCCTAATCCCAGCATCCTGTATTCCTGCAGAACCAGTACCACACGGTTGATGCCAAGGTCTGTCCCCATCTTGAGCAGTAGCCAAGTCTCCAGTGACCCTTGCTGCAGCAACCTCTGAGTATCTGGGTGCCTAAGTATGTTTTAAAAACTTCCTAGACTCCCTTGTTCAAGAAGGGTGTCCCACTGGTCTCTTCTCAAGAGAATTTTCACTTTTACTCCCTTGAGCCTAAGGGTATGGCCTTGCCAGTTCCTGAGATGCCCTCAAGCCATCTTTCTTATTGTCTCTGGGCAAAGTCTTTAATATATCTTTAGTGGCAGTAATGTCTTTAACAAGTGCAACTTCCTTGATCCCAGTTTTACTCTCATCTTTCAAGTTCAAGTTTTTTTGAATCTTTGTGCTCTGCTTTCTGCTCCTAATTGTCACAATAAATTTGGCTAAAAGCCACCAGCAATATACATGCTACCACCTGAATGCTATGCTGCCTAGAAATTACTTCCACCAGATTAAGAAGTCCATTGCTTTTAAATTCAGCCTCATAGGAAGTCTCAGGAAACGCAAAATGCAAATAAGTTATCAGCCAGAACATAACATGAATGACCTCTACTCCAAATTTCAATAGTGTCGACCTTTACCTCTTGAGCCCTGTCTTCACTGTTCCCAGTCCTATTGGCATTCTGGTCTTTTGAGCCAGAATCAGTCATTAAGCTCCACTCTCAACAGTCTAAAGCACTTCCAGCTTGCACTGCTACACATCTCAAAATTCCTCCAACTCCAAAAAGCTCCAAAAGCTTCTGAACTACTGGTCAGGTTAGTCACAGAAAGGACCCCACTTCTGGAACCAATTTTTGTTTTAGTCAGTTTTTTCACCACTGTAACTAAAGGACCCAACAGAAGTACTGTAGAGGAGGAAAAGTTTATTTGGGGGCTCACAATTTCAGACATCTCAATCCACAGATGGTAAGCCACCATGCCTTGGGGCTCAAGATGAGGCAGAACATCATTGTGGAAGAGTGCAAAGGAGGGAAGAAGCTCACATGATCAGGAAGCAAAGAAAGAATCCACTCTCCAGATACAAAATGTCTACCCCAAAGCCACACCCCCAAGGGCCCCCTCTTCCAGCCATACCCTACCTGCCTTCAGTTACCACTCAGTTATTTCCCATCAGGGTATTAATTCAATGATTGGATTAAGGCTTTTATAATCCAATTGCTTCTCCTCTAAACCTGCCTGTATTGTCTCACACATGAGCTTTTGGGGGACACCTCACATCCATAACACTGATTTACATGGTGGCTGTTCTAATTTGTATTCACATTGAGCAGTGTATAAGGGTCCCCTTTTTCCACACTCTCATTAACATTTGTTATTTTAAGGGGGTTGTTTTTTATAATAAATATTCTGACTAGAATGAGATAAAATCTCAATGTGATTTTGAATTTCCTTGATTTCTAAAAAATATTGAGCATTTTTTCATATATATATTGATTATTTGTATTTGGGGGTTGGTAATGGTGTTGAACCCAGGGGTGTTGTACCACTGAGTTATATCCCCATTCTTTGTGTGTGTGTGTGTGTGTGTGTGTGTGTGTGGTGCTGGGGATTGAACCCAGGGCCTTGTGCATGCAAGGCAAGCACTCTACCAACTGAGCTATATATCCCCAGCCCCCATTCATTTTTATTTTATTTATTTGTTTAACTTTGAGAAAGTGCCTCACTAAGTTGCATGGGCTGGCCTCAAATTTATGATCCTCCTGCCTTTGCCTCCTGAGAATAATGCACTTCTTATTTTGAGGAGTTTCTGTTAGATCATTTACCCAATTTTTTATTGGATTACTTGCTCTTTTATTGTTAAATATTTTCAATTCTTTATGGATTCTGGATATTAATTCCCTATCAGTTGAATAGCTGGCAAAAATTTGCTCCCATTCTGTAAGTTGTCTTTTCACACTTGATTGTTTCCTTTGCTATGCAGAAACTTTTTAATTTGATGTAATCTTATTGGCCAATTCTTTCTTCTGTTTTCTGAGCTATGGGAGTCCTATTGATGAAAGCACTGCCTGTACCAATATTTTGCAGTTTATCCTATGATATGATCTAGTAGTTTCAAAGTTTCCAGTCTTACAATAAGATGTTTGATCCATTTTTAGTTGCTTTTTTGTTTTTAGACAGGGACTCACTACATTGTCTAGGCTAGACATGAACTCACAGTCCTCTCAGATTCCTGAACAAACTGGGACTACATGTGTGAGTCACTGCACCCATTTTGAGTTGATATTTGTGCAAGTGAAACAAGGGGTCTAGTTTGAACCATCTACATATGAATATCAAGTTTTCCCACCACCATTTAAAGGCTGTCTTTTCTTCAATATATGCTTTTGCCACTTTGGTTGAGAATGAGATGGTTGTACATGTGTGGGTTTATTTCTAAGTCCTATCTTCTATTCCATTGGTCTATGTGAGTGTTTTATGCCAACACCATGCTGTTTTTGCTATTGTGACTCTAATATATTTTGAAATCAGGTATTGCAATGCCTCCAGCATTGCTCTTTTGCTCAGAATTGCTTTGGCTATTTGGGTTTTTTTGTGAGTCCATATAAACTTTAGGATTGATTTTTTCTTGGTCTGTAAAGAATGACATTGGTATTTTGATGGGGATTGAAATGAACTTGTAGACAACTTTCAGCAGAATGGCCATTTTACCAACATTGATTCTCCAAATCTATGAACCATAAGAGGTCTTTCCATCTTCTAGTGTCTTCAATTTTTATTCAGTGTTCTGTAATTTTAATTGTAGAGGTCTTTCACCTTCTTGGTTAGATATATTCCTAGGTGTTTTATTTTTTGAGGCTATTGTGAATGTTTTCCTAATATCTTTCTCGACAAGTTCATTATTGGTGTATAGAATAGCTGCTTATATTTGAATGATGATTTTGTATACTGCTACTTCTTTTGTTTATCCCTTCATCTGTTGAAGGGCATCTAGACATCTAGATTGTTTCCATAATTTGGCTATTGTGAATTGACCTGCTATAAATATTGATGTGGCTGCATCACTATAACATGCTGATTTAAAGTCCTTTGGGTATAAACCAAGGAGTGGGATAACTGGGCCAAATGGTGGTTCCATTCCAAGTTTTCTGAGGAATCTCCATACTGCTTTCCATAATGCACAAATTTCCAGTCCCACCAGCAATGAGGGACTGCAATTTTCCCCCATATCCTTGCCAACATTTATTGTTGCTTGTATTCTTGATAATTGCCATTCTGACTGAAGTGAGATGAAATCTTAAAGTAGTTTTGGTTTGTACTTCTCTAATTGCTAGAGGTTTGAACTTTTGTTCATATATTTGTGGATTGATTGTATTTCTTCTGTGAAGTATCTGCTCAGTTACTTACCCCATTTACTGATTGGGTTATTTGTTTTATTGATGTTGTGATTTTTGAGTTCTTTATATATCCTGAAGATTAATACTCTATCTGAGGTGCATGTGGTTAAGATTTTCTCCCATTCTGTAGGCTCTCTCTTCATTTTATTGGTTGTTTTCTTTACTGAGAAGCAGGTTTTTAGTTTGTATACATCCCATTTAGATTAGGCAGAGGGGAGTGAAGGGAGGGAAAGAGGAATTGGGGTAGGAAGGATAGTAGAATGAATTGGACACTATTACCCTATGTATGTATATGATTACATAACCAGTGTGATTCTACATCATGTACAAGCAGAAGAATAAGAAGTTATACTCCATTTGTGTATGATGTATGAAAATGCTTCCACTGTGAATCAGCATGTATAATGAGCAAATAAAAAATCTAAAAAATAAAAAATAAATTTAAAAACCAATGCAGTAGCTTGAATCTACTAAATTAGAGGAAGAGAGATGAGAAAAAAAAGATAAGAGTGAAGAAGAATTTGAAGTGAACCAACAGTTAAAGCAGTGTACAACATTATACTATGCAACACTCTCACTCACATAGGAATGGTACAATCAGAGGTATTTATACCACATTTTATAACATAAGAGTTTCTTATTGTAAGATGAGCACAAAAATCAAAGCTAACTCTTTCTTAGCATAAGGCATGACCCATAAAGGAATTTCATACTCTCCAACACTTACTTTTGTTACATGCTTCAATTCATTGAATTAAAACTTATTCTATATCTCTGATTTTGGCCTAGGACCAGATTTCCTTAACATGACTCCCAAAGCGCAAGAAATAAAAGCACGAATCAATGATTGGGATAGAGTGAAACTAAAAAGCTTCTTCTCAGCAAAGGAAACAATCAGCAATGTGAAGAGAGAGCCTTCAGAGTGGGAGAAAATCTTTGCCACACACACTTCGGACAGAGCACTAATCTCCAGAATCTACCAAGTACTCAAAAATCTTTACACCACGAACACCAATAACCCAATCAATAAATGGGCCAAGGAAATGAACAGACACTTTACAGAGGAAGATCTACAAGCAATCAACAGATTTATGAAAAAATGTTCAACATCACTCGTTATAAGAGAAATGCAAATCAAAACCACCTTAAGATTTCATCTGATTTGTATTAAATGAATGGTTTTCAATCTTTGCTGAGGTAGTTTTCAATTGAACAGTAGGCCACTAAAGGGGTTTACAGAAAGTAAATGAAAAATTTATCTTATGGGGAACAGGCTTGTTTTTTATTTGTTCTTTTCAGATATACATGACTGTGGAGTATATTTTGACATATTTGCACAAACATGGAGTATATCATATTCTAATTGGGAGAGATTCCAGTCTTGTACATGATGTGGAGATTCACTGTGGTGTATCCATATATGTAAGTAGGAAAGTTGTGTCAGATGCATGCCACCATCTTTCCTATTTCCATCCCTGCTCCCTTCCCTTCATTATCCCTTGTCTATTCCAATAAACTTCTATTCTTACCCTCCCCCACTTGTAATATATTAGCATCCACATATCAGAGAGAACATTCTACCTTTGAATTGGGGGCATTGACTTATTTTTCTTAGCATGATAGACTTCATTTACTGGCAAAAGTCATAAAATCATCATTATTTTTTATGTCTGAGTAATATTCCATTGTGTATATATACCACAATTTCTTTACATATTCATCTATTGAGGGGCACCTAGGCTGGATTCACAGCTTAGTTTTTATGAACTGAGCTGCTATAAACATTGATGTGGCTGTATCACTTTAATAAGTTGATTTTAATTCCTTTGGATATATACTGCAGAGTAGTATAACTGGGTCAAATTGTGATTCCATTCCAAGTTCATTGAGGAATCTCTATATTGGTTCTCATAGTGGTTGCACCAATTTGCAGTTCCACCAGCAATGTATGAGTTTAGCCATTTCCTCACATCCTCACCATCATTTATTTTAACTTGTATTTTTGATTGCTGCCATTCTGACCAGGATGAGATGGGATCTCAGTGGAGTTTTAATTTGCATTTCTCTAATTGCTAATGTTGAATATTTTTTCATATATTTTTTGGCCAGTCATATTTCTTCTGTGAAGTGTCTGTTCAGTAACTCTGCCTATTTATTTATTATTGTTTGTTAAATTTAGTTAAACATGACAGCAGAATGCATTTGATTTATTGTGCACAAATGGAGTACAACTTTTCATTTCTCTGATGGTATAAGATGTAGAGTCACACCATTTGCATAATCATACATGTACATAAGGTAATGATGTTTGTCTCATTACGTTATCTTTCCTTCTTCCACTTATTTCTCTCTAGACAATCCAAAGTTCCTCCATTCTTCCCTCAGCCCTCCCCCCAATATGTATCTGCATCCACTTATCAGAGAAAACATTCAGCCTTTGGTTTTTTGGGATTGGCTTATTTCATTTAGTATGATATTCTCTAACTCCATCCATTCACCTGCAAATGCCATAATTTTATTCTTTATGGCTGAGTAATATTCCATTATGTATATATACCAGTTTCTTTATCCATTCATCTTTTGAAGGGCACCTAGGCTGGTTCCATAGTCTAGCTATTGTGAATTCAACTGCTATAAATATTGATGTGGTTGCATCATGGTAGTATGCTTATTTTAAGTCCTTTGGATATAGGCCAAGGAGTGGGATAGCTGGGTCAAATGGTGGTTCCATTCCAAGGTTTCTAAGGAATCTCCATACTGCTTTCCAGAGTGGCTGCACCAATTTGCAATCCCAACAGCAATGTATAAATGTACCTTTTCCCCACATTATCGCCAAAACCTATTGTTGCCTGTATTCTTGATAATAGACATTCTAATTAGAGTGAGATGAAATCTTAGTTTTGATTTGAATTTTTCTAATTACTAGAGATGTTGGACATTTTTTTCATATATCTGTTGATAGATTGTATATTTTCTTCTGTGAAGTGTCTGCTCAGTTCCTTAGCCCATTTATTGATTGGGTTCTTTATTTTTGGTGTTAAGTTTTTTGAGTTCTTTATAAATTCTGGAGATTTGTGCTCATTCTGAAGTGTGTGTGGAAAAGATTTTCTCCCACTCTGTAGACTCTTTCTTCACACTATTGTTTCCTTTGCTGAGAAAAAGCTTTTTAGTTTGAATCCATCCCATTTAATGATTCTTGCTTTTATTTCTTGTGCTTTAGGAGTCTTGTTAAGGAAGGCTCATTCTAAGCCGATATGATGAAGATTTGGACCTACTATTCTGTTTGATGCAGGGTCTCTGGTCTAATTCCTAGGTCCTTGATCCATTTTGAGTTGAGTGTTGGGCAGGGTGAAAGACAGGGGTTGAATTTCATTTTGTTGCATATGGATTTCCAGTTCTCCCAGGACCATTTGTTGAAGAGGCTATCTTTTCTCCATTGTATGTTTTTAGCACCTTTGTCTAGTATGAGGTAACTATATTTATGTGGGTTTTTCTCTGTGTCTTCCATTCTGTACCATTGATCTACCTGCCTATTTTGGTGCCAATAACTTGCTGTTTCTGTTACTATTGTTCTGTAGTATAGTTTAAGGTCTGTATTGTGATACCTCCAGCTTCACTTTTCCTGCTAAGGATTGCTTTGACTATTCTGGGTCTCTTATTTTTCCAAATGAATTTCATGGTAGCTTTCTATATTTCTATGAGGTACATCATTGAAATTTTAATTGGAATTGCATTGAATCTGTATAGTGCTTTTGGTAGTATGGTCATTCTGACAGTATTAAGTCTGCCTATCAAAGAACATGGAAGATCTTTCCATCTTCTAAATTTTCTTTAATTTCTTTCTTTAGAGTTCTGAAGTTTTTATTGTGGAGGTCTATCACCTCTTTTGTTATATTGACTCCCAAATATTTTATTTTATTTTTTGAGGCTATTGTGATTGGAGTAGTTTTCTTAATTTCTCTTTCAGGGGATTCATCACTTATGAATAGAAATTTATGATTGTTAATTTTATATTCTGCTACTTTGCTGAATTCATATATTAGTTCTAGAAGTTTTTTGGTGGAATTTTTTGGATCCTTTAAATATAGAATGATGTGACTGGCAAATAGTGATTAGTGATAGCGTGAGTTCTTCTTTTCCTATTTGCATCCATTTAATTTCTTTGATCTGTCTAATTGCTCTGGCTATAGTCTCCAGGACAATGTTGACTATAAGTTGTGAAAGAGGGCAACCCTGTTTTTTACCAGTTGTTAGAGGGAATGCTTTCAATTTTTCTCCATTTGGAGTTATGATGGACTCAGGCTTTGCATAGATAGCCTTTACAATGTTGAGGTATGTTTCTACTATCCCTATTTTTTCTAGTGTGTTGAGCATGAAGGGGTGTTGTATTTTATCAAATGCTTTTTTGCATTTTTTGAAATAATCATATGATTCTTAACTTTAACTCTATAGATGTGATGAATTACATTTATTGATTTCCAGATGTTGAACCAACCTTGCATCCCTGGATGAACCCCACTTGATCATGATACACAATCTTTTTAATGTTTTTGAATGAGATTTGCCAGAATTTTGTTAAGAATTCTTGCAGTTTTGTTCATCAGGGATATTGTTCTGAAGTTTTCTTTCCTTGATGTGTGTTTTTCTGGTTTTGGTATCAGGGTGATACTAGTTTCATGGAATGAGTTTGGAAGGGCTCCCTCCTTCTCTATTTCCTGGAATACTTTGAGGAACATTGGTATTAGTTCTTCTTTGAAGGTCTTTTAGAACTTGGCTGAGAATCTCTTTAGTCCCAGACTTTTCTTGGTTGGTAGGCTTTTGATAGCTTCTTCTGTTTCATAGCATGAAATTGATCTGTTTAAATTATGTATGTCCCCCTGATTCAGTTTGGGTGAATCATATGTCTCTAGAAATTTGTTGATGTCTTCAAGATTTTCCATTTTGTTGGAGTATAGATTTTCAAAATAGCTTCTAATTATGTTTTGTATTTCAATAGTGTCTCCCATGATATTTCCTATTTCATTACAAATTTTAGTCATTTGAGTTTTCTGTCTCCTCTTCATTAGGGTTACTGAAGGTTTATTGATTTCATTTATTTTTTCAAAGAACTGACTTTTTGTTTTGTCAATTTTTTCCATTATTTCTTTTGTTTCAATTTCATTGATTTCAGCTCTGATTTTAATTTCTTCCTGTCGTCTACTACTTTTGGTGTTGATCTGTTCTTCTTTTTCTAGGGCTTTGAGATATAATGTTAGGTCATTTAGTTGTTGACTTTTTATTCTTTTATTGAATGAGCTCCATGCAATGACTTTTCCTCTAAATACTGCTTTCATAGTGTCCCAAAGATTTATATGTTATATTGGTATTCTCGTTTACCTCTAAGAATTTTTTTTATCTCCTCCCTGCTGTCTTCCACTATCCATGCTTCACTCAATAGCATATTATTTAGTCTCTAGCATTGGAGTAGTTTTTATTTTTATTTTATCATTGATTTCTAATCTCAATCCATTATGTTCTAATAGAATACAAGATAGTATCTCTATATTTGTGTATTTGCTGAGTTGCTTTGTGTCATAATATATGGTCTATTTTAGAAAAGGATCCATATGCTGCTGAGAAAAACATGTATTCACTCATTGATGGATGGAATATTCTATGAATGTCTGTTAAGACTAAATTATTGATTGTATTATTGAGTTCTACAGTTTCTTTTCTTGGTTTTTGTATGGAAGATCTATCCAGTCATTAGAGAGGTGGTTTGAAATTACCCAGTAGCATTGTGTTGTGGTCTACTTGGTTCCTGAAATTGAGAAGGTTGGTTTGATATACATAGATGCTCCATTGTTTGGGATATAAATATTTATGCTTGTTATGTCTTGTTGATGTATGGTTTCCTTAAGCAGTATAAAATGTTCTTCCTTTCCCTTCTAATTTTGGCTTGAAGTCCACATTATCTGATATGAGGATGAAAACCCCTGCTTTTTTACTGAGTCTCTGTGTATGATGTTTTTTTCCCTCCTGTTGCCTTCAGTCTGTGAATGACTTTTCCTATAAGATGAGTATCTTGAAGGCAGCATATTGCTGGATCTCGTTTTTTAATCCAACCTGCCAGTCTATATCTTTTGATTAATGAGTTTAGGCCATTGACATTCAGGGTTATTTTTGAGATATAATTTGTATTCTCAGTCATTTTGGCTCACTTTTGGTTTTTAACTTGACTTGGTTTCACCTTTAATTGACTTTTCTTTTACTGTAGTTCCTCCCTTTGCTGACTTTGTTTTTCATTTCCTCCTCCTGGAATATGTTACTGAGAATGTTCTGTAGTGCAGGCTTTCTGTTTGCAAATTCTTTTAACTTTCATTTATCATGGAAGGATTTTATTTCATCATCAAATCTGAAGGTTAGTTTTGATGGGTATAGGATTCCTGGTTGTCATCCATGTTCTTTCAGAGTTTGAAATATGTTGTTCTAGGCCTTTCTAGATTTTAGGGTCTGGGCTGAGAAATCTGTTGACATTTGTACTGGTTTCCCCTATATGTAATCTGATGCTTTTCTTTCAAGGCTTTTAAAATTCTATCTTTATTTTGTATGTTGGGCATTTTCATTATAATGTGTCTTGTGTCTTGGTGTGGATCTGTTGTAATTTTGTACATTTGGTGTTCTGTAAACCTCTTGTAGTTGATTTTCCATTTCATTCTTCAGGTTTGGGAAATTTTATGATGTTATTTCATTGAATAGATTGTTCATTCCTTTGGTTTATATCTGTGCCTTCCTCAATCCCAATAAATCTTATATTTGTTCTTTTCATGATATCCCATAATTCTTGGAGGTTCCATTCATGACTTCTTCCTATCTTCTCTGTGTGGTCAACTTTATTTTCAAGATTAAATATTTTTTCTTCATTTCTGAGGTTCCCTATTCCAAGTGATCTAGTCTGTTTGTGATGCTTTCTATTGAGTTTTTAATTTGGTTTTATTGTTTCCTTCATTTCAAGGATTTCTGTTTGGGTTTTTTTTTTTTCAGCATCTCTACCTCTTTATTGAAATAATCTTTGGCTTCCTACATTTGCTCTTTTAACTATTTATTGAAGTGATCATTCATTGCCTGCATTTGCTCTCTTATATCATCCTTTACTTTGCAGATCATTTTAATTATGTACATTCTGAACTCCTTTTCTGACATTTCTTCTACTGTACTGTCAATGGATTCTATTAATATAGCATCTTGGTTTATCTGGGGCTCTCTCTTCCCTCATTTTTTCTATTGTTCATGTATCTTCCCTTCTAGCAGTGCAGATCTGAGGTATTACAGTCCCCCCCCCCCCATATACTTATAGTGTCCCTGCAGGTTTCTAATACCTCACCTTAAAGGGGGAGATCAATATTAATAGCACCAAATATAATAAACATGCAGCCTTATACCAAATAGCTCTTCTTAAGACATTAACAGTATTGTCATAATAAACAGAGATGATGAGTTTGATTATTATCTGCAGCATAAACAAAAGATTTTCATTAAGATCTACAATTTCTAATGGTGGACAAAGAGGATGGGGATGGGTGCAGGATCAAATGTTAATGAGGCAAGATGTAGAATATAGAAGTACTAGATCATAGGAAGAGTGAAAGCAGAATCAAAAGAAGTTTGTAACAACAGAGAAAAGGTAGAAAGAGACCTCCAGGAAACAGAATAATAAGAGGAAAATAGAGTGAGAAAAATAAAAAAAGTAAAAATAAAAATAATTTTAAAAAATCTACAACAAAACTGTAATATACTATACAAATCTCCCAGTCTTTAGTAGCCTGATGCATGAAAGGTACTTGATTTCAAAGATGATGGGAATATGAGAACAGGAAATGAAAAATAATCAAAGAAAAAGAAATGGGGAAAAGAAGAGTATTGAAGTAAAATTGAACAAGTGTTTCTGTTGGAGTTCAGTATCTTCTCTGTCTTCCTCCTCTTCTGATAGTTGGGGTTGTCTGGAGTTTGATGATAACTTCACCCTCAGGATGATGACAGTTACTAAGTTGGGAGGATTAGACTTGGAGGCTGTATTCCTGGAGGCAGGGTATAGCAATTGCCAGTTCCTCTGGAAGACTGCATTCCAGGACTCTCCTTTGTGGTCCACTTTTGTGACATAGGAGCCTGGTCTTACCTTCTTCCCTCACTTTGGAACTCCACAATTCCTGGTCTATAATTTAGTCTCTAAATTGTATCTCTCCTGTCCCTGCCCTTTCAACTTCCCAATCAAGAACCTCTTGATTGCTGAACCCTGGGACCTGTGTGCCTATCTTGGGAAGTTGTTCTGTATTGGGCAAATCAGGACCATGCATTGAAAGCTCTGTGCCAGCCACATAGCTGCACGCATTGGGCCAGTTGGTGGACAGGGGATGGTTGGGAAACTAGTGATAGAGGAGTCAGAGGGTTCTGTTGTTTTTTTTCCAAACCCATGGAACTAAGTGCTTGGTACAATCATGAACCAGGCTGATGTTGGGTCCCAACAAGTGCTCCCAAGTTGTCCTCAGGGCCTGGCGGGTGCCAGGCTGGTTGGCTGAATGAGCCTGAATCAAGATGCCCTCACACCCTTTTCCCACCTACAAAGTCCTTGCCAGACTCTCTCCTCTCTCTGCAGCAAGATGGTGGCTATTAGCAAACCTAGCAGGGATACCTCAGATGCAACCAAGTCTGCAGGCTCCTTGGTGATGTCCTCTCAGGACCTGGGTGATACCCCTGGATGTAAGAGTCCATGTCCTAAGTTGGTGGCAGCAGCAGCTGCTAACCTGTAGGTACCTTGATAATGAGCTTCTAGTCTCTGGCAGGTGTCCCAGGATGGAAGCTGCCCCAATTCAAAATGGCAGCAGCAGCATCAGGGATAATGCAAGATGGTGGTGGAGGCATGCCAACGTGTTGGTAGATGGGGAGCCACTGTGCAGGCCACAGTGGCATCTGTGTGGGGCTCAGTAGTGTAGGGGCTTGGGCTAGCACTGAAGATTCCCTCTGCCCATTTATTGATTGGGTTATTTGTGGTTTTGGTGTTTTTTCCTTTTTAAATCCTGGAGATTAATACTCTATCTTAGTTGTTGGTGGCAAAGATTATCTCCCATTTTGTAGGTTCTCTATTCACATTCTGGTTTCATTTGCTATAAAGAAGCTTTTTAGTATGATATCATCTATTTATTATTTATTTATTTATTTATTTATTTATTTATTTATTTATTTATTTTGGTACCTGGGATTGAATTTAGGGGCACTTAAACCATTGAGCTACATCCCCAG
Organism: Glaucomys volans; assembly: GCA_020662805.1. Taxonomy (NCBI): domain Eukaryota; kingdom Metazoa; phylum Chordata; class Mammalia; order Rodentia; family Sciuridae; genus Glaucomys; species Glaucomys volans. The sequence goes on along the minus strand of JAJEJO010053151.1, from coordinate 107,372 downwards.
GCCTTTTTTTGCATTTTATTTACAGATAGGGTCTTGCTGAGTTGCTTAGGGCCTTGATAAGTTGCTAAGGCTGGCTTTGAACTCGTGATCCTCCTGCCTCA
>JAJEJO010053151.1:41546-97271 GCA_020662805.1 Glaucomys volans | reverse complement strand
TATCTCTCACCCTGTACAAAACTCAACTCAAAGTGGATCAAGGACCTAGAAATCAGACCAGAGACTCTGCACCTAATGGAAGAGAAAATAGGTCCAAATCTTCATCATGTTGGCCTAGGACCAGATTTCCTTAACATGACTCCCAAAGCACAAGAAATAAAAGCACGAATCAATGATTGGGATAGAGTCAAACTAAAAAGCTTTTTCTCAGCAAAGGAAACAATCTTCATTTCTTCTTGAAGTATATAATGTGTATGAGTACTGGCCACATGCTTTCAGATCCTTTCTCTGTTTGAGTTTCTCATTAAGTTGCCAGTTGGAGTTTAGAAATTCTTAGCTTACCTTCTTGGCCATGTTAGGTAGAGTGGAATGGAGTGTGATGTCTGTTCCACCCCTAGGGTGGAGTCCTTGTAGTGTTCAATAAGAGGAGCTCCCACAGGCAAATCTCCTGAAGGCAGGGTTCAGGTCTAGGTAGGCTTCAGGTTCTTCATTGAATGGCAATTGGTCTGAAGATTTTAAATCAGTGCACCTGCAAGCCCAGGATCTGCCAGTTCACACTGGGAGACTGCACCCTAGGAATCTCCCCTGGGTTCCACCTGTGTGGTGGAGGAGCCAATCCTTCTCCCCACCCATCACCTGTAGGCCTCACCTTTTCTTGACTCAAGTTCAGTCCTTAAACTCCATCACTCCTGCCCATGTCCTTTTGCATTCCCAACCAGGCAGGCTTTCCCAGCCAGTCCTGCAAGCCACTGGACTCAAGGGCGGTGGGAGCTAGGTGGTTTTCCATGACCTGTTTTCCCCTGTGTAAAACCCTCTCTGTGTCTGATTTCCTCATGGCCTCTCAGGTCTGCTCTAAGCTCTGTGGTATGAGTTTGTCAGGTCTGTTTATCAGACCCAGCTGGGTTTGTCAGGACTCAACATCCACAGCCAATGGCTCCCTGTGAATGGCTGCAAGATGGTTTCTTCCTCTGTTCTCCACAGGTACCTGGGAGAGACACAAATTCTTTCCAACAGGAGAGTATTGTACAGCACATCTTCTGGATCAGTCCAGCATTGTATTTGATCTCTGATATTTCTGTACCAAAATGTACCACAGGCTTCCTAAAAATGTGGGTTCCCTTTAGTCTGTTGTCCCTTCACTTTGCCTGCAAAGTGACTGCTCTGGCAGGTGCCTCTGGCAGTGGCAATGCTATGGGGGATTTCTTCCTTATCAAGCCTCCCAAGCCCCCCTTCTGCTTTGAATATCCAGCATTAATTCCCAGTAAAGTTCCCCTTTGTTTTTCACCCACCTTAACGAAAAGTTGCCTACCTGCTTTCTTTGTTTCATACCACGGAGCAGCCTGGAAAGTGACCTCCTCTAGTCTGCCCTGGTGAGCCTTTGTTCCTTAGCTCTTGAAGGCCAGGAAGCAACTAGTGACTATTTTTTCTTGAGTTTCAAAATAGTTATTACATAAAAATGAGTCATTTCTGTGTTGTATAAGTTTCTTCTAGCCTCTTTATAGCCTCCTCAAATATCAAACACTTTTAGAGAAGTGGCATAGTGGCATGTAAATTCTGTTTATTGTAATCCTTTTTTTAAATTCCTCATCACTGTATTGCCACATTAATGAAAGATCCTGTTTATCCCAAATTTTGATAATGTTTTACTGCAGGGAATCTTTTCTATGCTCAGCAAGAAAGATCACCACAACTTTTAGGAACATACCCAAGGAAAGCTTTTTCTGTTTCTTCCATGTCAAAAAATCACATTAAATGCTTCTATTCATTTTGAAGAAACTAAGCCACTCTCGTTGAATTCTGGGTAGAGCCACCAGCATGATATTCAACTTTGAATTTTTTTTGTAAGTTCATCAAACAGTTCCTTGAGCTTGTCTTTAGCCAAAATTTGTTCATTTGCTTGCAAAGAATATTATCAAGGAAATGTTTATCCACTACAGCAGAGATGTAAAGAAGAGGATTTCCCATTCCAAAGAGAATATTTTCTCTAATGGACATGACTTTGCCTTCCTGCTCCCATGCCACTGAGTTCAATCCAATGCTCTGAGTCTGCCCCGGTAGAAGCAGGTGCCATAGCAACTGCTCCTCTGCTCAGGCCCTCTGAGAGTGGCCTCCCCAGGAATGATTAAATACTTGAAATAGCTTTACATCACAACTGTCATTAAACATCCAAAATATGAAGTTACTATAACTAATTCTGTAAAATTTCCCCAAGCTTCTCTTTTCATACACACACATACACACACACACAACACACACACACACACAACACACACACACACACCTTTTTATATAGCTGATGTAGCAGGAAAAAGAAGGAAGGAAGGAAGGAAGGAAGGAAGGAAGGAAGGAAGGAAAGAAGGAAGGAAGGAAAGGAAGGAAAGGAGGGAGGGAGGGAGAGAGAGAACGGGAAGGGAAGGATAGGAAAGGAAAGGAAAGAAAGTCCAATAAAGCTTTCCTCAGATTAGGATGTGAAAATTTTGTAAAGGCTCTCATTAGTTTCATGATATGTTTAAATATTCTTTGAAATGCTATAATGTGGCCCTATTAATTTGATATAACTTTATTAAAAAATTCACAAATTTGGGAAATTTTGCTCTTCAAAATTTATTTTTTTGTGTGCCATACCCATTTAGATAGGTCTGAAACATTAGAAGCATAAAATAGAGTCACAAAAGTTGTGAGCTACTTGTATAAGATAGGCTTTTGAATCAATCATAAGGAATGTAAAGCTCTCCCACCACCTAGAGAAATTGTCAATAATTCTTGCCTTTTGGGTATTCCAAAAACTTTTATTTAGATAGGAAAATGAAAAACAACAATAAAACATTTCCAGGGAACCATTTGATAGATAACAGTTCTTCTCAGCTGTTATATGTGGTGAATGATTTGTTCTTGGAATTGTGCTTTGTATGTAAAAAAAAAAACAGGCTAATTTACTAAGACAGAAGAGAGTACCACAATAGCAGCTATCTTTAAAGTTATAACAAAATTCATTCATTTTCTTAAAAACAACTATTGGTTATTAATTAATTTCAATCACTAACCTAGGCCTTTGTAATGAATATTTTTCTTTTTCTTTTAATTATCCAATATCCAACACCCCTTTTAATTTAGGGAGAATTCCCCCATTGAATGCATTATTTGTGGTGAATAGTTCTGTCTTCCTGCTTAGAAGACCAGGGGAAGAACTTCCCTGAGAGCACAGAATACAATCAAGTAAGTGAGATTCAGCCCATCCAATGCTTCTACCTGGGCTTTCCACCTGGAGTGCGTAACTCAAGGACATAAAATGAATTATTAACTTCTGTTGTCCCCTGGTTTCTGCCCCTTTTTGAAGCCTGTTCCTCCATTGTTGATTATCATTCCAAAACTTGTTTTGTTTTGAATAAGAGAGGGGGCAATTGTATTTTGTGTGTTATCATCTGGAACTCTGATTAATGTGGTCCCTATGAAGCAAATAAACAATATTGCTAAATTCATAATTATGATGCAAAGAAGAATAGGTGAAGAAATACTCCCTCTTAAAAATGTTTTACATCATTTATCCCTAGGCTTTAGCTTCCTAACCCTCCTCAGAAATCTGCTAAGAAGGTTTTGGACTCACTCTGAGGGCAGTGAATTGTGTGGACAATAAAGTAGAACAATATATCAAAACCTAGTTTTCTGTCTTGCTTTAAGAATTGGATGCCAATCCCAAAGCTATACTCCACATTGAGTTTTGTTGCTTTTCAAAAAAAAAAAGGACCTGGGCTGGATTTATGAACTGAAAACAGGATCTGCCATGCAAAACGAGGTATTTCAAAAACGGATCACCTTGGGGGCACCTGGGATTTCTGAAGGTAACCTGATGTTCTTCTGTTGTTATTGTTGTTGTTTAATAGAAAGTAACTTTTAAGACTTTAAAAATGCTTAATATACATATTCAAAATAATATCTACAAGTAACCCATTAAAAAGTTTAAGTTCCAATTCTCAGTAAATTTCCACTTCGACATAAATACTTCTTTCAAATTATGAAGAACCACACCACCACTATGTATTCATGGTTCCAAGAATTATACATTATTATATTGCCCTATTGCAAAACATTGTTTTAATCAATGTATCTTCTGAATACATGCTGCTTTATTTTTTAATTTTTATTGGAGCATTATAATTGTACCTAATATTGAAGCTCATTGTGATATATTCATACATACACATAACTTAAATTTGGCAATTTTATTCCCAAGGAATTCCCATTTTCTAGCAAAGCCGAATAAGGGCTTTGCTTTCCCTTATTCGGCTTTGCTAGTCTCACATTTTCATATGATCCTTTTTCTACCTGTTTTCTCTCTAGTTTGCACATATGAGAGAAAACATGCAGACCTTGCTTTTCTTTTTTTTTCATTTTTATTGGTGCATTATAGATATACATAATGGAGATGCTGTTACATATTCATACATGCACACAATAAAAAATATAATTTGACCAATATCACTCCCTAGCACTTCTTACCTCCATACTTTATTGGTGTCCCTGGGACACTTCCTAATCTCCAAGTCCTTGGTCCTTTTCCTCTCCTGATTCCTTTTGATTTTTAGGAGATCCACCCCCATGTTTTCTTTTCCTCTCTAGCTTCCACTTATGAGAGAAAACATATGACCCTTGACATTCTGAGTTTGACTTACTTCTCTTAACATGATACAAATCTTGACTTCTGAATCTGACTGATTTAATATATTCCATGACCTCCATTTTCCTGCCAATGACATAATTTCATTCTTCTATAGGGTTTTATCATTCTGTATATATACCACATTTTTTATCTATTCATCGGTTGATGGACACCCAGGCTATTCTATAACTTGATTATTATGAATTACACTGCTCTAAACATGGGTATCTGTGTACCACTATAGAATGCTGGCATTAAATCTTTTTTTATTTATATATTTTTTAATTATAATTAATAAGTAGTATAGTTGGATCATACGGTGATTTCATTCCTCATCTTTTAAGGAACCTTCATATGATTTCTATAGTGGTGGTAGTAATTTGCATTCCCACCAACAGTGTATAAGTTTCTCTTTTCCCCAAATCCTTGCTAGCATTTATTATTATCTCAATGATTGCCATTCAAAGTGGAGTGAGATGAAATCTCAGTATAGTTTTGATTTGCATTTCCTTGATTAAAGATTTTGAACATTTTTTTCATGTATTTCTTTTCCATTTGTATTTCTTTTTTTTTGAGAAATGTCTATTTAGCTCATCTGCCCATTGTTGATTAGATTTTTTCTTGTATTTTGGTATTGAATTTTTTTGAGTTTTTATATATTCTGTATATTTATTCTCTCTCAGAAGAATGACTGGCAAAGATTTCTTTCCCCATTCTGCAGATTCTCTTCATGCTCTTGTTTCCTTTGCTTTGTAGAAATATTTTTTTAGAAAAATTATGCTATCTCATTTATTAATTCTTGTTTATATTTCCTGATTTTAAAGAAGTCCTATTGAAGAAGTTGTTGTTTGTGTATGTATATTGGAGTATTGACCCTATGTTTTGGGGGTAGCAGTTGAATCCTTTCTGGTCTAATTGCTAGAGCTCTGATCCATCTTGAGTTGACTTTTATGCAGGATGACATACAGCAGTCTAGTTTCATTCTTCTTCATATGGATATACAATTTTTCCAGGGTCATTTGTTAAAAAGGCTACCTCTTCTCCAGTGTATGTTTTTGGTGCCTTTATCAAGGAGTCGATAATTTTATTGGCATAGGTTTGTCTCTTTTTCTTCTCTCCTATCCCTTTGGTCTCTGTGTCTGTTGGTATGCCAGGACCATGCTGTTTATTACTACAGTTCTGTTCTATAATTTGAAATCAGATATTGCGAAGCCTTCAACACTGTTCTTTTTATTCAGAATTGCTTTGGCTGAAAAGATTAAGCATTAATGTTAGTTTACTAAATCAAATTGGAAGAAAGGATTAAAAAATAAAGAGAAAAAAGAAAAAGGAAAAAAGAAAGGGATGGGCAAAAGATAAAATGAGGGGAGAAAAAAGATGGAGAGAAACAGGAAATGGAGATGAGAGAGAAAAGATATCAAGAGAGAATCCAATTAATTGACAAAATATTTAAAATTAGAATTGGAAAAAAACCCCAAAAATGTGGGAAGACACTGGGAATCAGTTTATATCAAGCTGTTAATACAATACAAATTGTAAATTTTATTGCTGAGTGTTAGGGTTTCTATATTAGGTGTCCCCCGAAAGCTCATGTGTAACACAATGCTATAAGGTTTAGAGGTGAAATGATTGTTATGAAAGCCTTACCTCATCAGTGCCATGAATCCACTGATAGGGACTAACTGGGTGTTAACTGTAGGCAGGTAGGGTGTGGCTGAAAAGGGTTTGGATTGTTGGGATAGTGCTTTGGGGGTAAAGGGTTGTGGAAAATAATATTCCTACAAGACAGCTCCCCAAGAAAAATGGAGGGACACTGTGGCTTATGAGGAGTGAGGGGAAAGTGGTCAAACATTAAACCTCTCCCAGTGCACCCTTTCCCAATTAGTAATGGGCCCTAAAGGAAAGGGGCAAATACTGAATGATGGGCCCTAAACTTTGACCTTCCCCCATCGCAAATTAGTCCTAAATGGAGGCACAGCAAATATTGAAACTCAGGGAAACAATGGATCCCAGAGGGAAAAAAAGCAATGGGCAGGATTAGGGTATTCATCCCTCGGGATCTGGACTCCTGTTTCCCCTAACACTGAGTTTCAACCTTTTTACAACTACCTTCCCTAAGTTAAAGTTCTAACCTGTACAACTAGCCCTGGACAGTCCCACTCAAAAGGCAAGCACACACAGGGCGGGGGCATTGGGGAGGGAAAAGAAAAGAGGTGAAATATGAAAAAACAAAGGTAAACTATAGGGATTTCTATTCTCCCACTCACGAAGTCCAAAGAGTTTCTTTAAGGTGTCTCTGCTTCCCACCCTTGCTCTCCCTTCACTGGGAGCCATGGGACTTGCTCCTGTACCAGCTTAGTTTGCTGTATCTGAATTTATTTTCTATTGAGTGTGATTTTGTTAGGCAGTGGCACTCATTTATCTCAAACTTGGCAGGAGAATTTATTTCATTTTATTGGGGTTTTCACCTGGTTTCTAGCTCTCTGAGTTGCCTACTGGCTTTTCCCCCACCATCTTCCTACCTCAATCTGCCACTACAGAACTGCATTCTCAGGGAGCTGCAATATTGTGGGTTCCGCTGATGTGTCATTTCCACTTTCCCAACCTAAGGCTCTTTGTACATTGAACCTGAAGCTTTAAGGGACAAACATAATGTCATTGCTTAATTAAATAAGTACAAAGATATTAAGCCAAAATCCAATTATGAATACAGTAAATTAGTGCTAAAATATCCCCTATGTTCTCTATTAGATGATGCTCTCAAATACCTCCTCACTGGTCTCTGGGCCAGCATCCATTCTCCCACCAAAAGCCAGGGAAATCTTCTTGAAATATGAATCAATTCACTTAATTCATTTATTGAAGGTGCCCAAAAGGCTTTCTATTACATTTACATTAAAATCCAAACCTCTTAAACTGGACTAGCCTACCAGCTACATCTGACCTGGCTCCTGCCTGTTTCTCAAGCTCAGCCCCCTTCACTCTCTCCATTATTCACTTAACTATACTTTAATTTTCCTCCCCAAACACTCTACATGTCCTACCTGGGCTCTTTTGCATTGTTCCCTATTCTTCCAGTGTGGCTACATCATCCTTCTCCTTTAGATCGTAGCTTAAATGCCACCCCATTGAAGAGGCCCTCCTTGACCAGCAACTCAGTTACTTGATGTATAACAGCATACTTGGCCCGGTTTGCACCCCACTACAGACTCCTGAACCTTTATCCCTCTGTCCCTGCCACTCTGGGTCCTCAGCATAGCCTTACTTCCTTGCCTGAACTAATCCAGTGACCACTCACTAAAGTTCCTCCAGTCATAAAACTCTGACCACTGCCATCACTGCAGCGGTGGCCTTCAGAGGCCACCAAGTCACAGTGCCAACTTATAAGGAGACAACAAACACCACTCCTGCTATTGGATGGCCCAGATTCCAAGTCCAGCCTTGGAAGCAACTGCTTGGAAGTACTTTCGGGGAAGTCAGCACCCTGTAGAAGAGACTGGGGATAGCAAGGAAGCAGAATATCAATTGCTCAGCTTTACTTCCCCCACCCTGCTTCCATATGCTATTTTGAGAGGGAGTAACTTCAGATAGACTCTCCAGAAACATCCTGCAAGACTAACATCTGATTGTATTTTTTGCAAACCTGTGGCTAGTTTGGTAGTCTATTCCTTTGAATTGGCTCTCCCTCCTTCTCTACTTCCTTTCTCTTTTCCCCTCACTCTTGCTTCCCTGGTAGGGTGCCTGCAGTAGAGCATTATCATGCAAGCTTTTACCCCAGGCTCTGTGTTTCTAGAGAGTCCAAGGTGAAAGAGTGATACTATTTTATTTCCTGATATTTTCTTGTTCATCCCTTCATTTATGTATATTCCCTATCTCCAGCCTCTCTGACCCCTGTTTCCCCCATCTCAATAAACACAAAATGTAAAAGCCTGAAACTTGTTTGAGCACAGACACTTTGTCTGCCTTATTCCCTAGGGTTGTGAACAAGGTCTAGTAAGTTCTTAATAAATTAATAAAAGTGCTTAATAAATATTTGTTAAGTGAATAAAAAAGACAATAACAACAAAATAATTAATGCCAGGTACGTGTCCCAGTTTGTGATGGCAACTTCAGATTTAATGGGACTACTATCTGTCTAGTTGACTTTTGTGTGGTCAAGACCTAACATTGTACCTGGCACATAGCTACTCTCAAAAATTAGTTCAACCAATTAAAGAATTGGAAAGTATTTGCAAGATCAATGATCAGAAATCACTGAAAATAACAAGAAGAAGAAAACATTAGAAGCTCCTAGTCACAGTTTCCTCTTGAAGGCAGGTAAAAGAGAGTAAGTATAACTATGAAGCGGAAAAAATGTTAATCAGAATATCATGAGAAAAATGATCCTATAAGATTAAAAATATTATTCAGCCATATAAGATTAAAAATATTATTCAGCCATAAAGAATAAAATTATGCCATTTGCAGGTAAATGGACAGAATTAGAGAATATCATGCTAAGTGAAATGAGCCAATCCTAAAAAACCAAAGGCCAAATGTTTTCCCTGATAAGTAGATGATGATACACAATGGGGGTGGGGGGATGAGAGAACAATGGAGGAACTTTAGATTATGTAGAGGGAAATGAGATGGAAGATGGTGGAATGAGTCAGACATCATTACCCTATGTACATGTATATTACACGAATGGTATGAATCTTCATTGTGTACAACCATAGAAATGAAAAGTTGTACCCCATTTGTGTACAATGAATCAAAATGCAGTCTGTAAAATAAATATATAGAGAATAGGGAATAAATTAATATTTTGATCTAAGAAAAGATTAAAAATATACAGTGACAAATATTTCTCAGAAAGCCAAAAAGGAATCAAATAAAAATGTCCTAGATACTGTGGCCATAGACTTCATATGCAACACAATTTTTAAAAGCAAACTGGAATCCTGCACTAGTCAGGAAATCAAAGTGGGTGATTATTGACTCTCAACAATATTTATTTCATTGTTTATACAGCTGAGGATTCATAGTTGTCATGGTTTAGATGTGGTGTTCCCCAAAAGCTCACATGTGAGACAATGCAGGAAGAATCAGAGAAATGATTGGGTTGTGAGAGTCTTAACCCAATCAGTGCATCAATCTCCTGATAAGGATTAACTGGTAACTGAAGTGGTAGTGGGTGGCTGGAGGAGGTGGAAATTGGCATGGCTTTAGAGTATGTATTTGTATCTGGTGAGTGGAGCCTCTCTTCCTGATCACCAAGTGAGCTGCTTCCCTCTGCCACACTCTTCCTCCATGATGTTCTGCCTCACCTCAAACCCAGAGGAATGGAGTCAGACTTCTATGGACTAAGACCTCTGAAGGTGTGAGCCCTCAAATAAACTTTTCTTCCCTAAAATTGTTCTGGGTGAATCTTTTAGTCACAGCAAAAGCTGCCTAAAACAAAAGTCTAATCACTAATAATCGACCATTAACATCAAAGAGACAGGAATCCATCCCTTCTCCAAATAGTGACCCTTTTTATTTTTATTAACCATCTCAAATAAAAAGAACAGCATTAATAAAGACTGATTATCATAGTGATAATTTATATAGCACTTATATTTACATCACTTTTGTCATATGAAGTAACATATTCACAGGTTCCAGAAATTAGAACAAGGTTATCTTTGAAGGCCATTACTTTGCTTACTACATTTACTAACACTGAAATAATCAGTGATCTCAAAGGGCTCTTAATTTTGGTGTACCTCTACAACTATGGTGACTAGTAATATAAAATGGTTGCAAATATTGAAAAACTTATTTTAAAGGTATGTTCCACTGAGTTATCACAAATAACATCAGAGAGATCACTTATCTAATGTAGAGAAAACCGTATGCACTTTACTCAATCACACACCTAGGAATATCAAGAATAATTCCAATTTCCTAAGGACCTATTTAGTGCTAGGTCTATGCAAAGTAATTAACATATGATGTCAACAAAAATGTTAGCTGCCTGAGCAACCAAAAGGTTAGTTACATTATTTCCATTTATAGATAAGGAAACTGAAACTCAGAGCTAATAAATAACTTGTTCAAGGTCACACAATTATTACATTTGAACCCAGATGCAACAAAGAAAACTCAGCTTTCTTCTCTGTGCTTGTTTTAGCCAACTTTTTCTCTGCTTTGGCTAAATGATCTGACCAGCACAATTATAAAGGAAGAAAGGTTTATATGAGGGTTCACGGTTTCAGAGATCTTAGTCCATAGAAGGCTGGATTCATTCCTCAGGGCTCAAGGTGAGGAAGAACATCATGGTGGAAGATCGTGGCAGAGGGAAGCAGCTTGCATCATCAGAAAGCAAAGAGAGAGATTCCACTCTCCAGATACAAAATACATACCCCATTAGCCACACCCCAGTTCCCACCTCCTCCAGCCACACCCTACCATTTCAATTAATCCATTCAGGGATTAATTCACTGATTGGGTTAAGACTCTTACAACCCAATCATTTCTCCTCTGAACCTTCCTGCATTGTCTCACATTTGACCTTTGGGGGATACCTCACATCCAAACTGTAACAGTGCTATATACTTCCAATGTGAGCATCTCACCTACAGAGTAATATGATGGCCTTAACTGTCAATAACTCTGTAATTCTTTACTTTGCAGAATGGAATGCTGATAATTAAATTATAATTTCACATGTTCTGTTCCTGGACAAAGAAATTGTTAATTAATTGAATGGGCTTGTGGGAACTACTGGGAAGGAAAGGGATTCTAGACAAATTCTCTCCATGAGGGAATGATGGTTAGGATTCATAAAGGCACCAAAAAATGGGTGTAATTCTATCCCATTCTTGTCTGTCAGCTTTCAAAATATTAAATTGATCCATAAAAGTTGATAGCAAAAGTTAAGTGGTAGCGATAATTATTAATATCAGGGTAAGTACTGCTTATCTGAGATTTATTATCAATCTTTAAAATATTCAACTCAATTTATATACCCTAATTTAAGCAGTTCTCTACTAGTGGACAATTAGGTTGTTCCCAAACTGTAATTGCAAACACTGCTATAATGAATGACATTGAACATCTTGCTTTAAATACTTGTTAAAACAAATTCCTGTTCTGACACAATGCAAATCACTATCCCTCAAATTTACCCTGATTTACAGTCCTATTAATATATTGTGGAAGTATCTATTTTACTCAAACTCACCAACATCAGGTGTGAGCAAACTTAAATGTTTACCATACTGTTAGATGAAAACTTTTACCATATTTTTATTTCCTTTTTTTAAAATTATCTGAGCTCAATTAACATTATTCAATATTTTAGTGGCCATTTGAGGTTTTTTTTTTCTGTGAATTCACTACTTATATCCTCGGTCCATTTTTTCTACTTTTCCTTTATTTCTTAGTAGTCTGAAAGGGCTGCACATATTCAGACATTAGATCTTTGTCTATATGTTACAAATTTTGTCTCCAGTATCTCATTTGTTTTTCATTTTTCCCACTCTCATAGTATTCCCTTTAGCATGATGTTGGCTTATGCACACATATGTATAACCTTGCAGCAGATATTGTTGAGGAAGATGGAAGCATGTCCTGGAGGCCACATTTATAATGTCAAAAGGTGTAGAAAGCATGGTACAGATGAGTAATATGAACTCTAAAAGAAAAATTTTGTTGATTGATGGTACAAGGTCAGTGGATGTAATCTGAATGTGTTCATCAGTCCTCCTTATACAGTGAGTGCAGATGATACAGGGTGGGGAGTGGCTAAAACAGCAAACACAAAGGGATGCCATAAGAAAAAGAATGATATCTGTACATTTCAACCAAAACAAAGAGATACAGGGATGAAGAATACAGAAGATGACAGCTGTACTCCAATCTAGTCGTTCTCACGATATTAAGAATATTTATTCACCATATTTATTTCCATCTATGTGCCTTTGTATGACCAATACATTTTCCATTATCTAACATGTCCCTTATGCGCTATTCTACTCATCCAATGCATTTATTTTAAAGAGGTATACCCTATAAATAAGCAGGAGCTACATTTTAAACTTAGTGTATCACAGAGTCCTGTCAACTGTGGTGTAGGAAAACCTCTCAAAAAATTACCTATCTCTTACAATCTACTCTCACCATCTTAATTTGGGAACTCATTGGCTCTTACTTGGATTATTGTCAGCCTTTCGAATTTTCTTTCTGCTTTCAATATTAACTCTGATTTACTCTCTACTGTGTGGACAATATATTTCCTAAAAATTCAAATCTAATACAATCATTTCTTAATCAAGACACTTCAGAGAAAAACCTCTTAGTATCATACCTGAAGATATAATGGCCCAAGCCTGTCCTTTTTTAGCTATATGTCCCACCATCTCTCTCCAATGAACTTTATGATCCAAGAATATCAACAAGGTACTTCATGGTTCCAATATTCATCACTGTTCTACCAGGACACTGTGACCTGAAAAAAACCATTCACTCTTCCAGGAATTCCCTTCAATCTTTCTTGAGGACTACGTCATATTTCATAAGTAAGCTCACACATTGCATAGCAAAACTTCCCTGGTGATACACACAGGGAAAATGTGTCACTCCCTCTTCTCTACTACCATAGGACCTTGTTCAGACCTATAGTGCAGCAATTATTACATAATATTAAATTATTTATTTGTAGGACTACCATGGGAAATTTTTCTGTGAACTTAAGTGGGCTAAAGGATGTCCAGATATCTATCTGCTAGCAAAACATGATTTAGGGGTGTGTCTGTAAGGGTGTTTTTGGAAGAGATTAGTGTTTGAATCAGTGAACTAAGTAAATAAGTTCTGCTCTCACCAATGTGAGGATCATCTAATCACTTGAGGGCCCATATAAAACAAGAAGTGAAGTAAGGGTGAATTTATTCTTTTTTTTGGAGCTGAACATGAGGTGGATACTAATTTCCACCTCAGTAAGCACATCAAATGAGACAATAAAATACTATATCTGAGCTTCCAAGGGTAGTTTGAAAGCCCTGTCAGAGATTCAGTAGTGTTTGTAGAGAGTTATGATGGCTGGGATACATGAACAGAGAGCTATTTTGGGTTTTCCATAGACAAGGTTAAGGGGTATGAAATTTTCTAACCACTCAATACATGTAGGACTCATAGACTCCAGAGCACAGAATAAACATATTAAAGAATGTAAGGAGTTTCACCTACCCATCACCCACCAACTGGGGTCCACCTGCCAATTGTCTGCTGGTAACTGGCAGACCACCCACAGACCACCAGTGGATCGCCAGCTGCCTGCTGTTGCCTGGAAGTCCACTGTCACAGTACCCACAGGATTGGTTAGACATGGTTGCTGCCATTTGGGGAAAACAGCCAGGACCTACAGGACCCCTGGCTCGACTGACCACGCCCTGCATCTGGGCCCCCCCAGCCCAACCAACCATGCCTGACCTCCAGGACCCCTGACCTGACTGACCTCCCCCCACCTCCGGAGCCCCTGGCCTGGCCAACAGCGCCCCACACAGACTTGGCGCCAATGCCCTGTGCTGCAGCTCCTTATTTGCCAACATGTTTGGAAGCCAGTGAGGCCATCTTGGATTATCCTGGAGGTGGAAACTGTCATCTTTATGTGGGGCAAATCCCATCCTGAGATGCCTGCAGGAGACTGGAAACTCACGGTCAGAGAGGTTTTGGAAACCTGCAGGTTCACATTAGCCTATGGGGGGGGGGGGGAGTGCAATACCCCAGATCTGCATTGCTAGAGGGGAAGATAGATGAACAACATGAAAAACTGAGGGAAGAAAGTATTCTAAGCAAACCAAGATTCTATATTAATAGAATCCAATCACAGCATGGAGAAGAAATGTCAGAAAAGGAGTTCAGAATATACATAGTTAAAATGATTTGCAAAGGAAAGAATGAGATAAGAGAGCAAATGCAGGCAATGAATGATCACTCCAATAAGCAGTTGAAAGAGCAACTGCAGGAAGCAAAAGATCACTTCAACAAAGAGACAGAGATTCTGAAAAAGAACCAAACAGAAATTCTTGAAAAGAACATAACAATAAACCAAATAAAAATCTCAATGGAAAGCATTACCAACAGACTAGATCACCTAGAAGACAGAACCTCAGACATTGAACACAAAATATTTAATCTTGAAAATAAAGATGCCCAAACAGAGAAGATGGTAAGAAATTATGAACAGAACCTCCAAGAACTATGGCACATCATGAAAAGACCAAAATTAAGAATTATTGGGATTGAGGAAGGCACAGAGATACAAACTAAAAGAATGAACAACTTATTCAATGAAATAATATCAGAAAATTTCCCAAACCTGAAGAATGAAATGAAAAATCAATTACAAGAGGCTTACAGAACACCAAATGCACAAAATTACAACAGATCCACCCCAAGGCACATTATAATGAAAATGCCCAACAAACAAAATAAAGATAGGCTTTTAAAGGCTATGAATAAAAAGCATCAGATTATATATAGGGGGATCCCAATGCAGATATCAGCAGATTTCTCAGCCGAGACCCTAAAAGCTAGAAGGGCCTGGAACAATATATTTCAAGCTCTGAAAAACATGGTTGCCAACCAAGAATCTTATACCCAGCAAAACTAACCTTCAGATTTGAAGACAAAATAAAACTTTTCCATGATAAACAAAAGTTCAAAGAATTTACACATAGAAAATCTGTGCTACACAACATTCTCAGCAAAATATTCCATAAGGAAGAAATGAAAAACAACAATGTAAGTCAGCAAAGGGAGGAACTACGCTAAAGGAAAAGCCAATCAAAGGAGAAACTAAGTCAAATTAAAAAACAAAACTTAGCCCAAATGACTTACATATCATATCTCAATAATAACCCTAAATATTAATGGCCTAAACTCATCAATCAAAACACAGAGACTGGCAGATTGAATGAAAAAGAAAAACCCAACCACATGCTGCCTTCAAGAGTTTCATCTCATAGAAAAGGACATCTACCGACTAAAGGCAAAAGGATGAGAAAAAACCCTACAGCGCACATGGACTCAGCAAAAAAGCAGGGGTTTCCATCCTTATATCAGATAAAGTGGACTTCAAGCCAAAGTTAGTCAGAAGGGATAAAAAAAGGTCATGTCATACTGCTTAAGGGAACCATAAATCAAGAAGACATAACGATCATAAATATTTATGCCCCAAACATTGGCACATCCATATACATCAAACAAATCCTTATCAATTCCAGGAATCAAATAGACCACAACACAATATTTCTGGGTGACTTTAACACACCACTGTCACCACTGGATAGATCTTCCAAACAAAAACTAAACAAAGAAAACACAGAACTCAATAAAACAATCAATAAGTTAGACTTAACAGACATATATAGAATATTCCATCCATCAATGAGCGAATACACTTTCCTCTCAGCATCACATGGATCCCTCTTTAAAATAGAACATATATTATGCCACAAAGCAGCCCTTAGTAAATGCAAAAACATAGAGATACTAACTTGTGTTCTATCACATCATAATGGAATGAAATTAGAAATCAATGACAAAAATAAAAAACAGAAACTACTCCAACACCTGGAGACTAAATAATATGCTATTGAATGAAACATGGATAACAGAAAACATCAGGGAGGAGATAAAAAAATTCTTAGAGGTAAATGAGAATGATGATGCAACATATCAAAATCTCTGGGACACTATGAAAGCAGTACTGAGAGGAAAATTCATTGCATTGAGCATATTCAAGAATAAAAAGTCAACAACTAAATGAACTAACATTACATCTCAAAGTCCTAGAAAAAGAAGAACAGAACAACACCAAAAGTAGTAGAAGACAAGAAATAATTAAAATCAGAGCTGAAACCAATGAAATTGAAACAAAAGAAACAATTCAAAAAATTGACAAAACAAAAAGTTGGTTCTTTGAAAAAGTAAACAAAATAGATAATCCCTTAGCCACACTAACAAAGAAGAGAGAAAAAACTCAAATTACTAAAATTCATGATGGAAAAGGAAATGTCACAACAGACACCATTGAAATACCAAACATAATTAGAAGCTACTTTGAAAATCTACACTCTAACAAAATTGAAAATCCCAAAGACATCCACAAATTTCTAGAGACAAATGATCCTTCCAAACGGAACCAGGAGGCATACACAATTTAAACAGATCAATTTCAAGCAATGAAATAGAAGAAGCCATCAGAAGCCTACCAAACAAGAAAAACCCAGGACCAGATGGATTCTCAGCTGAGTTCTATAAGACCTTCAAAGAAGAACTTCTACCAAGTATTTCATCAAATAGAAAAGAAGGGAACCCTTCCACATTCATTCTATGAAGCTAGTATCACTCTGATACCAAAACCAGACAAAGACACATTTAGGAAAGAAAACTTTAGACCAATATCTCTGCCGAATATAGACACAAAAATCCTTAACAAAATTCTGGCAAATTGCATACAAAAACATATTAAGAAGATACTGTACCATGATCAAGTGGGGTTTATCCCAGGGTGGTAAGGTTGCTTCAACATCCAGAAATCAATAAATGTCATTCATCACATCAATAGACTTAAGGTTAAGAATCATATGATTATTTCAATGGATGCAGAGAAAACATTTGACAAACTACAACACTCCTTCATGCTCAAACACTAGAAAAAAATAGGGATGGTAGGAACATACCTCAACATTGTAAAGGCTATTTATGCTAAGCCCACGGCCAACATCATTCTTAATGGAGAAAAACTGAAAGCATTCCCTTTAAAAACTGGAACAAGACAGGGATGCTCACTGTCACCACTTCTATTCAATATCATGCTTGAAATACTAACCAGAGCAATTAGAAAGAACAAAGAAATTAAAGGGATATGAATAGAAAAAGAAGAACTCAAGCTGTCACTATTTGCTGATGACCTGATTCTATATTTAGAGGATTCAAAAAACTCCACCAGGAAACTTCTAGACCTAAGTAATAAATTCAGCAAAATAGCAGGATATAAAATAAACACACATAAATCTAATGCATTTATTTACACAAGCAATGAATCATCTGAAAGAGAAATGAGGACAACAACTCCATTCATAATAGCCTCAAAAAAAATAAAATACTTGGGACTCAGTCTAACAAAAGAGGTGAAAGATCTCTACATTGAAAACTACAGAACCTTAAAGAAAGAAATTTTGATGAAGATCTTAGAAGATGGAAAGATCTTTGGTGTTCTTGGATAGGCAGAACTAATATTATCAAAATGATCATACTTCCAAAGGCACTATACAGATTTAATGCAATTCCAATTAAAATCCCAATGACATTCCTCATTGAAATAGAGAAAACAATCATGAAATTCATCTAGAAGAACAAAAGACCCAGAGTAGCCAAAGCAACCCTGGGCAGGAAGAATGATGCAGGGGATATCACAATACCAGACCTTAAACTCTACTATAGAGCAATAGTAACAAAAACAGCATGGTATTGGCACCAAAATAGACAGATAGACCAATGGTACAGAATAGAAGACACAGAGACAAAACCAAATAAGTACAGTTATCTCATACTAGACAAAGGTGCCAAAAACATACAATGGAGAAAAGATAGCCTCTTTAACAAACAGTGCTGGCAAAACTGGAAATCCATATGCAGTAAAATGAAATTCAAACTCTATCTCTCCCTATGTACATGTATGATTACATGAATTGTGTGAATCTACATTGTGTACAACCATAGAAATGAAAAGTTGTACCCCATTTGTGTACCAAAATAAATAAATAAAAATAAACAAAGGGTTAAAAAAAGAATGTTCATGCCACAAGTAAATGGTACAACATGACTCCTTAAATTTTGAAAGTGATGCTTATAAATGCTATTCAAGTTGAGGGTTGCAAAACCGAAGTGATAGTGCTTCTAGGCCTATGATCAGTAAAATTGACCTTAAGGGAGGAACTCTGCTTATTTGTCACCAGATATCTTTCTAGGTCTATAGACCTAGGGATATAAAGTATGAAGGTTGGTAAATATTTAGAAAATTACCTCATTATTCTTTTTTAGTTGTTACTAATAATGCCTATTAGTCTCCTTTATATATTAGTCCCTTTTAATATATGGTAGGCCCCCTTTCATGGAGGGGCACGTGTTTCAAAACCCCCAGTGGATGAGTGAAATCATGTAGAGTAGTAAACCCTAACATGTAATGGGTTTTTACCTTAAGTAAGCATTATCATACACTGTGACTGGAACTTTTTTGGTCTGAGTATGACAGGACAATTAGCATTAAATTCTTTTCCTTTCTTCACAATTTCTTGGGTAGAAGATGTGCTCTTACCATATATCTTAACTTCAACATATGCTTTTGTTCTTTCCTTATTGAGAATTTCCACCTTTTCACTGAAAGGAAGCATTTTATGGCTTCTCACTGAAATATCCAAATCATCAACATCATTTTTACTGCACTTTGGGGTCATTATTTTGAAAAGAAATTATTTAAAAAGAAATCCCAAGGCAGTCCATCTGAAAATCTAAATGACTAGTAAGTAACTATGAGTTGAGTAATATACATGACACGCTAGAAAAGGGATGATTCATGTCCTGGGCAGGATGAAGCAGGACAGCTCATGGTTTCATTGCACTACTAAGAATGGCATCCAACTTCAAATTTATGTATTGTTTATTTCTAGGATTTTCTATTTAATATTTTTGATGATTTTTAATATTTTGAACACAAGCAATTGAAACTACAGAACATGAAACCAAAGATAAGAGGGGACTACTGTAAACATTTAACATAAACCCTTTTAACACTCCTAACATTATCAGAAATATCAGAAAATAATTGAATGGCACTATTAATGTGTGATGACAGAAATATTACAAACATGGGTGAAACTGAAAAGCTGCCCTAGTGGGGACACCAAGTTGGTGATAGTCTGAGGCCCCAAGAGTAACTTTAGATGTACAACCCCATGTTGTTGGATTCTGAGAAGTCAGCAAGGCAAATTCTTGGCCAGAAAACACTTCGGCTCATCCTGTTCAGCCTCCTTATTTACATACTGTGGGTTTTTTTTAAAATCCACATATACTTGTGTTCAACACCTAGTACCAAAAAAATAACAAAATGAAAATAATTTTAGTATCCACATCTGAAAGCAAGGTAACCTGTAGGGTCAAAGAATGAACTAATGGCAGACGCTGGTCTCCTAATTCTTAGATCAGATGCCAGGAGGGAAAACCTAACTGTTGCTCATGTTCATTAATAAATTTCTTCTTTAAAGCCCTTTTTAAAAATCTGGTAATGTATATAAAGAGACATAAATCTTTACTCTTTAGGATACATACTAAAGAACAGTGTACAAAGATATTCCTATTAAACCTAACAGTTTTGTTACTGCTATATCTCTAGCAGTTTGAATAGTCCCTTGTACGTAGAAAGCACTTACCAAATATTTTTTAATGAAATTAATCAAAAATCACATAACACTTAAGTAAGCTATAGCATATGGACATGGAGCTCTAAAAAGTTACCAAAAAACCCATAATGAGATACCACTGTATGCTACACATCAGAATACAATTAAAAAGACTGACAAGACCAAGTGTTGGTGAAGATATAGGGGAAAAGGGAACCCTCACACACTGCTATTGGAAATATAAATTAGTTCATCCACTTTGGAAAGCTCCTTGTTGATATCTGTTCAAGTTATACATATATCCATCTGCCATCCTTGCAATTCTACACTTATATGTGTATATACTACATGGATGGAAAAAGTACACCACAAGGCAAGCACAAGAGCACATTATTATGCTAATAGTGAAAACTAACTGGAAAGAGCCTAAATATTTATTAGCAGGAGAACAGATAAATGGTGGTATTGTGTAGTGCTACATATAATGGATGCTACACAGCAACATAAAATAATAAACTAAGACACTTAGCAACATTAATGAACTCACAAGCATTGTGCAAAATAAATCAGACAAAATTAATCAATGGTGATAGAAATCAGAATAATGATTACCTTAGGGGACTATTTTTGAGAAAAAGCAAGAAGAAACCTTCTGGGCTGCTGGAAATATTTTATATCTTAGTTTAGTTGGTGGTTACAGGAGTGAAATACCTCTACAACATTTCATAAAGTTATGCACTTACAATATATGCACTTGCAGGTTAAAGCTCAATTTTAAAAGGAAGAAAAAATAGTTAAAAATTTAAATAAGAAAAAAGTAAATTATGTTGATGTAGAAATACATAAAGTTTAGCAATAAATTCAGCATGTATTTCCTCATTGTGGTGATGTAAGGATACATTTGAACATTGAATTAGATCATAACTTGATAGTTGGAATTTATTGACTCTATTTTCTTTCTCATATAATTACTATAGCTTCTTTTTTAAAACATATTTTTTAGTTGTAAATAGAAACAATACCTTTATTTTATTTATTTTTATGTGGTGTTGAGGATTGAACCCAGTGCCTAACACATGCCAGGCAAACACTGTACCACTGAGCTATATCCGCAGCCCCTACTATAGCTTCTTTTAAAAATCCTGACTCAAATCACTCACAAATCCAAAAACTGAGGATATGTGAGCTTTAATAAAGATAATTACTACAATGGGTACATACACACACACACACACGAAGTATATTTAAATTTAAAAGTTTATAGTGATTAAAAATAAACCTAAATGGTGATCTTTGGATTTATTTAGGGAAATAAATCATTTAAAACTGCTGTTTTAGTCAGCTTTTTTCACTGCTGTGACAAAAGGATCTGACCAGCACAATTATAAAGGAGAAAAAGGTTTATTTGAGAGTTCATGGTTTCAGAGGTCTCAATCCATAGAAGGCAGTTCCATTCCTTGGGGTTCAAGGTAAGGCTAAACATCATGGTGGAAGAGTGTGGCAGAGAGAAACAGCTCATATGTTGATCAGGAAACAGACAGACTCCACTTGCCAGATATAAATATATACCCAAAACCATGCCCCAATTCCCACCTCTTCCAGCCACACCTTACCACTTCAGTTACAACTCAATTAATCCCCATCAGGGGATTAAATCACTAACTGGGCTAAGACTCTTACAACCCAATCATTTCTCCTCTGAACCTTCTTGCATTGTCTCACATGTGAGCTTTTGGGGGACATCTCACATCCAAACCATAACAATAGCTAAATAAAAGAAAGAATTCAGGATTTATTTCCCCTCACCACTGTATAGCCAAATAGTAAAGGAAGGGAAATAAAACTATGTGAAAGCTTGCTGACTATTATTCTTTTACCCATTTTGCAAAGCACAATGACAACGGATCTGGGCTTTGAGCATTAACAAATGCAAACACACAATGAGAGAGACAACCAGACTCTTCAAGAACCATATTCCTCTTAAGGAAGAACATGCCACCCTTAATAATTTTGCATAAAAATTAGAACCCGATTCTAATAAAGCCTCTGGATTTATAACCAATTTGCCTTTATAATAAATACACACAACAGAAAAACAGGTTGAATGAAACTCTTAAAGTGATTAGCAAAATTCAGAATATGGGAAACTATAAGAAAAATGAACTGGGTTGTTCAGTACATACATTGAAAAGAGGAGAAGAGGAAGGTAGAAAGAAGAATCTATAGATTAACATATATTTTAAAGTTATGAAATTTTTACTGGGGCAAAAATGTTATTCACTAACTCATTCATTAAGCACATTATTTGTTGAGCTCCTACAATACACTAAGCATTGGGTCAAGTATGGTATAGATAAAAAGACAAGTACAAAAGGGTTCTATCCCTGTATAGAATATGCACCATATTTTTACTTTGTTCTATAACTTTACTTTTTGGTTTATATGCTGTGAAACTTCTCTGTATCATTAAAATAGCTCCATAAGCATCATTTTAGTGGATGTAAAAATCCAGCATGTTCATGTACCATAATTTATTTAATTTTTCCCTCAATGATACCTATTTGTTTGATAATTTTGGAAATATAAATAATGTTGTAAGGTGCATTTTGCCTATAATATCTACTTTACTTCTTACATTTTTCACTTTTTCTATTTTTATTAGTATATTATAATTATATGCAATAGTGGTATTTGTGGCTACATATTTGCACATACTCGCAATGTTAACAATATAATTTGGTCAATTTCATCCCATTTCTTATCATTTTTACAGAATAAATCCCTAAATGTGTAACTGGTATGTTAAAGGCAGTTAAAACTTCCGATTATGTTCCAAAGTGGATTCTAGAGTCTTTTCACATATTTGTAGAGTATTTTTATGTGCTTCCTAACTAAACTGCAGCAGCTGCCACCAGAACAGGAGAAAATCTCACTCTCCAGCTTATTGAGTCCTGTCACCTACTACAACTGTGCACTTTGAGAACAAGAAGAAAGTGACTATACTGTGGATTATCTAGGGGTTTCACAGGTGCCCGCAGACCTTCTTAGTCAAATGTTTGGAATAGAGTTACAACATATTTGTTTCCTGAGTGGGAGAAGCTAAAGCCAGCAGTCTTCTACAAGAATTCTCAAAGGAGAAAAAGAGGAAAGAATTAAGGTATTGTCAAAAGTAGATTTCAGGGCCTGGGATATAGCTCAGTGGTAGCTCAATTGCCTCACATACATAAAGCCATGGATTCAATTTCCAGTTCCATAAATAAATAAATAAATAAATAAATAAATAAATATTTTAGTAAAGAGTGAATTGGAAATTATAGAGGCTAGTCCTGTTTTTCTATTAATCCCTGGAGAATCTTTGGCAACAACTTCACCAAAGTTTCATCACTTCATAAAAGTTTCAGTCACTTTCATGAAAGTGACTACATTGTCTCTAATAAGCCTTTAAAAAGTATAAGTCAATTATTCTAGCCATCAAAGTTTTCTCTCAGACACCTTGAATCTTTATCTCTAAGAGGAACTCCTTTTCCTGAACAGGAAATTTATCCAGTAAGCTCAATGTAATTTTTTGGCAGTGGAAGTTCTACTGAGATATATAATTTGACTTCCTAATTGAGATTCTTCTTTCTAGCAGGTATGATGGCACATGCTTACCGTGAGGCACTAAGCAATTCAGTGAGACCCTGTCTCTGAATAAAATACAAAATAGAGTTTGGGGATGTGGCCCAGTGGTTGAGTGCCCTGAGTTCAATCCCTAGTAACTGCCTCCCTCCCACCAAAAAAAGATTCTCCTTTCCTTACTCCTAACTTATTCTTTAAGTCTCAAATCAAAGGTTATTTCTGCCAGGGTACCTCATGATTTCTTGGTTTTTCTTTCATAACTCAAAATTCTTTGTCTTCATATATTTACCACCATTCCTAATATATGTTTAGCTGTGTTCATTTGTGTAATAACCTCTACTTAATTACTAGTTCCAGGAAAGCTAGGATCAATTTTTTAACTTCTCTGTACCTAGTTCCTGACCAATATACTTGTTAAATAAATAAAACAATAATTAACATTTACTGTGCACCTACATAATTTTCATATGCATTATCAATGACTCTTACCACACAGAAATTTCAGATATGGATACTAGGTTTAAAAGATTACTGGTTCCCTCTCCCTTTCCTCTCATTCCAGATTTTAACACAAAGACCCTGTCAAAATTTTTGAGTCTTTCTATTTCCTCTTCTACCTCTTCTACCCTAGATTTCATCAAAGAGCCTGCAGAAGTTTCTCTAAGCCTGCTAGAGGAGAGGCTTTCCTAAATCACACTTTTCTTATTTCCTTTATCCTATTCTTCTTTCCCACAACAAACAATGATGTGGGCATAAAAGGAAAAACACTATTTCTCTATACTCACATTCCTGACACCAAATATGTTGGAAGTTTCCCAACAACTAAAAATTTTCCAACTCTCTGGACACCAACAGGGTGTCCTGCAGGTTAACTCATTTCTGACCCTAACTACCTGGTTTTAGCACAGAACCCACCAGTTAAGCATTCTGTTCCCTAGGACTGCCTCTAATTTCAGACACCAGTCACAAGTAGTGGTTCCAGGTTACCCAAATGTCTATCCAACTTTACAACAAATCTAGGGTTCCCACTATCACTATTTATAGAACTCAGAGAAACACTTTTGCTAGCTTATTGGTTCCCTGTAAAGAATATAATACGTGAACAGCCAAATGGAAGATTTGCAGAAAATGGGGGAGGGTGCCAAGTTTCCATGCCCTCTGAGGTATGCCATCCTCCCAGCACCTCCCCCAGAAGTTCTACACTCCCATTATTTAGGGGTTTTATTGAGGCTTCATTATGTGGGCATGATCAATTAAATCATTGTTCATTGATAATTAAGCCAATCTCCAATATCCCTCCTCCCCAAAGACCAAGGTCAAGGAAATAGCTGAAAGTTCCAACCTTCCAGTCATGCCTTGCCCTTTCTGGTGATTACCCCCATCTTGGACCTCAGTTACAAGTCATCTCTTTAGTACCCAAGAGACAATCTTCTCACTCCAGAGATTACAAGGGCCTTAGAAACTCCTGTGTCAGACAACTGGAACTGAGACCAAATATTATAACAAAAGATGTCTGTATCACCTCTATCACTAAAGAAATTATACAGGTTTTAGAAACTCTCTGTCAGCAACTGCGACAGAGATCAAAGATGTATTTTTTATGTCACAGGGTGCAATGAAAGAAATTTGCTTACTTATAAGGTATGTCTAAAAATATTTTTAAAATATTGTCCTATTTCAAGACAATTTTCTGAAAGCATTCACATTCAATGTAAATAAATTGTGATCATATTTTCTTCTGATCACAACTATTGAATCTTTAAAAATGTACTGGAAGAGTTAATTATTTTATTATATAACTAGGCATACCAATCTCCCATTCTTTTCTGCTAATGCTAAATATACTTGTTAATAAATATAATACCAATTTGCACGTGTACACTTAGCATGTGCTAGGTGCTTTACTAATTATTTAATTCAAAAATAACCACAAGGAAGGCACTTTTATTCTATTTTTTACAAGTATACTCATAGACATTAAGTGAATTACCTGAAGTACACATAGTGAGATTCGGAGCCAGATTCTGACCAAAAATTTTCTTAGTTGAGTGTCAATACTCTCAATCATCATGCAAACCAAATCCTTCTTAGAATTATGTCTATCATTTGGTACCACTAGAAGAATGATTTGAATACCTTGATATTCCATATAACTGATGCATAAGGTTTTATGTGTCCCCAAACTTTTGTTATGTTTGATACATATTCCTAAAGCTATATTGTTCCTTATCACTCATCTTAAGAAATACCTCATGAAATACTTTTATAATTTAGCACATTTATTGAGGTACCAACTAGTTGATCTAACTAGTTTCAGTGGTTTACATGATCGAAATTCATATTTCACTCACATTTAATCCAATGTGGGTGTTAGATGAGCAGTACTTCTACATAACACTGAGACCCAGTCTCATTCCACCTTAGGGTTCCGCTGTTTTCAGTACAAATCTCTCAAGATCTCCCCTAGGGGTCCCAAGTCTACAGGGAGTCACTTTTGATTCTTAAGTACTTTGGAACAGTAATAGCACACATAACTTCCACTTCCATTCCATGAACGTGAAGTAGTCATATAGCACTGAGATGCAGGGGAAACTGGGAAATGTGGTTCTGTTTGGGTAGTTGCTTTTCAGCAACAACACTAAACCATGAAAGGGAATAGAAATCTTTGTTATAATTTTTCCATTTGTACCACATCTGGACAATCTGAGCAAATGAAGTTGCAATGAAAACAGCATGGAGGTCAATACTAGCCTCAGCACTTACTGATGAAACAACCTCAAATATCTTAATGCATTAGTCAGCTATGTGACAATGTGACCCAAAAACCTGACATAAAAGACTTTAAAGGAGGAAAATATTATTTTTTGTTCACAGTTTCAGAGTTTTAGTCCATGGTTGGCTCCACTGCTCTGGGCCAGAGATGAGGTAGAACATCATGGCAGAAGGGCATGGCAGAGGAAACCTGCTAAGTTAATGGCAACTGGGAAGCAGAGACAGGGAGAGAAAGAGAGAGAGAGAGAGAGAGAGAGAGAGAGAGAGAGAGAGAGAGAGAAAGGGGAGAGGGGCAGGGAGAGGGAGGCAGGGAGACAATAAACCCTTCCAGGGCACACTCTCAATGATCAACATCTCCAGGTAGGGCCCACCTTTCAGTAGTGCATTCAGTCACCAGTGGATCAATCCACTGATAAGGTCAAAGCTCTCAGAATCCAGTAGCTTTCCAAAGCCCTATCTCTGAACACATGAGCCTTTTGGGGCACATTCCAAATCCAAACTATATCACTTAATTACTTTGAACCTATTTAACTATCTCTAACATTGAATAATGCCTGTGTCACACTAGTTATGAGAATTAATTGACGTGATGCATGTGCAATTATTTCACAAAATATACAGTTTGATTCTTTTTTATCATCACCATCAAAATAAAAATTAATAAGACCCTTAGGTATTACTGTGAGACATTGTTATTATTTCACAAAGTACAAAGCTATTTAATAATTGGCCTCTATTTCTAAATCATATATGTAAATATTTTCATGGGATTAATCATTTTTCACCCTATCATTGTGGTTTTAACTAGTATTTCTTTCATTCAACTATAACATTGTCTGTGGTATATTCAGAATTCAATAATTTTGGTTGGAATTTGTCTTGGAGTCCATCTTTTTTAAACTTTAAAAAAAATTTTTTTAGTTGTCAAGGGATCTTTTATTTTATTTGTATGTATGTGGTGCTGCATATCAAACCCAGGGCCTCACACATGCCAGTCAAGCACTCCACCACTGAGCCACAACTCTAGCCCCTTGGAGACCATTTTTTGACTAGCAAGTACATATTTTGTTAGTAATTTAAAACAATAAAATTATAAAGGTACTTTTTTCACTTTTTTAATAATGTTGATAAAATATCACAGGCAACATCAAAATATAAGAGATTATTTGGGGGACAAATGGAGATAGTGGGATGTTATACCTCTGCTTCTAAAGTGTTTACCACTCAAAGCCTTGTCACCACTTAAAATTTCTTACTTGTTTCTACTGTCATGCTCTTGGTCTCCTCTCTACTATCCTTCTATTTTTCATTCATACATTCTCCCACAGTTTTTTATTTGTTTTTTTAGAGCTATCACTAGACAATTATCATGGTCCTTTTTGTTACCAACGGTAAACTGATTGATCCTACCACAACAGGGATAATTGTGGTGTCGGAGTCTTCTCAACTATTTTCATTATTACTTATACCTTAAAGGACCATTCCTTGTTTCCAGAAACTTTTTTTTTCATTTGGTTGTTTTATTGGGGGATTTTTCTGGGACAGGGTCTCACTGTGTTGCCCAGGGTAGTCTCAAATTCCTGGGCTCAAGTGATTCTCCCACCTCAGCCTCTCAAGTAGCTGGGACTACAGGTATATACCACCCTGCCCAGCTGTCAGAAATGTTTTTTAACTTATAGTTCACTATGCTTCAGGTTGCCCCCAAAACTGACATGCAAATAAGAGAATTGTTATAAATTTTCTATGAAAGAGATGAGTGTAAAAAATCAACATTGATGGGAAAATGAATTAAATTAGTTTGTTGACAACAGAGAAAACAACTTGATTGACTGATTTTCTTTTTATTCAAAGGAGGTTATTTTGGTTTAGTGAAGACACAAGCACAAATATAATAGCTGATTTTAAAGAAATTCTTTTTAACTAAAATACTACCATCTAATTTTAATTACTTTTCCTTCATCAGTGATTCACATTTATTGAGCATCCACTGGCGTGCTTATGGACCAGACCATAAAAGCTCTCACTCTGTGAGAGATAAAATTGCTGGAAAAGCCTCTTGAGTACTAATGATCACAAACATCCATAAAGTAAGTCACTTTGCATTAGGTGCCCTCAGAGAAGATGAAAATTTGTCTCTCTAATAAGCTAGACCCTCATTTACCTAAGTGCATCAACAATTTACCATTTAAGGACATTTGGAGAGGATCAACAAAACTTAAGAATCATGACCAAAAACAATGAGACCAAAAACTCATGAAATTTTCCATCCAACTTGGAAGAAGACTTTGTCTTTTCAGCATGCCTGGAACTTAACAGAAATGTAAGGCAGAGCATGGAGACTGTCACATGGCAGATACTAATTGTTCCGATTAAAGTCTAACAAGCTTGCTTCCCTGCTGCTCAGAGAATGTCTCTGACTTTTGATCCTGACATCTGTGTCTTACAAGAATTTCACTCTGCTCTGACATTCCTTCTGATGTTGATCCAGGAATTAATGGATTGTGAAAAAGCTGGCAGGATATCATTTAAAAAATAGAATTCCTAGTGTACAAGTGATGAAAAGGTATCAGAATCCACATACTTTGTGTCTGATACCAACACAATTCTCAGGTTTGGATATTTGGGGTTTTTAATGCTAGTCCAAAATAGAACTAAAAATAAAATTTAGCTGAAGTTCTCAGGACAAAATAAAAAGTTACATCAATATCAATGTTCTTTCATTATGCAGAAGTAAAATATGTTTTTGAAAAATACTACAGCAAATTCTATATGAGATACTTTGGTCTGAACAACTACTTTTAATATATACAGTTTATCACTGTTCATAAGAAATTTAGAATTTTTATATAATGGAAAATTTTGTTGAGAAAACCAAAGGGCTTTAAGAAATGATTTGCAACTTGCCCTGGTAATACTTATGCAATTTCTCTAATTATGTTTGAAGATAAGACCACAGTATTGACCAAAAGGGAAACTTTAATGAAGGAAACATTTTGTAATTTTTAATTCAAAAAATATTTAAATTAAAACTGTCTAAAGATGTGTTTTAAATTAAGAAATTCTCCTCAGGATTGAAATTTTACACATCAGAAGATACTGCCTTGCATTTCATGGTTCTGGATAATTACTAGATGCCAGTGGATAACTTAAACATAGCTTAGATTCACTGACATTAATGTGTGACAAGCATTACAGAACATATTTAGTAATTTTAAAAGAAAAAGTAAAGGGATTTTTGAAAAACTAGGAAAAACTGCCATAATGGCAACAATATAATTTTTTGTATAAGGAAAATTCTCTTTTATGTTATAAGAATCTAGAAATTCAACAAGTATTAAAAAAAACAAGTCAATGTAATTGTTAGATCTATAATTAATGTAAAAATTAATACAGTTAGGTATTTAATTCATCTATTCAAGCAAATACCTAATTTTCATATTAAAAGGATAACTTTTGTGTTTTAAAAGTCACACAACTGAGATTTTGTTTAGATAGACAGCTTTGGTAATTTTTATACTTCATCTCTTATATCAAGAAATAAGTTGACAAGTTCATTAAAACAAAAATGACTGATGGCACGCTATCATTCGGTATTAATAGCCAGTCTTATCAGTTAGTTGCTGCTATTATCTTAAACAATATTAATTACTTTAAATTTTGTATATTTTCTATGACATATTAAGCTCCCAAGTACACTAGAAATATATGGTAAGTAGCAAGTTCAGAATTACTGGCTCTTAAGAGAGAGACTTCCTCTACTCAAATGTCCTCCCACTGGCTCTTCCTACACATCCCTATTTTGCCACATTTCATAAAATTAGATGATTGTCAGTCTGCCCATTAGACTATCAGGTTCTTCAGGGCAGGGACCAGTTCTTCATCTTCATTATTATGTCCCTAGAATTAAATAAGGGAACAAAGTAAATGCCTAAGGATTAAAGGAATGAATGTGACTTAGAAGTTTATATTTAATTTAAGTGATTTATTTGTATGTCTTTTATTGCACGCTGTCTTAAATATTTCTTAAGTGAGAGAAGATATAAAATACCTGATCTATTTAACATTATTAAATTAAAATTAATGTTACTAAAAGTAAATAACATCAGCATTATTAATAAATATGCATCAGTTATATACTTTCTCCATGTGGTCATTTTTATAAAAGTTGAACCTCTTCCATATTAATTATTCAAATATAACTTGAATATTTTTTGAATTATCAAGGCCTGGGGATGTAGATCAGGGGTAAAAGCACTTGCCTCACACACACTAAGCTCTGAGTTCATCCCCAGCACCACAAAGTAATTTTTTTAAAAAGTATTGAGTTACTTGAAGAGTTATCAAGCCTAGAAAATGTGATATTCAGATCAGGAAGAAAGTGTCATAGTATCCACAATTACCACCTGCACCTAGAATGGCTTCTTAAAGTCTCTTGACATGTGTCATTTTCAACCAGTACACTTTTTTCCCACCTATCACTCCTAAAACAGACAACCATTGAATAAAAATATATTTAAAAGTGGTGCCCAAATGAAAAAACAAGAGAGGAGAGGGGGAGGAAAAAAGACAATGAAACATAAGATGAAATGTTAAATCCGAACAGGCATGGCCACATGAAGATAAATAAGACTATGAAATTCTTAAAAATAAGACGGGTTTTTAAAGTATGACATATGACAGAGGGGTAAAAATAAGACAGTTGGGAGGAAAGAAATGTAAACGAAGAGAACAAATTAGACAAGCCATTCATTTTCAATACTTAAAAGACTGTAGCTCACTGTCATCAGACAGGATGTGTCAGAGCTAGCACATCTTTTTTTTTTTAATGCTTCTCAGATTTTTTTCTCTCTTCTTGTGTGTCTTTAAAGTACAAAGTGGCATTTGCTTTTAAATAAATCATTTTTAGATTTCCAGTTTGCTTCGGTTTGATAGAGGCAAGAAAATATAGTGTCTGTGAATTTTGAATCTTCTTCCATAGTGCATTACTGTCAAAAAATTCCAAAATAATTTGAACCATAGCCATGAAAAACAAAAGGAAGGCACTCATACTGTGCACCAAGTAACCTGTACCACTAATCTCTACTCTAGCCAAGGCATGGTGGATACTGTGGCATGAAGCACCTTTTGATTGTGAGGCAAAGTACAAAGCATCAGCTGCAAATTATTCTTGCCAAAAATGTGTAGCCTGAATTTATCCAAGTCCTTAGATAAAGATATCTGAATCTGGGATCATGGATAGAATTTAGGAGATTCACAGCCTTGGCTGGGGAAAAGATGAAGTCTCTATTTACTCTAACTTCTTATTAAAATTTAACATGTTCTTCCATTATATATGTAGACATCATTTTAAAGTTGGTTTAACAATATCAACCTTGGGTATTTGGGACTTTGCCAATAAGAGAAGTCACAGATATTCTCATAAACATTATAGTTGTATATATCTATGTGTCTTTTAAAATATTGTTAACATCCAATTTTGAAATAAAACAGAGATGGGAAGTAGAGTTTGAACTAATTACTAAATTTTGCAAATGGAGTCCTATATTAGAAAATATTATAAAGGTGATATAACTATTATACTATTATGATGATCAATTCTGATTATAAAATACACAAAGTATAAAACCAAGTATAAAACTAAACTAAGCATAAATTTGTTCATATGTATCATATTTGCTGAATTCTTTTTTCACAAGTAGAAATCATACCACAAATAAGTGTTAATTGAGTTAGCCAGTTCCTGAGTAAAACAAGTAACCAAACAAAAACTACATCACCTCCCTCACCCATTTTATCAGCACACCTATATCTGTGCTGTGAACTCCATCCTTTCCTTATTACTGGTTGAACTGCCTGTTTTCTTGAAAGTAAACAATTGATCTTTTTCAACCTTGATTTGTCCTCTTTTATCTGACTATTGCCACTTAACAGGCAAACACACCTTAAAATAATTCACTTAAAGAAATCCTCCCAAGACCACTCATTCCTTCCTATTGCTCTACTCTGCTTACTTCAATGCTCCTGGAAAAAAAATGGATTTCCTTTCTCCTTTCTTCCCACTTCCCTTCACTCACTCAAATCTGGTTTTCATCCTCACCACACCACACAAAGAGTTCTTATCAAGGTCACTAATGACCAATGTCTAGTCAAGGCCAATGATAATTCTCCATTGTCTTCCCACTTTAATCCTCAGTCACATTTGACATGCTTCATCATTCATTCTTTAATATTTTCTTCTCTGAACTGTGTACCTTAACTATTGCCCATCTCTGGTAGAGTGCTTGCCTAGCATGCACAAGGTCCTGGGTTGAAGCCCCAGCAGCACCAAAAAATAAAAATTTTTAAAAAAATCACCTATTCCTTCTTCACTTCTTTACTTTTATGAAGCTTTCTTTTATGAATCCACTGGACACTGGAGAACCTCAAGCTCTGATATCTGCCTTTTCTCTATCTATCCCCTTGATCACAACTGTTCCTATAGCTTTAAATACTATCTACACATTCATAATTATTAAACTTATTTCTTTCACTAAGACTCTTCCTTTGTCTATCCAATTGCCTATTCAACATCTTCGCCTGACTAATGACACAGCGCTTCCCTCACTCCCAGTCTCCTTTATTTCAGTAAATAGGGCCAATATTTTGGGCTCAGGCCAAAGAAGTAGGAGATATCTTCCATTCTTGTTTTTCTCTCATATCCCAAATCCAATCCAATAGTATACTCTTTCCAAAATAAATCCTGAGTCTTAACCATTTCTCATAATTTTCACACCATATTCCTCACAAATAAACTTCTCTGGATACTTAAGCAGCCTCTTGAGTGATTTGTCTACCTCAGTCTCTATCCTCTACCAGTCCCTCCTCCACACAGAAGTTAGCATTGTCTTCCTAAAACATACATTATATCCCATCGCTTTCACTTTTAAAATTCCCCAAAATTATCCAAGGGTAAAATATGAATTTCTTACCATTTCCCATAATGTCCTCTATGATGTGCATGGCCTTCTCAAGTCATGAAGGAAAGTATGTCAAAAGAACAGAGCAGTTGTGGAAAGACCTTTGCTAGGATAGAGTATGAATAAGCATGAAGGGGAGAGAGGTCAATACACAGAAAAATAAACAGCAAAGTCCAAGAAAGAGACAATGAGATGAGGTCGACCAGAAAAAAGAAATGCAAATTTGCCTAGCCCCAGTAGAATCATTTCTTCTCCTCTCACTTTCATTCTTAACGAATGAGTAAGAATAAATGTCTACCAGCCTCTGCCATACAATAGAAACTCAACAAATCTGAGTTCTTCCCACATCCACACCCTTATATTTCACTCCTGAAGTCAATCATACTTCAAATAAAATTTAGGCAAGAATTTGATGTGCTAGTTCCTCAGATTGCCAGAACTCCCTAGCTTTCCCTGCTTCTTTTTTCCCAAGTGCAGAGGTCCAGAGTAGGCAAGTACTCCACCACTGAGCTACATACCTAGCTCCTTTCTGCTTTACTTGAATGACCCAAAACTTCGCTCTCCCATGCAAAGAGGTGGTTCTTTGGTAGCAGATCCTTTTACCTTATTGAAGACACTCTACACTACTGAACACCAATTGTTGCCAGTTCAAATGAGGTACTGCACTACTGTACCTAAGGAGTGTAAGTACTAAAGGCAGCTTGTGACTGCATGACCAATAGGGAGTATTTATTGGGCTCCTACTGTGGATCTCAGAATGGGTCAAGCACTGTCACCAGACCTTTTCATA
Source organism: Glaucomys volans (assembly GCA_020662805.1). Lineage (NCBI taxonomy): Eukaryota > Metazoa > Chordata > Mammalia > Rodentia > Sciuridae > Glaucomys > Glaucomys volans. The sequence continues at coordinate 63,050 of JAJEJO010053151.1, read as the reverse complement.
TATTATCTCATTAATACTCATAGAACCCTATAAATATCTTCATTTAATCTATAAAACCCTAAAGCACAAAGGAGGTATCTTATTCACAGTCCCATGTAAGACACAGAGTAGGGATTTGAACCCAGGAGGTCTGAATTTCATTGCCTCCCTGAATCCAAATATCTCTATTCCCCTGGAGTTCATTCCTTTGCCCTAAAAAGGTGAGTTGCATAACTTCTCAGAAAGCCTATTAATTTTCTAGGTTGATCCATGAACTTTTTCAGAAAACATTTATAACTTAATTGCTCTCATCTACAAAGAATCATCCCCCATGATTCAAGAAGCATATTCAAGAATTCACCTTTATAAATCACACTGACTTGGGGATCAGAGCTAGATTATCTTCACATGTTCAAGTTTTTGCATTTTTCACAGGACATTATTCAAACTATCCTCACTATAAAAACCTACCAATGTGTAATGACAATTTTCATGATAAAGAATATACTATGTCTCAAAGGCTAGACTAGTATTTACTTATTCTGCTACTTATTAAGAACATCTATATTTATCAAAAACAAATATTGATATATACACAATTGCATATTTAAAATCAGGGACTACAATCCACATTCCTACTACTACCCAGATTGTTTTTAATTATTTCCCTCATTTCCCCATCCCACCTCCACTGTCTTAAGTTCTGAGGCCTCAGATTTGAGAGTTAATTACAATGTGAAATTAACCAAACATGTTTCTTGAATCAAGATTATGTGAGTTAATTACTTATGGATATGCCTAGATACTTTATTCTTTAATCATAAAAATTCAAATGGAATAATTGCTTTCAATATTTTCAAAGTCTCCTGTATATAAGCTGTCAATGGTTTAGTTTTACTTTTTGTATTTCCTTTTACAGGAATTCATAACATGAACTCTATATATAGTTATATAGGTTAAATTCAATACAAGGTGTCCTGGAATACATAAACTTCAAGGGTAATTCATATGTAAGCATAAAAAAAATCAGAAAGCTAAGCATAGTTAAGAAATTCTTCTCTGTATTTACAACATAAATAAATTTTATGGTAGCAAAATATAAACATACTCTTGGCATACCTACAAAACTAAATTCATATGAACTAAAGATTAATTTTTAAAATAAAAATACTAGGAAAATGAACTCTTAGATGTATAAGTGAATATTTAATGTGTAAAATTTGTTAGTGTAATTTAATTTTTAAAAGTACTATTTCTAAAAAGTTTCAAAAGTGGTTAAATAGAAATGTAATTATTATACATTTGATGGTCACTAGAAAATTTAAAGACAAATTACAAACTTAGGGGGAAAATGTTATATTTCTATATGAAATGGTAATTTAAATATACTTAATTCATAAAGAATGCTTACAATGTAATAAGAAAAACATGAACAGAGATAACTGGGCAAAAATGGATGAGCAAGTTATAAGAGAAATACAAATCATCAATGAATACACAAAAATTTATATAATTTAATAATCAACAATTTTCTAAATGATATAACTTTTCGTCTGTCAGGGTGACATGAATGAATCAAAGTAAGGATGCAAGAAAAGACACATTAATTCATGTTTGGATACAATGTAAAGAGGCAGAAACTTTTTGAGCTCTTAAAGCAATATATGGAGGAAAATTAAATGTGCATATTATTTGTTTGAATAATTCTAATTCTAGGAGTTCATACTCAGTATTACCAGCCAAAGTGTGCAAAACTCTGTGCATAAGGATGTTAAGGGCAGTACAGCAATGCCTGTAGCAATGGAAATTGGAAGCAACCTAATGTCTGTCAGTAGTTACATATAAATATGATGTAAAATGTCCTCAACCTGTATTATGTGGAGAGGGAACCTCTCTGAATGCCTCTGCCCTCCCAGGAAGAAGGTTCAGTCTTCCTCAGGATCCCTCACTTGCTTTCTTTATCAGATGATCAGGACACAGACATGCTGGGTCTCTCTCCTCCCTTCTCCCAGCCTTTCTGTGTGGTTGGTACACTTCTCTGCCAGGGCAGTAATTTGCTGTACTCCAGAGGACACATACAGTTCTTCAATAACTTCACCTCAGGCTGGTGGATAAGTTCAATTCAGGGGCTATTTTAGCCTCACATCAAAATCATCTCCTCAAATTTAGCCTTATCAATAGTAAAATGGAGACCAGGTTTTAATTTGCCTGGATCCTGAGTCTATTTATCTATTAGTATCTAAAGGAGAGTTCATTTCATCTCCAAAGCCTAACACAGTAAAAGTTGTAGTCATTAGAAGTGGCACTTTCTTTGTGCTGACATGGAAAGAGGACTATGGTACAAACAACTTACAGAATATATAACTTGTATGAAGGAAAAGTATGCACATATATTGTGTATTATTTTATATGTTTAAATATACATAGCATGTGTACATATGTACACATATATGTGTACACACACACATATATATCATGCACATGAATATGTCTAGAAAATGTTAATAACAGTTTTTTCCTAGGGAATGATTTTGGTGAGACAGACTTTCATTTTATACTTAATAAATTTCTGTAATTTTACAGAGATCATTCACTCACTTGTGGAACAATCCCTATATTAAAAGAAGATAGATGAAAATTTTTAATTTCCCATGAAAAAGAAGAGCTACTTATTCCCAAGGCCCTGTATTCCTCCTGAGCACCTCCAAACAAAGAAAAACAAAAGGAGTTGTTTTTACCCAAATAGGGTAACCAAGTGACCACAAGGGAACTTGTTCTTTTCATTCTACTGTTGCAAACAATATGTTTACATAATTAGATACGTGTGCATATATAATTCCCCAGACTATTAGAAAATAAGGTCATTTTCACATGGATTTACTAAGATGAAAATCCTGAAACAATGGTTAATACTTTAACCACATGACACTTTGTCAATGAGCCATAAAATAATGAACAACAATGATGAAAAATATATGTGTGATGTAAAAGTAGATGTAAACATTTGAAATGTAGAATTTAATTTTTAAATTACTTTTTCAAGAGTGAGATACATTGTACTTCTCAGGGACAGGATCAGGTGGGATTAACAGTGGTCCAGAGACTGGGTGAAAATATCAGGGCCATGGGGAGGAGAGGAATCTCCTGGCCACACCCCCACTGAGCATTATGCAGATCAGAGAGCTTCACAGGCTCTAATTTCCCCCAAGGATTGATGAACAAGTATAAAATAATAGGAAGTGACAGGAAACAGATGACTGAGGTCTAATGTAATATCATTTAAAGAGACAATATACTTCAAATAGGTCTTCAGAAATTATAGGTCATAAATAAGATAACAGAAATGTGTCATGATTTAGTTCATTAACCTAAGACTTTTGTTAAAGGAAATGGATTACTCATTCTATACCACAGTTAAATTTAAAATCTATGCTAATTTAGGCCAATTTATGCTTCTTATCTTTAATAATTTAATACAGGAAATAAACACTTCTATAATTAAACATAAAGATGCTAATATATTTCCATATTTAATATTTTAAAATACTGATGCCCTATAAGTCAGTAAAGCAGTCCATCTTAATAGTCATGTATTTAAGTGATGTATACACATGAATATGGCTACTTCTTTCATCAAATTCATGTCCAAATTAGGGTTAATAGTCCCATACTTAAAGTTATAGCCAGACAGGAGCAGTCTGGTATGCTACTGCACAGTGGGTGATTACTTACAATTGTAATTTACTATATATTCCAAAAAGCCAAAAGAAAGAATTCTGAATGCTTTTCTCCTTAAAGAAATGACAAATATTTGAGGACACAGGTATGTTTAACCTGACTTAAACATTACCTAATATATACATATACTGAACTATCACAGCATACCCCATAAATATATACAACTTTTATGTTTTTATATATCAACTAAAAATAAATTTAAATTTTTAGAAAGTATAATATTTAGAAAATTTATCTAATGAAATTCAAATGTGCATGAACAACCAAAATATAAATTTCTATTCAATACTAGCAATATAATTTAATAGTATGAAAAGTGCACATATAGATGAGATTCATATACACCGTATATGTATTTTTGTGTACATGTGCTCACAAAGTCCCCAGTTAGCCAAAACTTAAATCTTTTTAGCTTCCATTTAAAATTTGTCAGTGACGTCTATGCAGGAAGATGGAGACAGCCAGGCTCATTTTAGAGTGGGATTTCTTGTATGGAGAAGCACCTCTGGAGTGCCCTTATTACTTTCATAATCAGTTAATGTTCTCAGGGGAGGGTATCTCAGAGACCTATTTGTGGTTTGACAAAGCTGCCCATCCCATATCTGCCACACAGAGCCAAGAAGTATCCACTGCAGAATGTGGTGGTATTCCTGACCCCTTCCCTTTAGAGTAATTAGAGCTGTTAGTGCAGCTTCACTAATGCAATGAGTACCCCACTGAGAGGTGTTAACAGGAAAGGACATCAAGAAACTTCAAAAGGGGAGAATCAGAGGAAAGCACTGGAATGCCTACTACTCTGGGTAGAAAGGGCTACAATTGTTGACATAAATATTAATATTATTTTCTCTAGTGACAAGGGATCAGAGAAGACAGACATACATAGATGACTGGAAGAGGACTGGATACTCAGAAAAAATTTCTTAATACTTAGGAATTGGAAAGTTTAAATCAGTTGTTAATTTATAATACATACACACAATACCTTAAGATGAATTTACACTCTAAAAGTCTATAGCACTTGAATTCAGATGTCATAATCCATAGATGTGTTAAGATGATTCTCTGTGTCCTTGAGAATAACTCTGACATGCTTAGTTGCAGTTGTGGACAGTAACTACTTATGAAAGGAACAGATCTATATCTAACAGTTCAAACTATTTCAGAACCCTAACTCAGCCAATGCAGACCTCATTTTTACTGGAACGACTAGAGAATGTCATAAAACCAAACTCGGTATTCTCTTGCTACATCAACTAAGGCAGCAGGACATCATAATTCCAAAGCAAATGCTTCATGCTTCATGCAGTAGAAATTACTTTCAGCCATCCCAATAGTTACCTGTAAACTAGTCACTTACAGATCACGCTTTCACTACTGGGACAGAGATGCTGTGTAGCTTTTGGTTTTAAAAATATCTACCTTGAATCTTATGCTGAAGCCTAGATCTGTGCTGATTGAGTATCCTGTTTCTAATGTCAGAGGAAGCAGAGTGGTCTTTCCAAAGTATAAATCATTGTGACTCATCTACCAGTATTTGATTTCCTAATGTTTATTTTTGTGTGTGTCACTACAAGTAAATTTTGCCTCAAGAACATATTTATTAATTTGTACAAGGTTCAGAATACATTATTCTTAGAAATAATTTTACAAATGGGTTAAGAAAGGCAATGAAGGAGAATTCTCCCTGCTGGGGCAAATTGTTCCCCCTTCCTCCACACCAAGCCATTAAAAGGGAGAAGGGGATATAAGAGGGAGATGCAGATACACATTCAAATTTTAACATTTCACAGAAATGTCAAAACAAGCAACTATCATTTCTATAAAAATAAAGAAATTACAGCTATCTGGGCATGGTAACATATGCCCGTAATCCCAGTGACCTGGGGGCCTAAGATAGAAGGATTTCAAGTTCAAATCTGCCTGGGAAAGTTGGCCAGACCCTATCTCAAAATAAATAAAAAGGGCTGTGGATTTAGCTCGGTAATAGAGCACCCTTGGGTTCACTTCAAAGTACCATAAAGAAAAAAATTATGGTAGGAAGTGGTGTGATGTCTTTACCTTTGGTCTGTGCTTATTTGCACATTTAAAAATAGGTCTATTAATATAAAATTTAAGATAAAATACATGGATTTCAAAATGATTTAAATTCACTTAAGAAAAAAAGTAAGTTTGCAGATTTTCTGATCTATAGGGCTTTAAATAACCCAAGTAGAGTTCGAAAATCTGTCTTTGTAAATAAAATCATAAATAGGTAGTGTATATATGGATACAAAGATACAGTACAAAGCAGTCCATATAATCCATCTATTCATTAGGAATATAATAGAAACCCAGAAATAACACTGTATGGAAACATTTAGATTCTATCAATAGAACCTATTCTTGTATAGAGAAATGATGCAGTTCTATATATGCCATCCAGTCAATTGTACACTGATGCCATTTTTGTAAGGCAAGTGCACACTCACTTTAAAAGGGGATTAATTACCATGAGATGAATATTTTTAAAATAAGAAGTAATAAAACACACAGGTTTCTAAATGATCCAATATTTGATCATATATGTATGCTACTTGTTTTTCTAACTTTAAAGACATGAATGTGACTAAAGTAATGCCATTTTATTTTGAAGAAACAAAAATCAGAGAAATAAGAGGAATTCATCAAAATAATTGTTCTTTTCATAATGTGTACTCTGTATCCCTGTTTGTGTCTTCTATTAGAGGTTGTTATGTCCAACTTGTATTCAACAATTGGCCATTATTTGAAAATCTGTATCACATATGTCAAAGAAATATCAACATTCCAAACTATGGAAATACTTTCTCTCTAAAGTATTTACCCACTAATGAAGAAAGCTTTCATACTGCATTTTTATCTTTTAAAAAATGTTATGCTACAAAGATTTCCAAAACAGTATAATTGTAGAAAGATTAAAATTAATAAGCACATTGGAAGAGAAAGAAGAGAAAGCATGGCTGGTGTGGTGGATGGGGCAGGAGGATTGCAAGTTCAAAAGCCAACCTCAGCAACTTCGTGAGGCCCTGTCTCTAATTTTTTTTTTTTTTTTTTTTTTTGTTAAATGGCTGGGAATGTGGGTCAGTGGTTAAGCATCCCTGGGTTCAATCCCTGGTACCTTCTCCCTCAAAAAAAAACAGAAAACATTTCTAATAGGTACTAAAGTCCTCATAAAAGCTAGAATACCAGGAAACAAGTTCATTTGGTCTATACTTGGCATAAAACACAAAATACCATTATCATTATCACCATTGCTATTCTTCTCCCCAAAATCTTTTCTCTTGATACTCTAAGAATAAATGTTTACAGAAAAAAGTAAAGCAATGGCTTCTTTGTCAAATCCTATTTTTGATTTTCTAGTTTCAAGTCACTAAATATAGCAAAATGTTCTGTTTTCCTCAAATAGACATCACTATTTTAACGCTATTATCATTAGAATGCTGCCTTGATTTTTACTTTTCCTGACATCAGGTTATTTAGGTTACATTTACTCTCCGGTTTCCATGACATTTGCAGAGGGCTTCAAGAACTAAATTCTTTTATGATCCCAGCATAAATATGCATTGATAAAAAGCAAAGGGATCATAATAAGTTACAAAGCTAAATGTCAGTGATAGGTTGAGGAAGATTAAAATTAAAAATCTAACTTTGAATACCATTAATACTTCAAACTAATAGTGTGAAGTTTTCCACCAGCTTCCACCAGCTTCCACCAGCTGGCATCCTGGTTGTGAACCAGATTTGACAAACATTCCAATTCTATGGCAAGGATCTGATTTTTAGTAAAATTTGGTGGGCCAATGTATAATTTTGCTGAAATTTGAGAGTATAATTTTCTGAGCATGTGATGTGTTGCTTTAAAGTAATGAGGCTGATTTCATGCATGGCTTGAAGAAGTAGGAAGGGAGTTATAATACCAAGAACAAGTCCCAACAAGCTTTGATCTGGAGCAATAGTGCTAGAGGCTGGCCAGCCTATGCCTGAGATGATGAGAAAAAGTACACATATACACATGCTTACATACACAGACACCTACACATAGCATCCACATTCAAAACAAATGAGAGTAATACAAATTTGCAATAAACATTTTTGATAGAAATTTAGAATAAATTTAGAGGTATTTGTATGTAAAATTAAATATGTAAAAGGATACAAAAAAGCATTATATCATAAAGAATATTTTTAAATTGATCTCAAAAAGTTCAACATGAAAATACATGATCTTCAACCTAGTTAAGTATAATCATCTCTAGAATATTTTTCATAAACTGTATTCCTAGTCTTGCTCCATATTGTTGAATATGAATTGGGCAAAAGTGGGACCTGTGATTCTGTCATTGTCAGATTCAGAAAACAATCTGCTATATTTGAATTCTGAAACTAAACACCTTAATTCCACACAAACTGCTATCTCTGCAGCTTACTTTTCTAATGGCTTCTTGAGAAATTAGAGATGACTCATACCCTAGGCTCAGTCTGGGAAACAATGTAGAATGAAGCACTCAGAGAAAAAGGACTGAAAAATAATTAAACAGTGAACTAACATGTGTCAACTAAAATCCAGAAAAATAGGAGAGGAACAGAAAAAGAATTTAAGAGATAAGACCAAAAGTGTGATAATTTTAGAAACTAAGATATTCAAGAAGCAGATAAATCTGTTTCGATAGAAACATAAAAGGCACATCATAATCAAACTCAAAAAGAATGATAAATATAAACTCTTTAAAGTATCGAAGGAAAAAAACTCCAATTAAGTCAATATGAAGTTCATGCAGAGGAACTAAGATAGGAATGATATCCAATGTCTTATCAGACACTTACACAGCCAGAAAAGAGCAACTTTTAGGGTCTGGGGTGAAAATTTTATTTGCTCCTTTCCATAGGATCATACTTAAGAAAATAGCTTTCAGCAATGAAGATAAAGTCAAGACTTTCTCAGATAGAACAAAAAAGCTTTAACAAAAGATATGTTAAAGAAGTTCTTTAGACACAACAAAAGCAATTCCAGCAGACAATTAAATTTATTAAGAAATAGGAATGTCAAAACTCATAAGCACCTGAGTAACATTTTTTCTCATTTAAGAAAATCTCTTTAACAGACAGATACAGCAGGACATACCTCTGATCCCAGTGATTCTGGAGGCTGAGGCAGGAAGATAGCAAGTTTCAGGCTAGTCTCAGCCATTCAGTGAGGTCCTAAGCAACTTGAGAAACCTTTGTCTCAAAAATAAAAAATAAAAATGGCTGGGGATGTAGCTTGGTGGTAAATTGGCCTGGATTCAATCCCCAGCACCAAAAAATAAAAGCAATAACCAAATAAAACTCTTTAAAAGGTAACTGATTAAGTAAAAATAAAACAATATTTTCTGGGGATCATAAAATAAGTAGAAATAAAATATATAACATTAACAGCACAAAGAACAGAAGGAATAAATAGAAATGTGCTGTACAGGAAGTTTCTCACATTGCAGTGAAGTTATAAATATTATTCAAAAATACATTATAAAAAGTCAAATATATATATTGCACACCCTAGAACCTCTACAAATAAATGCACACTCACAAAACTATAGAGCTAATATGCCCACATCAAAGATAAAATGAAATCACTGAAGAATTCTTTTCTTATCCAAAAGAAAGTAGTAAAAATGACAAGGGGAAAAAACAAAACAATAAATGAGACAAATAGAACACAAGTGATAAATTAATTAAACCCAGTCATATCAATAGTTACATTAAATGTAAATGGTCTAAACACTCCAATTAGAAGTAAGACATTGTCAGATTAAAGGAAAAAGCAAAGCCCAAAAATATACTTTCTACAAGACAAAAGATAAAGACACAGATAAGTTCAAATTTTAAAAATGCAAAATAAAATTTCATGATACCATTTATAGTTGAGACAGTTATATTAATATAAATCAAAGTAGACTTCAGAACAAAGAGTATTTCCAGGAATAAAAAGAACATTTCAAAATGATTTTTAACAGTCAATTAATCATGAAAATATAACAATCTTAAATATGCATGGACATTATAGCACATCTTCAAAGTATTGTATAAAACTGATAAAACAGAAAAAAGAAATACTTTCCTATAATTCCAACTATATCAAGGATAACAGAAGACTTGAACAGTACAATCATCTAGCTTGAGCAAAATAAAATTATGAACACTTCAGCAGAACAAACATGGAACATTAATTTAGATCACATTCTGAGCCACAAAACAAACTCCAAAATTTTTCAAAGAACTGAAATTATACGTAGTGTGTTCCATGATCATGACAGAAATAAACTAGAAACTAATATCACAATAATACATGGAAATCTCCCAAATAATTGAAAAATAATTAACATACTTCTAATTAAAGATGACAAAATCACAAGGAAATTTTTAAAAACCCCCTGAAATGAAGAAAAATATAAACCACACAATATGGAAACTTGGTAAGGCAGCTAAAGCAGAACTTTGAGGGAAAATTAATAGTATCAACTACTTACATTAGAAAGGTCTAAAATCAATTATTTAACTTTCCACCTTAAGAAACTAGAAAAAGAAATATCAATTAAAATCTACACAAGCAGAGGTAAGGAATTAATGAGTATAAAATCAATGAAACAATAAACAAAAATAGCAAAGTGTACAGACTATAAATGGATAATAGAATAAAAGACAAACCAGAGCAATCAGATAAGAAAAAAAAGTATCCAGATTGGAAAAGAAGGAGTAAAATTATTTCTCTTTACAAATAAGATTATCTAATATGTAGAAAACCCTAAAGATTATATACACATAAAAAATACATATAATAATTTCATCAAAGTTTCCAGATATAAAATCAAATGCAAAAGTCAGCTACATTTTTATAAACTAACAATGATCAACCCAGAAAAGGAAATGAGAAAGCAATCCCATTAACTATAGCATCAAAAAGAACAAAATACCTAGGAAATAACTTAACCAAGGAAATGAAAGACTTTTATAGTAGAAACTATAAAACATTGCTAAAAGAAATAAAAAAACATACAAATAAGTGGAAGGATAACCCACACTTATGAACCAGAAGATTTAATATTTTTTAAATGTCCACACTATCCAACACAACCTATTAATTAAATGCAACCCCTATAAATATAGCAACAGTGTTTTCTGTGAACAGAAAAAAAAATCTAAAATTCATATGGAATTTCAAGGAATGTCAAACAGAAAAATTTTGAAAAAGAAAAATGAAGTTGGAGATGTCATACTTCCTAATTTCACAGCATACTACAAATCATAGCAATCATGACTATGTGATACTGATAGGGAAAGAGAGAGAGAGAGAGAGAGAGAGAAAGGAAGGAAGGAAGGAAGGAAGGGAGGGAGGGAGGGAGGGAGGGAGGGAGGGAGGAAATCAGACATACTTACTAATGGAATAGAATACAGACCTCAGAAATAAACTCATATATATATAGCCAAATAATTTTCCACAATGGTGCCAAGACTACATTAACAATCTCTTCAACAAATCATTTTAGATAAACTGCATATTCACATGTAAAAGAATACAGTTGGACCCATATATGGTATAAAAAAATCAACTCAAAACTAAATACCTAAATTGAAGCCTTAAGGTTATTTAAACCAAAAAAAAAGAAAACAGGGGAAAGCTTTAGGACACTGAATTGACAATGATTTCTTGGATAGAATACCAAAACAAAAGGCAACAAAAGCAAAATAGACAAAGGAGACTACACCAAACTTTAAAACTTCTGTATGTCAAATAAATAAATAAATAAATAAATAAATAAATAAATAAATAACAGAGCTAAAAGACACACTACAGGAGAAAATCTATGCAATGCACGCGATAAGGGGTAAAAATCCAGATCATAAAAGAAACTTCTACAATGCAAGAATAAAAAAATTAACTATTCTCCAAAGATATATAAATTGACCACAAGCATATGAAAAGATGCTTAAAAGCATCCTTTCAGTTGGAGAATATCATGCTAAGTGAAATACGCCAATCCCAAAACACCGATGGCTGAATGTTTTCTCTCTCAGTTTTGTACGTACAGATACATAACAGGGGCGGGGACAGACGGGAGCAGGCAAGGGAAGAATGGAGGAAGGTTGGATTGTGTAGAGGGAAATGAGGGGAGAGGCGGGGGGAAGGAAAGATGGTGGAATGAGACAAACATCATTACCCTATGTACATGTATGATTACATGAATGGTGTGCCTCTACATCGTGTACAATCAGAGAAAAGCAAAATTGTACTCCATTTGCATGCAATGAATCAAAATGCATTCTGCTGTCATGTAAAACCAAATAAAACAAACAATAAGAAAAATAAAAAATAAAAATAAAATAAAATGAGGCTCTTGCTTGCTCAGGAAAAAAAAAAGCATACTTTCATAAGTAATCATAAGAGAGATGGAAGTGGAACTTAAAATGAGATTATAATGTCTCACCTATTAGTATGACCATGATCATAAAAACAGAATATGAGAAGTGTTGGTCAGAATGCAGAAAAATTGGAAACTTTGTACATTATTGGCGGGAATTTAAAGCTTTAGAGCCATGTGGAAAATACTATAAAGTTTCATTAAAAAATATGATGAATAGAACTATCATATGATTCAGTAATCCCACTTCTAGCAAGTCAGTCACAAAAGGACAAATAGTATATATGATTCCATTAATTACATGTATCTAAAGTAATTAAAACAATAGAAACAGAAAACAGAAAGTTTCCTGCCAATGGCTAGGTGTAGGAAAGAGGGGCAATCAATTTAATAAATATAGATTTTCAATACTGCAATATAGAAATACTTTAGTAGGGGCAACTGAGGTAGCTCAGAGGCAGAGCACTTCCCTAGCATGCTGAAAACCCTGGGGTTCAATCCCCAGGAGTACAGAAGAAAAGAAAAGAAAGGAAAAGAAAAGAAAAGAAAAGAAAAGAAAAGAAAAGAAAAGAAAAGAAAAGAAAGATTTAGAGATTTGTTGCACAAAAACGTAAATATATTTAACACTGTACAATTAAATTTTTCAAAATGCTAAATTTAATGCTATGTATTTTTTACCACAATAAAAAAATAAATAAATTAAGGGCCCAGACTACTTATAATGACTACACTGCAGAGGCTGCAAGGTGTCATAGTTAGGCCAAGGGTGGGATGGAGAAAGTGACAGAAATTTAGCAGCATACCACCGTGGTTTTATTTCAACCATTATTCATTGTTTAGAAACTTATGAAACTGGGGGTGATTGCAAACACCCATAATTCCAGTAACTTGGGGGCTAAGGCAGGAAAATCAAAGTTTGAGGCCAGTCTTGGTAACTTAGTGAGACTGTCCCCAGGTAAACTAGAGCTGGGAATGTAGCTAGGTGGTAAAGCACTCCTGAGTTCAATCCCCATTACCCTCCCCCCCACACACACACACATATAGAAAGAAAGAGAAAAAGTCTTCTTTTTTTATATTTATATATTTTGTTTTAGTTGTAGGTGGACAAAATACCTTTATTTTATTTTTATGTGGTGCTGAGGATCAAACGCAGGGCCTCACGCATGCTAGGCAAGTGCTTTACCACTGAGCCACAACCCCAGCCCCAAGAGAAAAAGCCTTAACATGCAGAGAGTTTACATCTTTCCTTTTTCCCCTCAACTTTGTATTTCTATCCTACTTCTTCCTTAACAGAAATACATATATAACAACAACAACAAAAATTCAGGGCCACAAGATTATGGCACTGATATTTTCAAAGTAACCTTTTAGTGTGTGGAGGTTTACATTCCTCCAGGTAAAGCACCAGAGTAGACTGAGGATACAGAAAAGGTGTACTTTGCCTTTCTTAAGGATGATGGAAGATGGGAAAGGAGAAACTGCATGCACTTCCACTGCAGACACATTCTGAGGTAGAATAATATTAGAAAAAAGCGTATACAGAAGTTGAGAATCTAGACATTCATTCCCTTAGAACTATGCCTCCTGCTCTCTGCATAACTGCAGGGGAACAGCCCTAGCTGTGACTTAAGCTTCCTGTGCTCCATAAACACAGATGCCTTTTGCAGGGAACAGAGAGTGGACAGAAAAACAGGCATCTAAGCATCTTTATCCAAAGAGTTAAGCACTGCCTAAAAGAAATGATTGAATTTTTTGTCAAAATCAAATGTACTTTTCACTTTTTCCCTACTGCCATGAATGATGGCTTGTATTAAAGGTCAAAAGAATTAGGCAAAATAAAGTACTTATTACATATTTTATGTAGTACGAATGAATTTAAGCACCATGTGTCTCCTTCCTAAAGAAAACTTCAGCATATGCTTTCCAAACTCAGTGACTTTCTTTCTCCATCTGCACTATCCAACTACTCCAAGATCTCAGATCCTGAGTCTGAGGAAGGTCTTTTGACCTCAGTCTTAAATGGTCAACAAATTTAAGCTTTTTCTTTATCTGTGAATAAAATTATGCATAGAATCAAAAGGATACACTGAAGAGATCAACTGAAGAAGTCACTTTGAAATGACTAGACCATCCACCTATGTGTTATAAATTATTTTTATAAATCATAATATAAAATTATATAAATATAATAATTACATATAATATGGAATCTGTTGATAGAATTCATTTTAAGTTGTCATATAAAATGTACTCAATGGTTTTAAAATTGTTTTGGCATTTCTTCATTATTTAATACACTATGAATCTCAAAAAAGTATGGTCATTCTCAGCCTCTCAGAGGTTCTATCTATATCCAAATTCCTTTTTCCTCAACATAAATTCTTTCCTTAACCTTGTTCATGCTGAGGTTTCATTATCTTGCAAAGGTTGCCAATAATCTTTTTTTTTGTATCAAAAATAACGTGTTTGAAAATGATATCTTACTCAATCCTGACTTCACACCATAGGCTGAGTCTCCTTTTCAAACCCTCCACATCTTTCAGGTCATGAACCATGTCTCGCCTACCATAACAGTGAAGAAGGCCTTCTAATTTCACTACAATAATACCTTGCTGTCTCCTTAAGCTTTGATAAATACTTTACTGCCAATGTCTCAATAACTTTCTGCAAATATTAACAGTGAAGATGATGATGGTGGTGATGATGACATCTAACTCCCACTGACTACTTACCATATTCTATATCCTGTTTTAAGAGTTTTATACATATTATTTAATTGTCACAACAATTCAATGAGGTGTTATTATTTTCCTATCTGTAAAATGAGAGGACTGGATTATATGGCCTCCTAAATTCATTTCAACCTTAAAATGTTTTCATTCTACTTTTTCACTAGTCTTTCATTTTTCTTTCTTTCTTTTTTTTGGCAGGGGGTGGGTACCTGGGATTGAACTCAGGGGCACTTGACCACTGAGTCACATCCCCAACCCTATTTTGTATTTTATTTAGGGATAGGGTCTCATTGAGTTGCTCAGTGCCTCGTGGTTGCTGAGGCTGGCTTTGAACTCTCGATCCTCCTGTTTCAGTCTCCCAGCTGCTGGGATTACAGGCAAGCACCACCACGTGACTCACTAGTCTGTCTTTATGCAAGTTTCCATAATCCATAGAACCTGTCCCATATGTTTTAACACTGATGAGCATATTTCCTAACAATTATGGGCATTCCTTGTCTTCAAAATAAGAATGTAAGCTTTCTAACCTCAAGGTCTTGGATATTTCTCTATCTGTAGCACTAGTTAATACACACAAACATAGGAACTCAACACTTCATCACTGAAGTGTGTCTTTGGTGCTGTAACCATTTGTGGGGAGGGGATCTTTTCTAAGCAAACAAGATAAGGTTAAATTAGTGATTGCCAGAATAGTAAGTAGTCCCTAAAGATGTCACCTGTATACTTCACCCTGTATAGTGATAGAGTCTCACTAAAGGACCTAAAGGTGTCCACCTGGTGGTTAGATAGTGAATAGACTATAAGCTTTGTAAGTCTTGTTTTCACAACTTTTACTTTGCTTTGTTTGTGAAGACTAGAGTAACTTATTTACCCAACACTGAATTAAATCTTGATTATGTTAAAAGGTTCTTTGTCATTTTGTTAATCATGAAATGAGGAATTCAGAATAATAGGAAAATAAAATAAGGATATTTTAATTTCTTCCTTCTAGAATAACATTGTTCAGCAGAACATTCAATGATGATATAGCTATTGAGCACTTGAAATGTGATCAATTTTAACTTTAATTAATTTAACTTTAAAAACTACATAAGGATAGTATATTGAGCAGTATAGGTTAAGCATCCCTAAACCAAAAGTCTGAAATACAAAATTCTTCAAATTCCAACACCTTTTGAATGCTGACTTGACACCATTAGTGGGAAATTCCATACTTGACCTCATGTGTTAGGGTCATAAAACAGGCATACTAAAAGTATTATATAACATTGCCTTTGAGACTATAAGGTGTATATTAAATATAAATGGATTTCATGTTTAGACTTGGGTCCCATCCTCATGATATTTCATTGTCTATATGTGTACATTTCAAATTCCAAAAATGTCTGAAATCCCAAACAGTGGAGGACCCAATCACGTTGTAAAAGGGATACTCGACCTGTGCAGCACTGGAAAATACAACTCACCTGTGATTTGCTGATTCTGAGGTTGTGGATCTTTCTAGAAACTCTTATTTATGCTATAATTCTCTTCTCTGAAACTTTCAACATATATTTCCCAGTGAACTACATTAAGTGTTGATAAATGAACTCTTGTTATATCCTTTCTCCATGCGAGACTGGCTATGTTTAGGAATTTCAAATCTCTTGAAAATATAAGGAGATACTGATTATGTTTTAGAAAATCACGTAAAATTGATTTTCTACTATCATTAACTTGAGAAAACTTAGCCTGAAGAGAGCAACAATTTTACATTCATTTCCATATTTTGCTACATATATAAAATGTAAGCTAAAATGTATTATATGTATTTAAAAACAAGCTCTTTGTTGTAAGATTGATGTTTAACAGGTAAGAAGAAATGAATATGTATTTCTGTATAAAATGAATAAAAGCAATAATTCCAAAAATTTTACACTTGATTCTCCCTTTATCAATCACTAGTCCTATTTCTTAATAATCAAAGATGTTAACTAGCAATCACTTATATTGATCAATTTGAAGAGCAAACAAAAAATACGACTAAATCCTCAAAACAGTTGGTTTTCCTCCCTCTAAGAATGTGCCTTCAATGCTGTTTTAGTCCTTCAAGGGGGAAAAAACATTCATATTCTTGTCCATTCACACAAACCTCTCAGTGAGCATTATTGTTTTGGGAGGAGGGGGCAGCAGGCAGGGGGCCCAGGATGTTGACGGAACAGATAGGATGTCAGGTGAAGATAGAATGCTGTGCCCTCTCTAACCAGCTGAAGACTCGGCATGATTGTTTTCTTACAAATAATACCTGTGGGTGTTGAAACTGTTCAGGGAATCTATCAAACACACTCTTTCACTTTGCTGTTGTAACTCTATAAAATTTATTCTCATTTCAAAAGAGTCATAGGCAATAATACCTGTAGGTGGCTGAGTAATTTAAAGAAAATTTGTCAGGTCTACTTTCACTTACTTTACCAGAACAATTCCGTATTTATTTGGAGGTTTTAAAATGCAGCATTTTCTACTCTATATAATTACAAATTTCAAAATAAGATATATTTGCCTAAGTAATTATAGTGAAAATACAACATTAAAAGTTTGATCAGAAAATGAAAATAAATTAATGTTATAATCATTTCCATTGTTTTTAATTATATAAGTCATTCACTCATAAACATGAGTAAAAACAAAAAACATAAAAATAGTACATTATCAAACTGTATGACCAATATATCAATTCCAAATTGTTCTTTTCAAAGAACCTGAAGGCCTAGCTCGACAAACTTATATAAATTGTCTATATAAATAGAAAAGAGATAAATGAGAGAAATAAAAATATCATTTCCAAATGAGTCCGCTTTCCTTATTTAATCAATCTATATCAATATTAAGTTACTTTGTCTGTATCAAAATATCATAGGACACTTAAATTCAGATTTTTATTAAATTTTCAAATAAGCAATCATAAATTCAGAGGAATAAATGGTTCAATAAAGCATCATTTAAAATGTTTTGCTTATTAGTTCATTCAAAAAGTATTACAACATGAAATAATTTAAGTAATATTTATTGATCATGAAAAAAAAGGTAGTAAATGTTTTCTAATACGAAAGAATAAGAAATAGTCTTAAATAATCCCAAAATGGATCTTCCACTTCAACAAACTGTTCATAATTAATTATATAAGCAGTTTTTAAATAAAGTAACTTGGGGTGGGGGTGTGCTGGGGATTGAATCCAGAGCCTCACACATGCTAGGCAATCAATTTACCTATGAGCTACATCCTGAGTCCAAAAATGTATTTACTTTAAAGTGCCATTTTAAAAATAAGTTGGCTATTAGTTTTTGAAGGAATGCTTACTATTAATCCAGCTCATTTTTAATTGAAAGGCACCCAATTGAGATGGCATGAAAGCTCTCTGTTTTGATATAACTGAATTGCCATGCCTCCCCCAGAATATCTCCAGGTCTATTTTTTTTTCCCAAATTGAGTTACTTAATAAATATTTTTCCATGGTAAAATGTTCAATTTTGAGTTAGAGATACATATTTGACATTTGGTAGTATAATTATAAGAGAATTAGAGAAAAATAAAGATTTGAACATTTTTCTCCTGACCTAAACAGATTTATGACAAGTCAAACGAAATGCGTCATGAAGATAAATGTATTATGGATAAATGATGGAAAATAAACAATATTTCAATATTATTTCTTATTTTATTCCACTCTCATCCCCCCCATTTCTGTAATAATTACCTTTGCACAAACTCTAGATGGCAATATTGCACTTACTGTACTTTCTGAAAATTGTCACAGTCGATCCCCACATATCCTCTTTATCAACATTTTATGTGCCATGGATCTATAGCCTCTTATTATAAGTGTAATGAAGCAGAAGTTATTGAAGCATTTTATTGATTGCTCAGATCACAAGTTTACTGCCATACTGAATTGGCACCTTACTTGCTGAAGCAAACTGCTGACACCTTTTTTAAAAAGTGACAACTACATCTATTTCATGACCAGAAATCCATTTTCATCTCTATCAAGACAAGAATGCAATTTTCACTTCATTTAACTGATGTTAGGCCTGCTCAAAGCATGACACTTAGAAAAAGACACAAGTTTAAGGTTCTTAAAATACTTCAAGTAACTAGAATGCAGCTTGGTTTTGGGGGGCTGGGGAACAACAATCACTCAAAACTACAAACAACCTAATTTTCTAAAGAAAATTACTTACCAGAACGTTCAAAAGTAGTTTTCATTTTGAAATGACTACCACATTATTTTCATATTCTTAATAGTAAGTTGCACTCATATATTAGAAATTTTGTTCCAAGGTATCAAGGACATTAGGAAGTTTGTTCAAAATTGCAACAATTTGACTATTGCCCCAGAAAGACTCTCTCAAGAAAACTACTCAATTTTTAAAGTACATACAGTATAGAAAATGAAATATAAATAGTTATTCTTTCAGCAGTGTTAGAACCAATAAATGATTTTGACTGACCTAAGCACAGGATCTAGAAAGATAAACTATCAATGCTTTTACAAAAAGTTAAAATACCAAGATTCCTTTAAAAATACTTTTTGCAATAAACAAATTCTGTCACCACTAAATGGAATTTAGGCACATTTTTAGCTGAAGCAATTCTGAAGAATAGAATTATATTATTTTTATTGACATCTAATTATCCACTTAGTTGAAGGGTGTGTAAAGTGAGCCAACATTAACTCATACCATTTTTTTAAACAAAATTTAAGTGCTTTGGAAGAGCTCAGTTTAGCACATTAGCAAGATATATTCCATTTTAAGCTGCAAAATCAATATATACTGAAGGTTAGTTATTTCCTTATCAACTAATATGCCTTCAAAATAAATCTACAACATGGTTCCAATTTAAATAGTGAAACTTAATTTTTGAAATAGAAATTCAGTTATCTAGACTTCTAAGCCCAATGTATGAAATACAAAACGTTTAGAAATAGCATAAAGAGCACTCGAAAAGTTACTTTGCTTACATTAAGTAAGAAAGAACCACAGACACACAAAACATTTTAAAATCACTCAGTCCAAAAATTATATAGTTCTCAGCAAACTTCATTAAGTACTGATTTGTCACAAATAGCCCATGTACACATTTTCAAATAAAATTTAAAAAAAAACATTTCCCTATAGCTTCAGACATAAATAGAAATTGCTAGTTTTCCAATATAGTACTAAAGTTTAAAAGATGCCTCAAAATCTTAAGAAATACTTGAGGATTTTTTTGTTCTTTATTTTGCTTTCAAATAATCAAACAAGTTATAGTTTAATTTCATAATTGATCACTACTTTCCAAACTGCTGAAATTTTGGAGTAAGATTAAAATTCTTCCAAACTTCTTAATTCCATGTGTTAATGTGTTTATGTCTTAAGTAGTACAAGGACTATGACTGCCTTCATACTTATAATGGTGTTTATCAAGATTAATATCTTGATATAGTTAGATACTCATTTCCTTTGTTTTGTTCTGAACTTCAGAAATGACCATATAACCTATAACAACTAAGCCATACTGTGAATAGCTTTAAAATGATTCAGACTGAAAGTTTGTAAGCCCTTTCAAAAAATACATTGGGAAAAAAAATGCTAGCCATATACGAAACTCTACAAGAATTTTGTTGTTTGGGGAAAAATATTCAAAGAAGTATCTAAACTGGAAAGACATTTCCAGAAATGGAAGTTTCCCCCAAACCATGTTTGTACTAAACACTGCCCATCAGCCATTCCAAATCATTATTTCTATAGCTGCCTGGCACAGTTCCATGAACTTTTCTTCATCTTTACAGAATTTCTGAACAGACGGACATATTTTGTTTACTGACAGCAACTAAAAGCTCTATGTAAGATTATAAATAAAGAAGATCATGTTTAAAAATCACTAATATCATTTTAAAAGGTAGGGCAGCCTTGTGTTTTGGCCTCTGTTTGGCTGTGTTAGGCCTATGAATGACAGCTTCCCTGCTTGAAGCACACAGAAAGCACAGCCTTCCTCATTCACTGACAAGACTGTGGCCTTTTCACACGTTCCTTCCACAGCAGTGTTTGTCCCCAAACACTGGAACTCGACACAATGGCATTCCTACTTCAACACCCCCACCAACAGCACCACTACATAACAAGAATGCTAATGAGATGGAACAGGCCTTGTCACTGAAAGTGTTAACTACATTTCATAGGAACGCATTTATGCTATTTCAAAGATTACCAATTAAATAGATTCTGCTTAGCTCTGAGCAATTTCTAAGATGTTTCCACTTTTAAAGGAATAAATGTGATAAATGTAAGACTAAGTGACTTTATGCTGTCCTAAATATAATATCTCATTTTAATATACACGAATCAGTATATATTTAAGACCACCCTAATGTAGTGTGCTTAATTCAGTTGCATGCTATAACAGCCAAGCTACAGTTAAAAATTAAAAAATGATAAGTTCGTAAACATAAAACCAGTAGCCCTGACTTCTCTTTTAAAGCTATATTATTGCAATTTATTTAAAAGAAATTTCCTTTGGGAATGTCATACTTTAAAGTGTGTATTTTGACAGACAGCAAAACAATATGATTTTTATATGGGATGTCAAAAGTCGAATAAATGAAATTATGTCAAGAATTAAG
>JAJEJO010053151.1:0-41446 GCA_020662805.1 Glaucomys volans | reverse complement strand
ATGGGATGTCAAAAGTCGAATAAGTGAAATGATGTCAAGAATTAAGACAATCCTTAATTTATAAATTCACATTGTTTAGGGAAATAGGAATTATCACCCATCTCCCTTTCACCTGTCTAATAATTCCTTAGCAAATCTTATGTAAAACTAAATAGAAAAGCCTATCCCAAAGGTCAAATGAAGTAAATGCAGTTCAAATAAAGTTCATTAATGCTGAGAGATATTTGTTAAAAATTTCTGTTCATAATAGAGAGATATTGCAAGGTTAAATATTTAGCCACTGATGGCCTGATAATGTTACTACTACAATGACTTCTCTAAACATTGTAAATAATTTTAAATTGTCTTTGTATAAAAAATTAGTCATGGAAAAGAAACTCACCAATACATACAATTGAGCATGTTTAAGAAATAAAAATTTGCATGCAAATGCATAATGGACAATTTTATATTTCTTTTTCCTCACTTTTATTTTAAAATAAAACTCAAACAATCATATTGTAAAGCTTTAAATTATTACAACACAGTAAAAATTAAAAAGGTTCAATTAGCTAAAGCAAAGAGACTAGCATTTTAAGTATTCCTAAATTTGGCATAATGTTAAAATACTTACAGATTGGTCAAACAGACAATTTTGAACACACTAAAAATGTTAAATTTGTTCATTTACATTTAATATTTAGTAAAATGTATTTTTCATCAATTTTGAGTCAAAGAAATTCTTTAAATCAAAGCAATAAGTAATTCTCAAGTCATTTTTTTTTCTCATCATGCACAGAACTCTTAAATCTAGTTTAGCTGTTTATACTATTTAAAGTTTAAATGGTTAGGATAGATAGCTGAAGAAAAAAGTCATGACTCTGAGTCGTTTCTTATCTCTACCATCCTCATTTTTAATAAAACTTAGAAAACATTTGTCTTCAGATTTGATTTAAACAGTGCATTTCTTTCATTGGAAATGGTCTCATGTTTTATTCAATATTAAATCATTTTAAACTTTCCAATTAGTGGAATCAAACCATATAATATCAAATAAATATCTGCAATACATTCAATTGGTCAAGATCCATTTTCTATCATTAAATCTCAAAACAGTGTTTCAATTAAAATATTTCATATACAATAAAATATACCACTTTTGTGTGTGCTTAATAAGGAACAATAAAAGAAATTTGGGTTTTTCTTTTTCTGAATTTATTACTATGAATAGCCTGATCTATGGTAATTATTAATCTTGCTTCTAGAGCCAATGAAATTATTCAAGGGCAAACCACACACATTTTCCAAATAAAAGTTTCTCACGGGAAGATGTTTCTTCACAGTTCTGGATACCTTAGTTCAACACACTCTCCCAATCAATATAAATTGTTCTTTTCTGAACCAGACAGCAGGAGGTGCTGTGTGAACATCGAGACTGACATTTCATTCCCACCTACTTACCCATCCTTTCTGCTCACAGAGAACAGCATGGTAATTTCAAAATTTTCATTTTTCAACAGCCTGTGACCTGAGATAATGAGCCCAGTTCTAATCTGTAACCTCCCAGTTCAAAATGTAAAACGTAGTCCTTTTTAACATGGTAAAAATGTATGCTTTGCTTCTTAAGAACAAGTGCAAAGAGAATTTTAAAAATGTGATAACTGCATTTTTATTTTATAAATGGCATCAATTATTCTGCTTTACAATGAAAATTCTACATTAAGGTAAGCCAAAAGACCCTATAATTAGTTATTAAAAATTTCAGTCTTCACACACAAACATACACACCTACCCCACACAATTGTAGAACAGATATATAGAAATTAAAGACAAAATCTAGTTTTACCTGGTTCAAATACACTAATTCTATTTCTACACTTTGGCTCCTGTAACATACAGGTTAAATAAGCATAACTAAAACAAGTTACTCGGCATGTGAAGTTAATCCACAATTTCATTTTCTCAGAATGGGATTTGTTTTATTTTAGTCCAACTTCTCTTGTAAGCAATCTGGTTTTATAATGAAAAAGAAAATAGGAGGCTAAACCTTCAAATGACTTAGGAGCTGTTCATTTTCTTAAACTGTCCATAGAATTTCCACATAAGGAGTTGCCTTTGCTTTGCACAGTACGCAGCAAGAAAAGATGAGACATATGACATCCCATACCAAAAGACAGATACAATTAGTCCCATTATTGTTGGCTTTCAGATTACAGAAGCAGCATTTTGGCTCCCTAACGGGCACTGAGCTCACAAAATACATGTCACAGTTCTTTTATGACATGATGCCAATCATTGCCTCTATACAACCAAGTACATTTTTAAAAACATATAATAAAACAGTTTTTAAAGAGGGATGACTCACCTGTTTATAATATTTTTTTGTAGACTTTAATCGTTGGTACAAGGCCAAAAGAACTCCTTGGATGTACATCTTAGCTCCTGAGGGGCTGAAACCTTCTCCCTTAGAGACCCAAAGTGGTCCCCGCAAAGGTGTGATGGAATTTTGAAGGCATTTTTCAAGCAGAGGAACTATAAGAGAGAAGAAGGGGAATAAAATTCTTTTGACCCAACCGATATACACTGCCTAGAACACAGCCCCAATACCAGAGCTAACTCTTAACATCTATTATTTATATCTGACCTGGGTTAAGTCTTAGAGAGGCAATTCCTGCATTACTAGTGGCCACCATGAAGGATGTATTTATATTGAGACACCCCCCCATGCAAGACTCATAAGCTTTGTGAGCACACCTGAATAGTTCTGAAGTGTGCCTAACTAGCTGCACAGAGTGTCATGGTGTGCACTGATTGCCTTATCTTCTCATTTATCACAGATGAGTTGGAACCAACCTTGCTGAAATCTACTTGCATTGTCCTGATAAAATTGTAAGATCCATGTTGTTTCTGTATATAGCTTCCTGTAGCGGAGTCTATATACCTAAAACATCACATCTGGAAATTATTCATAAAATATAATCCACACCTTTATAAGCCATCCTCTTACATGCTTCTCATTGCCATTTCTTAAGTAACCCATAAAATAGGGTGGCAAGACTGTTTAAAAATAAGGGGAAGAATCTTAAGCATTTTATCATATCTTTTTTTTTAAGTTTCTGAGATATAAAACGAGTCAAGGATTTAGGAATGCTATTCCAGCAGGCGTTTTGTAAATAGATAAAATATATTTACTTGTAGGTCTGTAATGCAACATCCATATGGACTTGACAGACATGTTTATACACTTTTTCACATGATTAGCTTATAAAGTCTTTCTAGTGTAAAATAGTCAAGTAACACGGCAGTCAGCTAACATTTTTCAAGATTTAATTTTCCTCTGGAAAAAACAGAAAAAAAGAAATAATGAAGCACACTTGGAACCCATAAAAAATGAAAGAACATCACACTTTACACTTGGTCTTTATTTAAGTGTACATATATGACCCAAATATAAATACACAGAATAGCTATATATCTTGGCTACCTTATTCTAATACATATAGCTACCAGAAAAAGAAATTAAATAGATCGCCAGTAAGAAAAAAGGTCCCGTGCCATTGGTTATGTTATATGTTGCATATTTTATGCAGAGAGGCCTAGGGAAGCAATCTAGAAATTGAATTACAATTAGGTTCAGCTGAGCTGCTGAGAGGCTGAGTTATGCAAATGGCCTTTGCTACTGGTATTCTGCTGAATTTTGCTCTTAGTAAAAAAGTTATGCATTTCATGGCACTAAGTTCTACAACTCTGCCAAAGCACAATCTGAAGTCTGTCTTATACATTCAACATTTAGGAGAATGTTAGGAATAGAGTTAAAGATTTTCTACTACTATAACTAAAGTTAAAAAGAAATTACAACCCAATGACTATTTAGACATCTTATCAGATATATGCCTGAAATTCACTCTTAGCTTGAAAACTAATTCCTGAGATTCACCTATCAATCCAATTTTTATTCTTCTAGAGCCACTGCTTTTCTCTGTAAATTTTACCATAAGGAGTGCCTCAAACTTTTTAAAAAGTTCAGGATTATGGATACTATAAAAGAAATAACTAAAAAGAAAAAACTTATTTTAAGAATCATAACTCTTCAATCTTTCAAAATGTTTAAGATAAACCAATCTTGATTTCTCCTAAAAAGAAAAAACCTAGCTTACGAATATTAGCACTTTTAGTTTATTACCACAAATTATTACATATTCAATTTTAATTTATACACTTTTAACTGGTATGCTCATTTAACCCAATACATATTTTAAACATTGAAAAGCACTAGACAAATAGAAGTTAAATTGAAATAAAGTTAAATAAATTGGGAACTAGGCAATAAAATGAAAAAATCTACATCCTCAAGTTAATCTTGAATTTAAATCTGAGGAAATTTTATCAGATTCACCAGCATTACCCATCACTGCTTATCATAAAATAACTTACTGATTCTTTATATCAGCCTGATGGATTCCCCAAAAAAAAAAAAAAAAGCATTTACTAGATTTTCAAAAACAAAACTACTTTTGTCAGAGTTTGTACTCTTCCTAAGAATTTAAGAAAAATGTATGACTTGGGAAAAAATTAAAATTATACCACAACATAAGCAGTGTTAACTGATATTGGATAGAAAATAGCTCCCATGCTCCACATGATTTATATAATTAGGAATACTATGGAAACCAGAAACAGTAAAGCAAAGAAAGCAGTATTCACAATCAGGTTTTATAAGGGACTTCAGAATCTGCTCTGAACTTGTTGAATAATCTGTTCAGTATTCCAGAATCTCCCTGCTGGAAGCAGGGTCCTCATTATAACCACAAGAGCACTAATAAAGGTTAGCCTCTGAACTAGGGATTAGAAGGCTTTTTCTTTTTGGAAGCTGCAAACTAGTAACTTTGATGATCTTCTTGAAAAGGAAGACAAAGCACACTCCAAGAACAAACAATGTTTCCACTAAGTAGGAAGGTACAGAAAACATAAGAAAATGATACGCCTAAATACTTGGGAAGGAAGTATAAATCAGCCAAATATGCTATGTTGAAAAAATAAAATGCATTACACAGTTAGAATCCTTTTTAAAAAGAAAAAGGAGCTTTGGCCTAAAATGTAGTTTTGAAATATAAGTGGATAGTTAATTTTTTAAAAAAGAAATCACTTTGACCTCTCAACTCCAACCATAGTTCTAATATGGGTGTGATTTTTTAAAAAGTTTTTAGTGGGAATTAATGATATTCTATAACCAATAAGAGCTCATAAGAACTCATAAAAATTCTTAACCAATGTTTTTTCTTCTTCTTTTGAATAGCATTATCCTTTTCTCCCTTTCTGAAAACTTAATTCTGTTAAAGACTATTATATAAATATGTGCAAGAAATGAGGACAATGATTTAGAAAGGTCAATAGACATGATTCAACCTTGAAAAGAACATAAACCTGAAGGTCACATCAAGCTAGCAAATCCCATGGTAGATACAGAGTGAAAAAAAAATATGCCTTTCGTGTGGAAAGAACTCCAGGACATTATTTTCTGTGTCCTTCAAATCCTCATATGTTTCCTTCAAAACTACTGGAAAATATTGTCTCATTCAATAAGGATATCCTGTGTTTCTTTAAATTTGTGTGTCTAAATACACATAAACATTTTTTCTTAGGTAGAAGGCCCTTATTGCAAGTATTCTGCCTTGTTTCTACTATTTACTTGAACTTTGTTTTACTGTATTTTCAGTATTTTCCTTAAGAGCAGGCTCTTAGATAAATGAATTAAAAATTAATCATCTCTGAAGTTTACCAATATGCACACTTCAGTCAGTCAAATGGGATGAAGCCACTGGTATCATTTCTAAACTGCAAAAGTGAAAATTTTTATGAATAATTACTTTTTATCCATTTTGTTTAATAACAAGTAATGTATATGTGGTAAACTGAAAATTAATAATTTAAATGGGTTTGCAGCTAACATTGAGGTTGTTAGGTAAATAGAACATATGAACAAAAAGAGTAACTTGGAAAGAGCTAGTACTGAGCATCATGGGCAAATTCATCAAGGGACCAAAAGTAGTAATTATTAATTTCATACTTTTCTCACTCATCTGTTTTATTTCCTTTGCATTTCTTCACTCTTTTTCCACTTGTTAATATATTCTTATCCTTCAAGGGTCATATTAATTATTACCTCCTCTGGCAAAATATCCTAAGGTTTTCAGGCACAATTAATTGCTTCCTCCTCTATGCTTCTTATGGCTTTTTAGAATACTTTTATTTGTTCCTTATTGATTTGTATTAGTCTTTATCTTCTCCCTTCCCATTTCATTCCTCCTATAAATTTCAAACTCTTTGGAGTTTGAGGTCACTACTTATTTGTTTTATTTTTATTTGACAAATAATAATTGCATATATTTATGGATACAATGTGATTTTTACATTGTAGAATGATTGAATCAGCCTAGTTAGCATGTAGGGCCATGGTGTATTTTTAGTTTGGTAAAAGCAGTGCTCAGCAACTGTTTACCAGATAAATAAATGGTACTTCAGATATACTGTGGTCCGTCTTTTGGATAAGTTTTAAGATCATAAGTACAGCCATACGGAATTACAAAAAGTCTCTAAACTTTCTATAAGCTGATTTAAAAGTTTGCCAAAATTTGATAAACAAACATACACATACCAGGATTCAGAGCACATTTAAGTCTATTTCAATTGTTGTATTTTAATTTTCTTTATAACAGTATTATGAAGAATGTGGAGAGTTATAAACATTTTTAAAATCCCATGAGGATTGACAATGAAGCATTAACTACCCAGGAGAAGGTCAGAGGTGGCTATTTTGAAAAGTCCTTGGAAAACTCATATGAACTTTATCCTACTGTCATAAATCATGCTTTTATATGGAAAGGCACACAATAAAATAGCAGATAATAATATTAGATGACAATTAAAATAGCTACTTTAAATAAGAAAAGTAATTCCAAGGACTCCAAAGAATCAATTTGAATGCTAAATACAACATAAACTGTTTATCCTTCAAGAGGGCCTTATATTAAAACCATCTTCAACTTACTTGGACATATGATGGGAGTACAACATGACAAGGAGCCAAGAATCCCTCTAAAGAGAAACCTCAAAGCTAGTGGTACTTATCACTGAAGTACAGAATGGAATGTTCTGTCCAGAACTATATCTAGGGAATCATCTTTCTGAAGGCATCATCTTACATTAAAAGAGAATCTTTACATAATGCATTGGAATCTACTACGGGAAACAAAATATCAGAATTTTTATTTATATATTTTCAAAAAGCACAGGAAACAATGAAAGGCTTTAATAACTTCTTTCCAATTAAAATGAAAACTCTTGCCAATTAAATATCCAGAACCATAATTTACATAATTGTAAATTGTCATTTTCACATTTCAGACCGAGTGTATGAAACTATGAAAGAAAAGCACCACCCAGAACATTGTTGTCTATAAAGAAACTTCTATATGTTTTGCAGCAGCAAGCTGCAGATCGAAGCCTCAAAAACACTCAGCTGTTATTAGCAGGGTGTGTTCAGAAATACGTTTAGACACTTGGAAATTTCCCAGTAATTCAAATAAAATTTATTTTTAAAAATGAAGTTGGCCTAAAAAGTCTTTTTTTTTTTTTTTGGACAAAACAAAATGAGTTCTTAAAGATACTAAGATTTGACAGCTTCCCAGTCTAGGAAGTATGCCTGCAGGTAGTCTGAGCCAGTGCCAAGGTATGTGCATGTTTTAATGCTTCTTATTCCGTTTTAGGTAATAGCTCCTAGTCCCACAACCACCAGCACATGCCACTCAAAAGCACCATTTGCAGGGAAGACTGAATGATGAAGAGCACACTGTATCCTGTGTTTCTTGATTTATGTATCAGTGTATTTTTATTCAAACAAAACTAAACTAACAGCTGCTGTGTACTTTTGTTTATATGCTATATGTCAAATCTTATTGTCCCTAAGGTACTTATGAGAAAAGATTTAGCAGTCATTTTCTTAAATACTGATGCCTACCCAAATTTGGATTTTTCCTCCACTGAACAAAATGACAAGCACAGGATTGCTATACTTAGAGCAATCTTTCACAGCTGCTTTAGTTTTTCAGTGATCCTATTAAACTGACGGCATATTGCCTGTGGGGTCTACAGTGTTAAAATACTGCTGTAAGAGACACTGATTTGTATGATAGGATCAAACAGAATAGGGATGCATTGGAGGAAAGAATTTCTTAGGTCATGTTGTTTTTACCTGAGTAAAATTTGACTTAGACATTATGACCCTTACAGGACACCTGGTTATTTTAATTGTTGATATGGAGGTGAAGGGTGACACTGAGGCTTAGAAAGTATGAAATCTTACAAAGTTCCTTCTGTTTTGAAAATGCAGCCTGAGTCATGTCTTTTCTTAAACTGAACGAAGTAGCTGTGCATTAAATATGCTGGCACATCTTCTGCTTGAGCAAGTGGACCGAAATGGTGTGAATTGTTAATGCCTTGCTGCTTTGGTTCACGGCTTGTGATTGATCATTTGTAACTATATCTACTCCTTGTTCCATGAAATCAAGTATGGAGTAATGGGTTCATCAGATTTTGGGGTTAAATTGAGAGTGAAGAGGTACTGTGTGTGGAAATAAGAGTTGCCATGTTCAGGGCTGGCCTTGTAACAGCATGGAATCTAAAGGCGATATTCAAAACCACTTCACTCATCATACGCTTACTGATTCTGAATAGGCCCCATTTGCAGGGGACATTTGGTAGTTTTCCAATACGCTTTATGCCTCTTTCTACTTCCACCACCATGCACATCTTTTTTTCATACACCCCCAGTAGCACATTGGTAGAACAGGTCAGCATACACAATTCATTTATTTAAATGACTTGATTTATACAAGTAGAAATAAGCTGGGATTCTATTGTCTGAATCTTGCCTTCCCCCTCAACAAAAGTGTGTGTCTGAAATACAAGAATTTTGTGAACTCAATTTTTTTGGCATCTAAATAGTTGATATTTACTAGTGATGTAAAATAACTTAATTGGGTTGGTATATGTGCAACTTAAGAGTACTTAGAGAAATACTGATAATTCACTATATCTCAGTCTATTTTTATGTGGCTTTGGTCTATATCAATACATAAAAATTGAATATATATGGCACGCTATGTGAACTTCAAAGCTCTGTACATTTTCTTAGAGTGAATTTTACAAAGTATAATACACAAAACATTACATAAATTTAACAAAAACTAGAAGTGATGATCTTTAGAAATGTTATCATATAATTGTTTGCTCTAATAATTGAAATTTTTATGTCTTTTTTTTTTTTTTTGCTTTACTATCCTCAAAAGTTCAACACAAATGTTGCTAAATGAGGCACAAATTAACTTTTGACCCAGTGGGAAAGGATGTAATAGAAAACATAGTATAATTTAGGAATAAAATCAAGCATATGAGGCGTTTCCATATGTAAATAACATTTAAAAGCATGCTAATTATAAAATGTCTCAAAATTCTACAGTTACATTCACTGTCACACTAACAAAACTCAAAAATGTAGCTAACATTTTTCTTTTTTAAAAAGTTTGAAAAGCAGGAATCATAACAATAATATTTGGTATATGCCATTTAGAGAAACCTAGGAGTCAATTAATGTGGGTAAAGCAGTTTTGTCCTCTTAAATGCAAATGTTAATTCAACATATTACTTACATTTAAAATTTTTATTTAGGATTTATGAAAGACATATTTTAAATATGACTAACCAAAAAAAATCTGAGTAGTTTCAGCAATTACAACAGAGGGTTCCCTTTGGGAACTTCTTTCTCCATGTTTGTTTCATAAAAGTAGAATCTTCTATAATTAGCATTTTTCATATTTTTTACATTTTACATATTTCTATTATTTCTTCTTTCTTTGCTGAGTTGTATCGCAGAAAGCTTTCTAAGAAATGGTTTTTATAGTAGGTAGCAACTATTAGGCTATTGGTTTTCATTGGCAATGACCCTTTTTTTCCTTTCTGGGGTTTTTTAATAATGATTTTATTAAATTATAATGCATGTTTCAGTAATAAAACTCACCCCTTTAAAATATACAGAGATTTTTACAGTATTCACAAGGTTGTACAGCCACTGTCACTAATTTCAGGACATTTCATGGTTCCCAAAGAAATACCATACCCATCAGCCATACTCCATACCTCCTTTCCAACACACACACACACACACATCCATGTATATATGAAATAATGATACAAATTTAACCCAATAAATAATGATCATCTCTTCAGAAAGATAAAAGAGGTTCTAAGTTTTAAAGACCTAAAAAGGGAAATTTCTGATAGATACTAAAGAGTTTATGAGTAAGCTAGATTGCTTTGTGAATTTTAATATACAATTCTTCATTCTAATAGAAGATGACAGTGATCAAATTATAATAGAAAGTCACCAACCACCACCAAAAGGCTTTAAAATTTCTTAATACCCTCCGTAGATGAATAGAAAAAATTAGAAATCAGTAATTACTTAGCATATTCTGGTTTTGATCTAAGCAACAAGTATAGCCCAAGTTTGATTTCACAGAAATCACTGGGAATACTGAGAAGCAAGTCCAAGGAACCCTGAGTCAATGCAGTCACAGAGAGTACAATCCCAGAGTCTACAGACTTTTCCTGTGTGGCTTCTTCCCTTCCAGAGTAGCTCTTACCTGGCTGCCTTTGTGTATGTCAATTATTGTCCCAGAGTGGTTAAAAGACTGATAATTACTACCAGCACTTGCACCCCTCTTCAGCAAAAGACCTTAACTTTTACATTTCACAAATCCTGAGAAATAAAGGTAAATGAGGAAAGGACTCAAGGAATGAAGAGAAATCTATGTGTTTAAATATAAAAAAGTTTTGTCCACAAGCTTGATCTAAATTCTCTGAAAAGTTCTAGAGCAAATTATGAAGTGGTTTGTGAACCCTCATAAAAACAAACAGTAAATATTAAGAGCCAAAATGGGGTCATTCGCTATTAGACAAATATTTAATGAGTAGAGATTCTTGGGGAAATTCCCTGTACCGAGCCTGAGATTCCCAACACTAGAATATAACCATTATTTCTTCCAAATGTGACACAGGTCCCAATAGACTGTGGCTACCATCTATTGTCCTTAAGCAAGATACTGGGAAATATGTATGCCCCTTCCTAGGCAAATGTGTATATCTGCAACAAGGTAGAAGAACACGTAATGTGTGCAAACCTATTTAAGCCCTCTATTTAGAATTCATGATTGCTTACTTTTAACTATTTAAAAGTTGAAGACAAAGGAAGTTATGATTGAATGTTGCCCTGGCTCACAATTTCTTTCCTTAAAAAAAGTAATAAACAGAATCAGAAAGAACACACACACACACACACACACACACACACCCATATAGAGTCTGAATGTAGACTGCAGCCTTTATAGCTTTATTCTTCTGAGTTACCCACCCCTAGCTAAGAAAGCAATGCCATTTCCAGGGCCCACAATTGGCAAAACGGGAGCGCTACTAAGCCATGTGAGGGTGGTGGTAGGCATTTTTAGTGCATAAAACGAGAGGGACACGTTTTGACTAGATTATCAGTGCCTAAAGTTTTTCACTTTCATCAAAATGAATCTAAATACAACGCTTCCCAAAGCAGGGCAATATCCTGATTTTTGCATTACATATCTTACTTACAATGTCTACTCTCTGTTATTTAGCCCTGGGCTAAACATGGGAATGCAGAGATGATTATGATATTTCCAATCTCATAGAGATCACTGTCTAGAGAAGAGACAGACATCAGACAAATAACTCTCCAAGAAGTTTTATTCATCTCAGTGTGATGATTACAATATAGAAGAAACTATGAATGTAACAGGGATACCCACCTGCAATACATACTTTTATGTGTCAACTTGTCAGTGTGACAGGATACCCCACATTTGCCAGAATATTGTTCTAGGTGTGTCTGTGAGGGTATTTCTGGATGAGGTAAATATATGAATCAGTAGAATGAGGAAAGAATATTTCCCTCCCTACTGTGGGTGGGCCCCATCCAATCAATTGAAGAATACAAAGTCTTAGTAACTCCAACTATAATTGTTCATCAGGGATCCTTGATCTCCAGTGCCAACTGTAACCACAAAACTTGGGACTTCCTAGTGTATATAATCACCTGAGTCATTTCTTATGTTAAATCTGGAGGGGGGGGGGGGGGGCAAACAGGTTCTGTTTCTTAGGAGACCCCCTAACAAACATGCTGTCCTAGACAAGGGAGGAAAGGGTCATAAGGACAAGACAATGTCAGGAGAATTGCTCAGACACAGAGTATTCAAACTAAGACCTAATGATGAATAGTCAGTAGCTATAAAGAGAATAGGGTGCAAGAGAACCCAAATAAAGGAAACGTTGTATGATAAGGCAATGGAACATGAAAGACCATGAGGAAAAGAAGCAAACAAGGTAACTTAAGTGCAGAGAGAATGGGGCCAGTAAAGTCAAGTAAAGATGGAGAAGTTGGGAAAGGAGGGATGAAATCATGAAGGTTCTTCCAGCTGTGATAAAGATTTAAACACTGGTTCAGTAGACAAATTATGAAAGACAAATTATTTTTAAAAATAGTGTTAGTAGAGTGATATAATTAAAAGACTTGTATCTAAGTTGGAGATAAGTGAGCTTATAGATTAATAACTAAATGAACAACCATATCCATAGGGGGGTGCTATAATCTGAAGTAAGGACTTTATTTGCATGCTAAAGATCTCTGTCCCTAATCATGTTCTAGTCAAAATTTTTATAAATAACTTGGAAAAGTTGTTAAATTGGTATTCATGCAGAATTTACACAACTGACAACAATGGGAGAAATTATGGGTAACATAAAATATCTGAAAGATCTTGCCGAGCTAAACTACTAAATAAAAATCTTAGAAGTAGAAAGTAAATAGGAATCCGTGCAAAAAGTTCTAGTCTCACATCTATAAACTCAGCAGTAGAAAAATAGGATAGGGTAAAAGTAGCTCAAAAGCAAATTGTGAGCAAAAACTTGGGTGCTTTAGTTGACTGCACATTAATGTGTAATTCAATACACATTAAGGTTAACAGCATGATGTAGCTAATAGGAATAGTAACCCAACTGTAGGTTACATAATGAGGAAGGGCTGTTTTAGGGCCTCACAAAGAATAATAAAAGTGACAAGGATGATGAGGGGTCAGATAAGCACTTGGAGAGACTAGGGATATTTAACCTGGAAAATATTTAAACGATAAATATTCAAATATCTGAAAAGAAGTCACAGACTAGAATTAATTTCAGGACCAATAATAAATGTTTAAAAGAATAAATTTCAGTTAGCTATAAACTAAGGCTTTTGTTGTTGTTCTTTTTGTTTTGCTTTTGTTTGGTACTAGGGATTGAACCTAGGGGTGTTATCTCACTGATCTACATCTCCAGCCCTTTTTTATTTTTATTTTTATTTTTTTGTTTTAAGAAAGGGTCTTTCTAAATTATTGAGGCTGGCCTCAAACATATGAACTCCTGCCTCAGCCTCCCAAGTCACTGGGATTGCAGACCTGTGCCACTATGCCTGGCTTATAAAATAGGTTTTTAAAATGAACTGGAACAGAGACTGGATGAATATTTGCTGGACACAACTTAGAAATATGTGAACAAAGTAAGATTTTTGTGATAACCAAAGACCTTTCCGATTCTGAGATCATAAGTAAATCAATCAACAACACTATTCTTAAATATATATTAAAAAGCTAACCATTATCATATTTTTAAAATTTTTAAAATTTTTTTCTAATTAGTTGTACATGACTATACAATGCATTTATGCATTTTGATAAATCATACATAAATGGAGTATAATTTCTCATTTTTCTGGTTGTACATGTTGTAGGATCACATCAGTCATGTAGTCATATATATACATGAGGTAATAATGTCTGTTTCACTCTACTATCCTTCCTACCCCCATATACCTTCCCCTCCCTGCATTCCCCTCTACCTAATCTGAAGTAATTCTATTCTTCCCTAGTGCCCCCTGGCCACCGCCCTCCTCCGCGCCCCCCATCTTATTGTGAATTAGCATCCACATATCAAAGAAAACATTTGGCCTTGGTTTTTTGGGATTGGCTTATTTCACATAGCATTATATTCTCCAATTCCATCCATTTTCCAGCAAATGCCATAACTTCATTCTTCTTTAAAGCTGAGTACTATTCC
The DNA here is from genome assembly GCA_020662805.1 of Glaucomys volans. NCBI lineage: Eukaryota > Metazoa > Chordata > Mammalia > Rodentia > Sciuridae > Glaucomys > Glaucomys volans. Next base: position 27,235 of record JAJEJO010053151.1, on the reverse strand, counting down.
ATCATAATGTTTTTCAAAAAACTATTTTTAGTTGTAGATGGGCACAAAAACTTTATTTTATTTATTTATTTTTAAGTGGTGCTGAGGTTCAAACCCTATGCCTCCCATGCTAGGCAAGCACTCTACCACTGAGTGCAATCCCAGCCCCATCCATCGTATTGTTTTTATACTGCACTGTTCATTAATATATGTAAGACACTTCTAGTTTTTAAAGTTCTAAGGAATATGACAAAAAGTTACTCAGAATAGTCAGTAAATCATTAATTAATATCAGTGAGAACTAACAAAAATAAATTAATAGAGGGCTAGGGATGTAGCTCATTATAGAGTACTTGCATGGTATGTGTGAGGCCCTGAGTTTGATCCCCAGGATCACCAAAAATAAATAAATAGGGCAGGGGATCCAAGATGGCGAAGTAGAGGAGGCTGCATTCCTTTTTGCTTCCTGACTCAGGATTCAAGAAGAGAAAATACTATTTTTCTGTGAGGCAGTCAATCACTGCCCACCAATCCCCTGCTATTTGCCCCCATTCATCCAAAGCGATGGCCCACCATTTGCTCCATTGTCAGGGTACCCACAGGTTTGGAGTTACACATGGCTCTCACCATCTTGGGTTACCTGCCAGGGCCTGGGAGTCCAGAGCCAAGGGACCTACAGGTCTGCCGCCATCACCACCAACATCTCAGGGTGCCGCCATCTCAGTCTGAGGACACTGACCAGGGTCTGGAGAGACATTGTTAGGGTACCTGCAGGTCTGGTTGCACCTGATGTCTTCCTGCTGGGTATGCTAGTGGCCACCATCTGGCTGTCTCTTTGCAGGGTTGCTCCTTTGTGGGAGCACATCCCTGGTGGTCTCTTTGCAAGTTGAAACAGCATTGAGATATTAAGACTGCAGCAAGGCAGAGCCTGGGGAAACTGAAGCCCAGATCTGTCAGATTGCAGCTGGGTCTGTGTGTGCCAGTTTGGGCCTGACAAGCTGTGGAAAATCAGAGACTGGGAGCAGTTCCTGGAACTGGAAAGCAGTTCCCAGGGAGCACAGGTTGGAGAAACTGGACAAAACTGGACTCGCTCCAGCTCAGTGAGTCCCAAAGTGAGTGGGGACTGAAGGCACCAGCTACAATGGGTGGGAAGACAGGAAGAGGGCATGAGGACATCTTGCTATAGGCTTGCCCAACCAACTAATCCTGTGCCCACCAGACTAGAGCTACTATCAAATTCAGAATACCCCACCTATCAGAGGAGGAGGGAAGCTGAGAAAAATTTTGGAAGTCAACAGAAGCAATCATTCAATTTTCCATTGAGACATTCTTTGTTTTCCCATCTCTCTCTCATCACTACCATCTTTGAATTCAATGATTTTTCATGCTTTACTGTATTGAGGAATGGGATGTCTGAATAGTATATTACAGTTTTGCTTTGTATTCTTATTTTTTTATTTTTTAAAAATCTGTATATATTTTTTCTCTCACTTATCTCTCTTCCTGGATTTTCTTTCTCACTTCTCCCATGCTAACAGTCAACCTCTATTAATTCCTTTGCTCTCACTATAAAATTTGATGTCTTATCATCTCTCCTCCCTCATAAACATTGCATCCCACACTACTTTTCTTCCTTCTTTGTCCATCATTTGAAATGGTAAACACTTTTAGCAAACTATTTATTTTGCGGTCAATAATTGAACACATCATTTCTGTTTATTGTGACAAAACTATAGATCACTAAATAGGAGCTATTTGGTTTAAGGTTGTAGATTGTTTGCATTGAGTGCTGTTAATATTGGTCTCCCCCTTAAAGGTAAGGTACTAGAACACTATCAGATCACAGGGTAGAAATTGTACTGCCTCAGATTCATACCACTAGATGGGAAGACACACAAACAACATGTAAAAACAAGGGAACAAAGTACCTCAAACAAACCAAGATATTCTAATGATAGACTCCATAGACAATACAGGAGAAGAAATATCAGAGAAGGAGTTTAGAAGATACATAGTTAGACTGATCTTCAAAGTAAAGGATGGTATTGGAGAGAAAATACAGGAAGTGAAAGATCACTTCAATAAAGAGGCAAAATTATAAAAAGGAATCAAGTAGAAATCCTCAAAATGAAGGAAACAATAAACCAAATTAAAAATTCCATGGAAAGTATCATCAACAGACTAGACCACTTGGAAGACAGAATCTCATGCAATGAAGACAAAATATATACTCTAAAAAATTAAGTCAACCGTACAGAGAAGATGGTAAGAAACCATGAACAGAACTTCCAAGAAATGTGGGATAACACAAAAAGACCAAATTTAAGATTTATCAGAATACGAAAAGGTGTGGAGATACAAACCAAAGAAATGCACAAACTTTTCAATGACATAATATCAGAAAATTCCCAAATTTAAAAAATGAAATAGAAAATCAACTACTACTGCATGAGGCTAATAGGACTCCAAATGTACAAAATTACAGCAGACCCAAACCAAGGAACATTATAATGAGAATGACTAACATACAGAATAAAGATTGAATTCTAAAGGCTGCAAGAGAAAAATAATCAAATTACATGTAGGGGGAAACGAATTCAGATCTCAGATGATTTCTCAACCAGACCATCAAGGCCAAGAGGTCCTGGAATGGAATATATCAAGTTCTGAAAGAAAATGGATGCCAACCAAGAATTTTATATTCAGCAAAACTAAGCTTCAGATTTGAAAAGGAAATAAAACCTTCCATGATAAATGAAAGGTAAAAGAATTAACAATTAGACAGTCTGCACTACAGAACATTCTCATCAAAATATTTCATGAGGTGAGAAGACTGGAAGGGTGTGAGGGCATCTTGCTTTCAGCTCACCCAGCCCTCCAGTTCTGCCCCCCACCAGACTGGAGCTACCATCAAAATTCAGACGACCCCACCTATTGGGGGAGAATGAAAAAAAAAAACAATGGAAACTAGCAAAAGGAGGAAGTAAACTAAAGGAAAGGTCAATCAAAGGAGAAACTAAGTCAAATTAAAAACCAAAATGACCAGGAATACAAATCATATCTCAAATAATAACCCCCAATGTTAATGGCCTAAACTCATCAATCAAAAGATTGGAGTGGCAGACTAGATTTTAAAAAGACCCATCAATATGCTGTCTTCAAGAGACTCACCTCCTAGGAACAGTCATCCACAGACTGAAGGTGAAAGGTTGGGAAAAAAAAATAAGTCACTCACATGGAATGTGTAAAGAAGCAGGGGTTTCCATCCTTATATCAGGAAAAGTGGACTTCAAGCCAGGGTTAATCAGAAGGAATAAGAAAGGACATTTTATACTGCTTAAGGCAATCATACATCAACAAGACATAACAATCATAAATATATATGCCCCAAACAATGGAGCATCTCTGTACATCAAACAAATCCTTCTTAATTTCAAAACTCAAAAAGACCACAACACAATACTGGGTTACTTTAACACATCTCTCTCACCACTGGATAGATCTTCCAAACAAAAACTAAACAAAGAAACTATAGAAATAAAAAATACCACCAAAAATTTAGACTTAATGGATGTATGTAGAGTATTTCATCCATCATCGAGTGAATATACTTTCTTCTCAGCAGCACATGGTCCTTCTCTAAAATAGATGATATCTAATGTCACAAAGCAACTTTTAGCAAATTTTTTAAAAAGAAAAAGAAAAGGAAATACTACCCTACATTCTATCAGATCATAATGGAATAAAACTAGAAATCAATGATAAAATTAAAAATAGAAGCTACTCCAACATCTAGAGATTAAATAACATGCTATTTAATGATGAATGGCTAGCAGAAGAAATTAGGGAGGAAGTTAAAAAATACTTAGAGGTAAATGAGAACACTGATACAAAATATCAAAATCTCTGGGATATTATGAAGGTAGTGCTAAAAGGAAAGTTCATTGCATTGAGCTCATTCATTAAAAGAATAAAGTCAACAAATAAATGACCTAACATTACATTTTGAAGCCCTATAAAAAGAAGAGCAAATCAACACCAAAAGAAGTAGAAGACAGGAAACAATTAAAATCAATGAAATTGAAACAATAAAATTCAAAAAATTCAAAAAAATTCAAAAAATTGACAAAACAAAATGTTGGTTCTTTGGAAAAAATAAATGAAGTAGATAAACCCTTAGCCACACTAACAAAGAGAAAGAGAAAGAAAATTCAAATTACTAAAATTTGTGATGAAAAAGGAAATATCACAACAGATACTACTGAAATACAGAAGATAATTAGAAACTATTTTGAAAATTTATACTCAAATAAAATAGAAAGTCTCAAAGACATAAACAAATTTCTAGAGACATATGATCTGCCTAAACTGAATCAGGAGGACATACACAACTTAATTCAATTTGAAGCCATGAAGCAGAAGACGCCGCCAAAAGCCAAAATCAAGAAAAGCCCAGGACAAGATGGATTCTCAGTCAAGTTCTACAAGACCTTCAAAGAAGAATTAACGCCAATACTCAAATTATTCCATGAGATAGAAAAAGAGGGAACCCATCTAAACTCATTCCATGAGGTAGTATTACCCTGATACCAAAATCAGACAAAAACACATCAAGGAAAGAAAACCTCAGGCAAACATCCCTGTTGACATAGATGCAAAAATTCTCAATAAAATTCTGGCTAATCACATCCAAAAACATATTTAAAAGATAGTGCACCACGATCAAGTGGGCTTCATCCCAGAAATGCAAGGTTGATTCAACATATAGAAATCAATAAATGTAATTCATCTCATAAACAGACTTAAACACAAGAATCATATGATTGTTTCAATAGATGTAGAAAAAGTATTTGACAAAATAGAACATCTCTTCATGAGCAAAACACTAGAAAAACTGTAGGTAGTGGGAACATACCTCAGCATTGTAAAAGCTATCTATGATAAGCCCAATACCACATAATTCCAAATGGAGAAAAATTGAAACCATTCCCTCTAAAAACTGTAACAAGACAGGGATGCTCTCTTTCATCACTTCTATTCAACATAGTCCTTGAAACTCTTGCCAGAGCAATCAGACAAGACAGAAGACTGAAAGGGTATGAATAGGAAAAGAAAAACTCAAACTATCACTATTTGTTGATGACATGATTCTATATTTAGAAGATCCAAAAAATCCCACAAGAAAACTTCTAGAATTCATAAATAAATTCAGAAAAGTAGCAGAATATAAAATCAATACCCATAAATCAAATGCATCTCTATACATCAGTGATGAATCCAGTAAAAGAGAAATTAGGAAAACTACCCAATTCATGATAGCCTCAAAAACAAACAAATAAACAAAACCCTTGGGAATCAATCTAACAAAAGACAAGAGACCTCTACAATGAAAACTATAGCTGGGCGTGGTGGTGCACACCTGTAATCCCAGCACTTGGGAGGCTGAGGCAGGAGGATCACGAGTTCAAAGCCAGCCTCAGCAACTTAGCGAGGCCCTAAGCAACTCAGTGAGACCCTGTCTCTAAATAAAATACAAAATAGGACTGGGGATGTGGCTCAGTGGTGGAATGCCCCTGGGTTCAATCCCCAGTACCAAAAAAAGCAACAACAACAACAAAAAGAAAACTATAGAACACTAACGAAAGAAATTGAAGAAGACCCTAGAAGAAGGAGATCTCCCATGCTCTTAAATAGGCAAAATTAATTTTGTCAAAATGTCCATACTACCAGAACTGTTATACAGATTTAATGCAATTCCTATCAAAATCCCAATGACATTCTTCATAGAACTAGAAAAAACAACCTTGAAATTCATTTGGTATAAATAAGAAACAGAATAGCCTAAGCAATCCTTAGCAAGAAGAGTGAAGCAGGAGGCATCGCAATATCAGTCCTTAAACTATACTACAGAGCCATAGTAACAAAAACTGCATGGTATTGGCACCAAAATAGACATATAGACCAATGGCACAGAATAGAAGACACAGAGATGAACCCACATAAATATGGTTATCTCAAACTAGACAAAGGCACCATAAACATATACTGGAGAAGAGAGAGCCTCTTTAACAAATGGTGCTGGGAAAAATGTAAATCCATATGTAGCAAAATGAAATTAAGTCTCTATCTCTCACCCTACACAAAAAAATCAACTCAAAGTGGATCAAAGACTTAGACACTAGAACAGAGACTCTGTGCCTAATACAAGAAAAAGTAGGCCCAAATCTTCACCATGTCAGCTTAGGACCTGATCTCCTCAAAAAGACTCCTAAAAAACAGGAAGAAAAATCAAAAATCAATAAGTGGGATGGATTCAAACTAAAAAGCTTCTTCTCTGCAAAGGAAACAATCAATAATGTGAAGAAAGAGCCTAATAATGGGAGAAAATCTTCACCACATGCACTTCAGATTAGGCATTAATCTCTAGGATATAAAGAACTAAAAAATTTAACACCAAAAGTACAAATAACCCAGTCAATAAATGGACTAAGGAACTGAGCAGGCATTTCACAGAAGAAGAAATACAATCAGTCAACAAACATATGAAAAAATGTTCAACATGTATAGCAGTTAGAGAAATGCAAATCAAAACTAATCTAAGATTTCTTCTCACTCTAGTCAAAATGGTAATTATCAAGAATATCAGCAATAAAAAGTGTTGGCAAGGATATGGGGGGAAAATACACTCAAATGTTGCTGGTGGGACTGCAAATTGTTGCAACCTCTCTGGAAAGCAGTATGGAGATTCCTCAGAAAACTTGGAATGGAACCACTATTTGACCCAGCTATCAGCTATCTCACTCCTTGATTTATACTCAAAGGACTTGAAATCAGCATACTACAGTGACACAGTCACATCAATATTTATAGCAGCTCAATTCACAATAGCTAAACTATGAAACCAACCTAGGTGCCCTTCAACAGATGAATGGATAAAGAAAATGTGGTACATATTCACAATGGAATATTTCTCAACCTTAAAGAAGACTGAAATTATGGCATTTGCTGGTAAATGGATGGAGGTGGAGAATATCATGCTAAGCGAAATAAGCCAATCCCAAGAAATAAAGGCTAAATGTTTTCTCTGATAAGGAGATGCTGATCCATAATGGGGAGGCAGTGGGGAAGAATGAAGGAATTTTGAATTGGGCAGAGGGGAGTAAGGAGAGGAGAGGGGTGCCAAGGGTAGGAAGGACAGTGGAATGAGATCCACATTATTACCCTATATACCCTATGATTACATACTGGTGTGATTCTGTGCCATGTACTGCCAGAGGAATGAGAAATTGTGCTCCATTTGTGTGCAATGTGTCAAAAGGTATTCTATTGTCATGTATAATCAGTTCAAATTTTAAAATAAATAAATAATATTAATTCATTGTATATTAATTCAACTAAGAATTTTAAAATTTTAATTCATTCATTTAAAATTATTTTCACTACTTATTAAGGGATTTAATTGTTGTTGTTGTTGTTGTTGTTGTTGTTGTTATTCCTAGGGCCTTGCATATGCTAGGCCCATGCTTGGCCCATGCTCTACCACTCAGCAGTATCCCCAGACCTTTTTATATTTTATTTTAAGATAACATCTCACTAAGTTATCCATGCTGGCCAGGTGCTTGCAATCTTCCTGCCTCAGCTCCCTGAGTTGCTGGGATTACAGGATCTAGATTTCTCTTTCTTCTTTAAATAAATAATGTGTGCATGTGTGTGTGTGCGCACGCACCTATATACACACAGGGGTTAGAACCAAGGGCCCTGCACATTCTAGGCAAGCATTCCACTAAGCCATATCACCAGCCCTTAGTATTCATTTTTTGAGGATCTATTACATGTACAGTTCCATAGTAGATATTTGGAGATTTTTAGAGACCTTAAATTAGTATTATATAAGAATTTTTTAAAGAGCTAAATCCTATCTATAAAACAAATAGTACATAATCAAATTTTATAGCATATGGTAGACACAATCAAAAAAAGTCATGAAAAGGAGCCATTAGTAAACAAAATAAATTAAGTGGAACTTAAATATTTTATAACTTGGCAAACTGACCTATCAGTTGAACAGCCTATAAGGGACATATTTGTTGCTTCAAGTTGCTAAGTGTTAGGGTAATTTGTTACACGACTATATATAATGAGTTCTGATTTTAGATACGGGATAATATGGGCTTTTCCATATAATGTTTTGTTATACAAAATATTTTTTGCCCCTCCCTGAAGAACAATTGCACTTCCTACCTTTTTCACCTCAGGCTTCCATGTGCGGCTTATAATGTTCTACATCCCCATGCTGGTGAATTAAGGAGATGGCACATGACTTACTTCGACATGTTAGTGCAGGTGCAGCCAACCCACAATGATATTGTACCATAAGTGAAAAATGTACCTTTAATAAGCCATTGAAAGTTGTGTGAATATGGCAAAAAACTATACTGGGAAGTTTGGAGTCATTTGTTACAACAAAATAATGGACCACAAACCACTGAACTTTGAATAGTTGGAAAAGAGATTATTCCAAGGGGGCATAAAATAGTATAAGCAAAGGTAAGGAAGCTGGGCACTGCACAAGGCACCGCCCCCTATGGGATATTAAAGGCACTGGTCTAACTATAATAGAATGTCTATTTTGAGTCTTTGTGAGTTGTGGGTGACTAGGCTGGATAGGTAGGGCTAGATCACATGGTCTTGAATATCAGGATACATGATGTAGAGATTGTCCCAAAATGTCTTTTTGCTGAAGGGCCTGTGCATAAACAGTAGGGAAGTTGGCCTTAAACTTCATAAGTCAAGGCTAGTCAAATTTGAACTTGATGATTCACAACACCCAAATACAGCAGGAATTATTTCCTAACAGTCATGGCCTTCAGAAAATGACAGTCCAGGACTGGACATGGATATGGAGGGCTTATCACTCGAAGTTGGCCATGCCTGCCTCCTTGGGCAGGCAGCTGCTGCTTGCTCTTTTATCAACAGTGAACTTCACCTAAAACTTCAGACAAATCTGAGAATGGGATCAGATCATTTTAGGCATAGAAAAGAGGAAAAATAATTGCTGTTTTTCTATTTTAAAAGCAAATCTATAGTCTAGTACTTTAAACTCTCATGGCAGCTGAATTCTACAAGATAACAATTTGACTTAAAATAGGGAAACTACTCAAAGCATTACAAATCTAGGAATCGGATTTCCTAAAGGAATCAAGAAGAAAGTAAAGTAGTTTGAAAATATGTTTCATTGTTATGGACAGAACAGAGCAGTGCATGAAAACAAAATAAAACAAACGGAGGAGAAAAGAGATCGCCTTAGAATAATGGTAAACATCTGATTCAAGCACAAACTTTTGACAGGCATGAAAAGAGAAAGAGATCCCAAAGGCCAAGCACAGGAAATACCTTCAAGTGTAGCTACTCTTAAAAAGGTTGTTATAAAAGGGGAAAATAATTTGTTGTAAAGTCAAAAACAGTAACTGGTGCCCAGTGATATTTAACAGAGAAATAAAGATAAGATACGGAGAGCAGACTTAGAATAATCCTCCAGAGAAGCTAGACTCCTGAACACTGTGAAGAGGTAGTATTTAAGCTATAGATAAATTTATAGTAAGGCCAACTGGGAAATTTCTTGGGCAGACAGGATAAATAGTGCACATCAAAACTGGACAAATTGGAGAGGAAAACTGTATAAAATGCTAAAAAAAAAAAAGTATTGGGTGAAATCTAAAAATTTATGATCCTCAGATTAAGGGAATCCAAAGGCAAGGTCAATTACCTTATAGGAACTGAACATAATAATAACAAATTAAGGATCCAGACCTAAATTAGATGAGATTGTGGGAGAATATATCATTGGTAGGATTATTTAACTCAGGGAAGTAAGAATGAGTAAGTTTGACTTGAACAAAGGATGCTATGGATAAACTTAAAACTTATTGACTTGTGTTTCTCACTATAAGACATTTTGCAAGAAAAATACAAGTACAGACAAGAAAGCAAAGTTAAAAAAAAAAGTACTCAACTGCAACAAATAATGCTACCTGCAAGCTTATTGCAGAAGTGAACTTTTCTGAAAGGAACAGCATTACCACAAAGGTAACCCTAAATATTGAAGAAAAAGAGGTGTCAGACAAAAGAGGTATTAACTAAAGAGCAGAAGCATTCAAATGTGGGGGAAAGACCATGTCTTCAGGAGGAAATAGCAGTGATGGCAGTCCTCACGGAGTCCCTTAGAACCTGAGCCTCAAACATGAATAGCTGCTTCAGTTCAAAAGGTACCAAAAGTTGGAGTTGGATTATCCAAGTGGAAATGATGTGGAGATGAGAGGGAAGCTGTGCTCGTGAAGTTAAGTTTCTTGGGCTTAAACAATTCCATAGGGAGAGGCCTTTACAGCAGCCATGAGAACCCACAATTGAAAATGACATTCCTAAAATGAGGTGGATGCTATGCTATCAGGAAAGTACCCTCAATTCAATATGGAGTCTAGAAGCTGTGACTGAGAGGGGAAAAAAAAACAAACATTAAGATGTTTGGAATACTTTACAAAGGAAAAGAATGGTGCCTCACATAAGTCTTTATGACTAGTGCTGCCACCAATGCAAACTTTCCATTTTCTTAATTTGTTCTTATTAGTTATACATGACAGTAGAATGTATTTTAACATATTATACATATTTGGAATATAACTTCCCATTCTTCTGGCTGTACATGATGTGGAAATGCACTAGTTGTGAATTCGTATTTGCATAGAGGAAAGTAAGGTCTGATTCATTCTACTATCTATCCTATTCCCATTTCCCCTCCCTTCCTTTTGTTCCCATTTATCTAATCTAAAGTACTTCTATTCTTCACTATTCATCCCCTTATTGTGAATTAGCATCTGCATATCAGAGAGAACATTCAGCCTTTGGATTTTTGGGATTGGCTTATTTCACTGTTATGATTTGGATGGGAGATGTCCCCCCAAAGGTCACATGTGAGAAAATGCAGGAAGGTTCAGAGGAGAACCCAATCAGTGAATTAATCCCAGATGGGAATTGGGGCATGGCTTTGGGGCACATATTTTTTTTATCTGGAGAGTGGAGACTCTGTTTCTTGATGATGCAAACTGCTTTCCTCTGCCACGCTCTTCCGCCATGATGTTCTGCCTCAGCTCAAGCCCCAAGGAATGGAGCCGGCCTTCTATGAACTAAGACTTCTGAAACCGTAAGCCCTCAAATAAATCTTTTCTTCTCTATAATTGTGCTGGTCTTATCATTTGGTCACAGCTAAGAAAAGCTGACTAACACATTCACTTAGCATGATATTCTCCAGTTCTATCCATTTACCGGCAAATGCCATAATTTCATTCTTCTTTATGGCTGAGTAATAATATTCCATTTTCTTTATTCATTCATCTGTGGAAGGGCCCCTAGGCTGGTTCCACAGCTTGGTTATTGTGAATTGAGCTGCTATAAACATTGATGTGACTGTGTCACTGTAGTATGCTGATTTTAAGTCCTTTGGGTATAAACAGAAGTGGGATACCTGGGTCAAATGGTGACCCAAAATACTTCCAAGTATTGCAAGAATAAAACACTCTTAAAAAAAAAATATATATATATATATATACATATTAGAAAAAAAAACACAGTACTCTGTGAGAATGACACAGCTATTTTATATAATGCTTACCAAGTGTCAGGCTCTAGTTTTAAGGACTTTACATGTAATTCACTTAATCCTTGCAACAACATATAAAGGTAAATAATATAATCCTTATATTATAGTTAAGGAAACTGATTCTCAACGAAACTACATAACCTCTCCAAAGTCATCACAGTGGCATAACTGAAATTTGAACTCTGATTCCAAAATCAGAGCACTTAGCCAACATTTATTACAGCCTCTTTGAGACAAGAGACAGTATGAACTGGTCAATTTTTCCCTCAAGATACTGTAAATACATGATGCCATAATTAAGCATTAGAGATTACCTTCCAACAAGTTATGCCAGAGGTCACAGACTCTGATCAACAGCATAGACTGGATGACATCTTGCAAAGACTGACAAGAAGTATGTCTTCTCTTTTCTACCTTCCTTAACATAGTTTGTGCTGTGTTCCTTGGGTCTGGATTATGCCAAATGTAGGATCATGGAAACATTTTGTGTGAAATGCCACATTTGCTTCTACCGGCTTCTGTTTGAAATGTTGTGTGTATGGTGTTGATGTTGCAATAATTGTTTTATTTGTTTGGACATAAGGCCCATGAAAAAGTTGGGTAGACCTAATTCAACTTCTGAGGTCCTGTGGGATGACACCCACTCCAGGAGCCCAGACAACAGCTGCTGGAGGAATTCCAGCTCAAATCAAGCATCCAGAAGCCATCTGGCTGACACTGAGAAAAATAAACATTAAGAAGGACTTCAAATTCTTTGCACTTTAACTAGAGGTGTTTGAACTTTTTAAGATTTTAATAAAAATCTCACAAAGGTATGATTACTTGATTTCGGATTTACTTCTGTGTAAATACTGCGTAAATACTACGTAAACACTTAAATACTTCAGATTTCAATTTTCTTGGGATTTTAATCTTTGAATTTTAATATCTCTACAAAAGTATGAGTTAACATTTAAATTCAGAGTATCTTTATGTTATTGGAATGTTATAAATGAAATATGCTAATCCTGTATTTCATTTCATTACAGAATCTCTAAAGAACTTATCAGAAAATAAAGAGCTATATAGCTATTTTTGGACAGAGTTGCTGGACATAATTTGGGCAAGGAAATTAAATGGGAAGTAAATATTCAGGGTGATACACAATGGTCTTGGAGCTGACTTAATTAATGTACCATTATATCTCATTTCAGAACCACTGGGGTAAATTTTATACTACCTTCTATGATCTAGAAGAATCCACAAAAGAGCAGGATGTGGTTATTGGAATGACAGTCTCATAAGGGTCCTAGTAGACCCCAAGAGGGAGAGTGACTCAACTGGTTCTCCCCATAAGAAAAAAGTTAAGAGATCAAAAGTTAGGAGATCAAAAGTTGGAAAAATAAGGAAGTGAAGAGATCAAAAGTTGGGAAATGTTAGGAAGAATGGGAGTGTTATTAAACAACTCCTTCAAAAATGGGACACTCTCTACATTATTTTTGCCACTATTAAATGCTTCTATAACATCAAATAGCTTCATATGATTAGTAAACAGGGGAATGATGGCAGAATGATATGGAAGTTTGACTGGCAAATATATGCTTTTTCCCAAGCAATCAAAGTCAAAAAGAGTAGAAGTAGATTTCTATTCTTTAGCAGAAAAGAAAAAAGCCCTTAACTTGATTGCTCACTGGAGTTCCCAGCTCAGAGAGGTGCACCCCTGGCCTTACAAGACTCTCTGTAGGAGTGTCACTTCCTTCTGAGCCTTCCTTCAAAGAAGCCCCACTGGCTCCAACCTCCTTTTCACTTTCATCTGCATTGTCTCATTCTCCACTGTTTTTGTGCAGCACTAACATCCTCTGAAGCAGACATTCTGAGATGCCTGCCGAGGCTGTTTACATTATCTCTTAAGTTAATAATTATTCTTTTAGCTACTGTTCTGGTTTTAAAGGTGCATAGAATTTGAACAGTCTTCCCAGCCCCATTTCCCCCATACCTCCGCTATTTGGTGGGGGTGATAGGGGTGTGATTTTGCAGAATGCATCATTAGTGCACACATTATGTATTAGCATGTTGGCTATAGGAATCTGATATCTACACAATAGCTGGTTCCCTTCTATTCTTGAAAGGACAGATCTATACAGGAATCATAACAAAAGAACTTTCTCCCATGTAACAATATAAATTGCTTTACCAAAATCATGTATGGTTTAGATATCTAAATACAGAAGCAATTTGCAAATCCTATGGACTATTTTAAGGTTTTACTGGACTTGACAAAGTAAAAGCAGCTTAATAATGAGGAAAAATGTGCTCATTTCTTGTAGTGTGGGAGGAAATATTGGAAGTGTATCTAATTCCCAAAAAGAAGTAACAGAAGAAAAAAAATCACCTTTTTTGTGTGGATCTGTTGCTTTTAGTTCTTGGTACAATTACGCTTCTAATTTGTGCTCACAAATTAAAAATAATTGGTTTGACCTTAACATTAGACATTATTAAATGACTTTTTCTCATCTGATATGAGGCAAGCAAAAAACCCAAGTCATATACCAAATCAAAAGAGTATCGGTATTTAAATTAAAAGATAACTCATCCAACATTTTACCTTTCCTAAGTTGAGGTTCAGAAGACAATTGAACATAAAAGTTTAGAGGCTCTGATCATTTGCTGCACAATATCAAAATAACAAAGCAAAAGAAATTTTAAAACCTAATATTAAGTGATGAGGGTGCTACGGACTGGAAGTTCCTCCAATAGGATTAGCTTCTTTAAATATTTTAAGTCCAGTGAACTTGTAATGCTTCCACATGTTAGTAACTGCATAGGCTAATTTCAACTGGCATAAGCTTTTATAAGTATGCAAAAACACAGGGCAAGGCATGCATTAAAATGTGATAATAGCACACTTCTGGGACACGTGAAGCATGAGGCATGAATCTGAATGCCTCTGGCGCCCATGAAGTATCACGCCTCAGAGTCAGTGCTTTTCTGTTTTGATAAGTAATTCTGTGATACCATATTTGGAAGGGGGAAAGCCAGCTTTATAAATATGAATCTTACATCTTAACCAAGGTTGTATAGTTAAATTCTAGCAGTTTTCAAATACAATTTTTAAATTCCAGGTGAGCTGGAAATAATTTAAAGCCAGATAGGGTTATAAGAAAACATATTGGTTATTTTTTATTAATGTAAGTGTAGGAGTAAAATATTATTGATCATAAAAACAACTAGCCAGAATGATAGAAGAAGAGACACGAAGGAAAGGAAGAAATCAACTTTAATAATATTCTTACCACTCAAAAAAATGAACATAAGGAAGGATTCCTTGTGTTACACATATATTACAGGTAAATAACATTTTCAGATGAATATTCTTAATAAAATGAAAACTAAATATGATATGTAAGCATTAAGATGTACATGTATGAATATACCACTGTGAATTTCACCTTTTATGTATATCTATAAAGCACCAATTTAAAAGCAAAATAAGTAAATAGAAGGAAGACCTGCAGGCTAGAGGAAGGGGAACAGGAGGAGGAGAGAGGAAGAAGAAGTACTGGGGACTGAAATGGAGCAAAATTATATTCCATGCAGGCATGATTCTGTCAAAACAAGCTCCAAAACTCTATCTAACTATAATGTACTCATAATATTTTTAAATGACTAAGAAAAAATATATTTACTTGCTAAGCACATACACACATAATCCCTTGCCAAAAAGATGGAAGTTATAAACAATAAGTATCGAAATGTCACAGTTATCATTCATTAAGTATTAATTAAGGAAAACAAATCAGGGGCATAGCCTACTTTTATATAGTACAAGAGAAGAAATTGGAAACAAATGAAAGTATGTGGTATAGCCACATCCCCAAATCATCATAGTTGACTGGTCCTAACCTTGCAGTTAAAGACATGTTATTTAATATTTCAACTCTCCTCAGGCATGGATTTAAAGTTTAAATGAAGTGATGGGACTATCCTATAGCACATACAAACTCAAAAATGTGGAATTCATGGTATTTTTGTTTTTAGGGAGTAGAAAACAGTGTCGTTAGAGATATCATATGGAAATGTCACCTTCTGACAAAGACATACAATGAAAGTGCTTTAAAGCACATGACATAACTTTTAAATAACCTCTAGAAGTTGACCAAAACATTTAAAAAACTTAATATGAGCATCCTATAGCACAATTTCTCTTTAGAAAGCTGTATCCCATAGAATTTGGCTGTCAAATTGTGGGAATGCAGCAATTCCTTTTGCTTTCTTAGTTATGGCTTACTAAGGTTAAAATTCTCATCAGTGTTTTTTTAAAAAATTCAAATTCGTGCCAAAATAAAAGATTCTTAAAACCTTAGTGCCCTATAAGAATACCATATTTATCCATGTCAAAACTAAAATGTTTTATTATGTCTGTTTTTCTTTTAAATGTTTAAAGTCAAACCAAAATTGTATAAATACCTTTCAAAATATTACCTTATAGTTTACTTAAAACTTACTTTTGGAAATATCTTCAATTTTCCTGCCATACATATCATAAAGACATCTTGCTGGTGAGTCTAGATTCATTCTCATTGTGCAGGTATCTAAAACCTACACAGGAAAAAAAATCTATAAGTAATTTATTACAGTAAGCTCTGGTTAAATTGAATACACAGTTATAGTTTTTTCTATGCTATAAAGCTATTAAAATTATATTGTAAAATAAAATCTGATGATAAATAAAATGCATCCAAAGTATGAAATTTAAAAAGGAGTTATAAAATAGTCAGGTACTAATTGTACTTTAAAAATACACAAATATTAATAAGAAAGAAAAATTAAGAGTCATTCAACAAATATTAAAATAGAGATTACTATTTAATAAATACAACTGTAGAACTCTAAAAGCTTTATATTATTCTTGCTACTTCCTATATATTCTATATTTCTATATTTTCCATTTACAAAGAGGGGATTTTTTTTTCAAATTCAATTTTAAGGTACTTTCTTTAGCTTTTAAATTCTTTCTACGAACTTGTTCAAGCAGATCATCTAAGCTCACTCTATTCATTCTTCCTCATTTCATGGATAACTTTTGTTAAATATAGCTTACAAAATACTAATTCTGGGTGAATTTCACCCTTAACTCCCTGTGCACATACTAAGAAACTTGTTGCTGGAGAAAATCACATGACTGAAGACATGAGCATTAATTTTATTCATCATTAACCTCCATGGTCCCTCAATATTACTCAGTCACTTCTGTTATAATTCTTTAGTCAAATGTTTTTCCTACTTTCCACACTGAGCATTTCCAAACATCTCTAATCCAGTATCTCTACCTTCTTTCATTTCTTTTTCAGCAGAGAGTATGATCAGAGAGAAAATTGAAGCTTCATCTTCCTGATATTAAAGCTACAAGGCTACCTACTTACGCACCCATCCTCTCTTTTTACCTCTAGTTATATTACAAGGGGTCCCCACTCTTATCTAATGGCAATATTCTATTTTATTTTCAATTATGTTTGCACTGATTTTAAAGTAGTGTAAATTATCCATGATTTCTTCTCTCTCGTTTATATTCAAACACTCTAACTAGATTTTTTCCAACTGACCTTCAAACATAATCAAATCTTTCCTATATAAAAATCAAATTCCCTCCTTTACCCCACATTTCCCTCTAGCTACTCTACCTCTTCCCAGTGAAATGTTTTTAAAGAGTTGTCCATGCATACTCTTTCCATTTCCTTTCTTCCCACTCTTTCTCAGAACAAAAGTCTGGCTTTCTTGCCATCATTTTACTGAAATAATTCTAACAAAGATTACCAATGTCTACCACATTGATAAATCCAAGAAACTTTTCTTAATTCTCATTTCGTTTGAACTTTGAGCAAATGTTCAAATGAACATTTTCTATTTCTTTACTCATTTTCCTTGAATTCTGAGATAAAAGAATGCACTAATCCTTCTCTTGCGTTTTTTCTGTCCTCTTTGTAGACTCATGCCCTCCATTCATTCACTAGAACTGCTCAAGTCCTAGACCTTTTTCTTCTTTGCTCTACTTTCTCTCTTAAGGTGATCTAAAATGAGCCCCAAGGTTTCATCTTCCACTTACGTACTGACGACTCCCAAATTAACATATCCACTCCCAGGGTTCTTCTAACTCCACACTATGTAATACCTACTCAATATTTCCACTTCAACAGATTAAAGATGCTTCAGTATGAATATGTACAATATTCAGTTCCTATTTCTTCTCCTCCTGGCCTAGTACTCTTCTAGCATCCAAATGAGAAAATCAGAAACTTCAAATCTGTCATTAGTACCCTTAACAGTTCATTGTCAGGGCTTGCTGATTTTGTCATCTAAAAATCCTACCAATCCATATACTTTTCTCCATCTCCACTACTCTATCCTATTCCAAGCTATTACCTCCTGTAGGTAGGATTCCTGTAGTTAGCTAACAGTCCCCCTACATGTGCTCTTGCTTACTCAACTTATTCTCCACCAATCACTCAAGTCACCTATTCAAAACCATAAATTTGGTTACACTCCATAACACTCCTAAATAAAACACATTACATGATTTATCATTACTCTCAGAGGAAAAGACAGTAAAAATCTGCGACCTTTCTTATAAAGCCACTCTCCCCTTGATATACCGAACTCTCAATCCCTGGAATTCATCCTGTCCACTCTTGACATGGAGCCTTTTTGTATGCTGTGCTTTTTATTTGAAATGTTTCCCCATCCTCACTATCCCACATGGGTTCCTGTATAAGTCCTGTTTATCTTTTCTCAGAAGGCTTCCCAACACCACCTATTCCACATTTTTTAAAATTTATTTATTTTGATTCATTGAACACAAATGGAGTACAGATATTATTTCTCTGGTAGTACACAAAGTAGAGTGCACACCATCTGTGCATTCATACATGTACACAGGGTAATAAAGATTGCCTCATTTTGTTATTATTCTTACCACCCACCACCCCAATCCCACTCCTCTTTTCTCTCTATGCAATCTATCCTTCCTCCATTCTTATCCCCTTCCACCCTGCATTATGCATCATCATTCACTTATCAGAGAGATCATTCGGCCTTTGGATTTTTGGGACTGGCTAATAACACTTAGCATGACAGTCCCCCACATAATCTATTTACCTGCAAATGCCATAATTTTATTCTTCATTATGGCTGAGTAATATTCCATTGTGCATATATACCACAGTTTCTTTATCCATTCATCTATTGAAGGGCATCTAGGTTGGTTCCATTATCAAGCTATTGTGAATTGAGCACCTATGAATATTGATGTGGCTGCATCACTGCAGTAATATGATTTTAAGTCCTTTGGGTATAGGCCAAGGAGTGGGATAGCTGGGTCAAATGGTGGATCCATTCCAAGTTTTCTAAGGAATCTCCACACCACTTTCCAGAGTGACTGCACTAACTTGCAATCCCACCAGCAATGTATGAGTGTACCCTTTCCCCCATATCCTCGCCAACACCTGTTGTTGCCTGTACTCTTAATAAAAGACATTTTAATTGGGGTGAGATGAAATCTTAAGGTGGTTTTGACTTGCATTTCTCTTATAACTAGGGATGTTGAACATTTTTTCCTAAATCTGTTGATTGCTTCAGGGTCTTCCTCTGTAAAGTGTCTGCCTATTTCCTTGACCCATTTGTTGATTGGGTTATTAGTGTTCTTGGTGTAAAGATTTTTGAGTACTTTGTAAATTCTGGAGATTAGTGCTCTATATGAAGTGTGTGTGTGGCAAAGATCTCCCACTCTGAAGGCTCTCTCTTCACATTGCTGATTGTTTCCTTTGCTGAGAAAAAGCTTTTTAGTTTGACTCTATCTCTATCATTGATTCCTGCTTTTATTTCTTGCACTTTGGGAGCCATGTTAAGGAAATCTGGTCCTAGGCCAACATGATGAAGATTTGCACCTCTTTTCTCTTCTTTTAGGTGCAGGGTCTCTGGTCTAATTCCTAGGTCCTTGATCCATTTTGAGTTGAGTTTTGTACAGGGTGAGAGATATGGGTGTAGTTTCATTTTGCTGCATATGGATATCCAGATTTTCCAGCACCATTTGTTGAAGAGGCTATCTTTTCTCCATTGTATGTTTTTGACTCCTTTGTCAAGTATGATATACCTGTATTTATGTGGGTTTGGTTCTGTGTCCTCTATTCTGTACCATTGATCTACCTGTCTATTTTGGTGCCAATACCAAGCTGTTTTTGTTATTATTGCTCTGAGTATATTTGAAATTCTGGTATTGTAATACCCCCGGCTTTGCTCTTCTTGCTAAGAATTGTTTTAGCTATTCTGGGTCTCTTATTCCTCCAAATGAATTTCATGATTGCTTGCTCTATTTCTGTGAGGTCCATCGTTGGGCTTTTAATTGGAATTGCATTGAATTTGTATAGCGCTTTTGGTAGTATGGCCATTTTGACTATATTAATTCTGCCTATCCAAGAACATGGGAGATCTTTCCATCTTCTCAGACTTTCTTTAATTTCTTTCTTTAGTGTTCTGTAGTTCTCATTGTAGAGGTCTTTCACCTCTTTTGTTAGATTGATTCCCAAGTATTTTATTTTTCTTGAGGCTATTGTGAATGGTATAATTTTCCTAATTTCTCTCTCAGAGGATGCATCACTTATGAATAAAAATGCATTAGATTTATGAGCATTAATTTTATATCCTGCTACTTTACTGAATTCATTTATGAGTTCCGGAAGTTTTCTGGTGGAATTTTTAGGCTCTCCTGAATAGAGAATCATGTCATCAGCAAATAGAGATAGTTTGAGCTCTTCTTTTCCTATTCATATCCCTCTAATTTCTTTGGTCTGTCTAATTGCTCTGGCTAGAGTTTCAAGGACAATGTTGAATAGAAGTGGCGAAAGAGGGCATCCCTGCCTTGTTCCAGTTCTCAGGGGGAATGCTTTCAATTTTTCTCCATTTAGAATGATGTTAGCTGTGGGCTTAGCATAGATAGCCTTTACAATGTAAAGGCCAAAATTATTTAGATGGGATAGAATTAGTAGATTAGTAGGAATGTTCCTACTATCCCTATTTTTTTCTTGTGTTTTGAGCATGAAGGGGTGCTGTATTTTATCAAATGCTTTTTCTGCATCTATTGAAATAATCATGTGGTTCTTGACTTTAAGTCTGCTCATGTGATGGATTACATTTATTGATTTCTGGATGTTGAACCAACCTTGCATCCCCAGGATGAAACCCACTTGATCATGATGCACTATCTTTTTAATATGCTTTTGTATGCGATTTGCTAAATTTTGTTAAGAATTTTTGCATGTATGTTCATTAGGGATATTGGTCTGAAATTTTCTTTCCTTGATGTGTCCTTCTCTGGTTTTGGTATCAGGGTGACATTAGCTTCATAGAATGAGTTTGGAAGGGTTCCCTCCTCCTCTATTTCATGAAATACTTTGAGGAGTATTGGAATGAGCTCTTCTTTGAAGGTCTTGTAGAACTTGGCTGTAAATCCATCTGGTCCTGGACTTTTCTTTGTTGGTAGGCTTTTGATGGCTTCTTCTATTTCATTGCTTGAAATTGACCTATTTAAGTTGTGTATGTCCTCCAGATTCAGTTGGGTGGCTCATATGCCTCATATGCCTCTAGGAACCCGTTGATTTCTTCCAGGTTTTCTATTTTGTTGCAGTATAAATTTTCAAAATAACTTCTAATTATGTTTTGTATTTCAATTGTTTCTGTTGTAATATTTCCATTTCCATCACGAATTTTAGTAATTTGGATTTTCTCTCTCCTTTTCGTTAGTGTGGCTAAGGGTTTATCTATTTTGTTTATTTTTTCAAAGAACCAATTTTTTGTTTTGTTAGTTTTTTTAATTGTTTCTTTTGTTTCAATTTCATCGATTTCCCCTCTGATTTTAATTATTTCCTGTCTTCTACTACTTTTGGCAATGATCTGTTCTTTTTCTAGGGCTTTGAGCTGTAATGTGAGGTCATTTATTTGTTTACTTTTCATTCTTTTATGGAATGTGCTCCATGTAATGAATGTTCCTCTTAGCTCTGCTTTCATAGTATCCCAGAGATTTTGATATGTTGTATCATTGTTCTCGTTAATCTCCAAGAATTTTTTTTATTTCTCCCCCGATGTCTTCTGTTATCCATGCATCATTCAACAGCATATTATTTAATCTCCAGGTGTTGGAGTAGTTTCTGTTTTTATTTTTATTTATTTATTTAATTTAATTTTTTGATTCATTGAACACAAATGGAGTACAGCAATTGTTTTTCTGGTTGTACACAAAGTAGAGTCACCCCATCTGTGCGTTCATACATGTACACAGGGCAATGATGTCTGTCACACATACTCTTATTATTCTTACCCCCCAACCTCAACCCCATCCCTCCCTTCCCTCTATGCTCTCTATCCTTTCTCCATTCTTGCCATCATTCCACCCCACATTATGCATCATCATTCACTTATCAGAGAGACCATTCGGCCTTTGGATTTTGGGGATTGGCTAGTCTCACTTAGCATAATAGTCTCCAACATCATCCATTTACCTACAAATGCCATAATTTTATTCTTCTTTATGGCTGAGTAATATTCCATTGTGTACATATCTAATTTCATTCCATTATGATCTGATATAATACAAGGTAGTATCTCTATCTTTTTCTACTTGATAAGAGTAGCTTTGTGGCATAATATAGGTCTATTTTAGAAAAGGATCCGTGTGCTGCTGAGAAGAAAGTGTATTCACTTCTTGATGGATGGAATATTCTATATATGTCTGTTAAGTCTAAATTAGTGATCGTGTTATTGAGTTCTATGGTTTCTTTGTTCAGTTTTTGCTTGGAAGATCTCTCCAACAGTGAGAGGGGTGTGTTAAAGTCACCCAGTATTATTGTGTTTTTGTCTATTTGGTTCCTGGAGTTGAGAAGGATTTGATTGACATATATGGATGTGCTGTTGTTTGGGGCACAAATATATATGATTGTTATGTCTTGCTGATTTATACTTCTCTTAAGGAGAATAAAATGCCCTTCATTATCCCATTCAACTAATTTTGGCTTGAGGTCCACTTTATCTGATATGAGGACAGAAACCCCTGCTTTTTTTTACTGAGTCCGTGTGTGTGGTCTGTTTTTCCTTATCCTTTTACCTTTAGTCTGTGGGTATCTTTTCCTATGAGATGCATCTCCTGGAGTCAGCATATTGTTGGGTCTTTCTTTTTAATCCAATCTGCCAGTCTATGTCTTTTGATTTATGAGTTAAGGCCATTGACATTCAGGGTTATTATTCAGATATGATTTGTATTCCCAATCATTATGGCTTATTTTTGGTTTTTAACTTGACTTGTTTTCTCCTTTATTTGGCAATTCCTTTAGGGTAGTTCCTTTCTATGCTGGTTTACATTGTTGATGTTCATTTCTTCCTCATGGAATATTTTGCTGAGGATGTTCTGTAGTGCTAGCTTTCTATTTGTAAATTCTTTTAGCTTTTGTTTATCATGGAAGGATTTTATTTCATGTTCAAATCTGAAGGTGAGTTTTGCTGTGTATAAGATTCTTGGTTGCATCCATTTTCTTTCAGGGCTTGAAATACATTATTCTAGACCCTTCTTGCTTTTAGGGTCTGTGTTGAGAAATCTGCTGATAACCCTATTGGTTTCCCCCTGAATGTAACCTGATGTTTTTCTTTTGCAGCCTTTAAAATTCTATCTTTATTTTGTATGTTAGGTACTTTCATTATAATGTGTCTTGGTGTTGACCTGTTATAGTTTTGTACATTTGGTGTCCTGTAAGCCTCTTGTATTTGATTTTCCATTTCAGTCTTCAGATGTGGGAAATTTTCTGACATTATTTCATTGAATAAATTATTCATTCCTTTGGTTTGTATCTCTGTTTTCCTCAATCCCAATAATTCTTAAATTTGGTATTTTCATGATATCCCGTACTTCTTGTAGGCTTTGTTCATGAATTCTTACCATCTTCTCTGTTTGGTCAACTTTGTTTTCAAGATTAAATATTTTGTCTTCAATGTCTGATGTTCTATCCTCTAGGTGATCTAGCCTGCTGGTTATGCTGTTTATTGAGTTTTTAATTTGATTTAGTGTTTCCTTCATTTCAAGAATTTCTGTTTGGTTTGTTTTCAAGATCTCTATCTCTTTATTGAAATGCTCTTCTGCTTTCTGCATCTGTTCTTTTAATTGTTGATTGGTGTGATCATTCATTTCCTCCATTTTCTCTCTCGTCTCATTGTTTGTTTCTCTGATCATTTTAATTATGTACATTCTGAACTCCCTTTCTGACATTTCTTCTATGATGTTATCACTGGATTCTGTTGGTGAGGTATCTACTTTGTTTGAGACACTTTCTTCCCCTGTCTTCTCATGTTGTTCATGTATCTTCCCTTCTATCTGTGAGAATCTGAGGTATAGCAGCTTCGCCCCTTAAAACAAGTGGCATCCCTTCAGGTTTCCAATATCTCACCTCCTAGTCTTCAGTAGCACTAGACCATGGGCTGGGGCCAGGCTGGAGTAAGACTTGGCCTCTGGGCTTGGCCGCCCAGTGTGAGAGCCTCAAGTGTGTGATCTGTGCTCACTTCCCCCACACTGAAGGCTCCCACTTCTGCACTGTGCCTGCCGTCCCCTCAGAAGACCCACGGGAGCACTCTGGACTGATGTCCCAAGTGGAGAACTCTCACCTGTCTGCACTGGGCTGAGCCTGATGTCTGTCTCTGGGTCCACCTCCCAGACCTGTAACTCTCCTGGGACTTGGCTGAGCTGAACACAAGCCTCTGAGCTGGGCCTCCCAGAGAGGATGACCCAAGTGTCCTCTTCTCAGTGCCCACTTCCTGCACCGAAGACTCTCACCTCTGCGCTGTGCTGGCTGCCCCCGTGGAGGACCCATGGGTGCGCTCTGGGCTGACATCCCGGGTGGGGGATCTCTCACCCATCTGCGCTAGGCTGAGCCTGATGTCTGTTTCTGGGTCCACCTCCCAGACCTGAAATTCTTTCTATTCCACATTTAAATATGTGATTGATCATTTTACAACTGTCTTTGTCCACAACTAGACTGAAAGCTCCATGAAAACATGACCTAGGTTGGCTTTGTTCAACAGTAAATCTAGGTACTAGTAGATGTCAATAGTCATAAAAATATTTTGTTAATGTAACATATTTAAAGTTAATGAAAAAGCAAAAGTTAATATAAATTATTTCTAATATTTCATAACTAATGTCCTGTTTTTAAGATTCTAATAAAACTAACAATAAAATTTATTAAGAATTTTACAAAATTATGGTAAAATTAAACACTGCATAATCTCAGAAGACTTTTTTTCAAAAAGAACTAATATTTTTAGTATCAGAACACTGACCTTAAATTATTTTTAGGAAATAAAATAAGAAAACCTTTTCATGTTTGTAGCAGTACTGCTGGTTACCCACCAGATATGCATTTTGTACCTCATCCCTGTTACACAGTACTGACTTTTTTTGAGGAGTTCATCCTTCCCACTTTTGACTCAAGGAAGGTTATAGTATCTTATCAGTGAATGGGTTGGGGATGGATACATAATCCAGTTTTGGTCAATGAGACACCATTAGGGGCTTCTGGGAAAGGCTTCATCATTCATAGGGAAGAGATGGTCTTTTTCTGTCTCTGGATATAGTTGTACCTAACTGTACAGTAGAAATCTGGTTACCAATATATGAAAAATACAAAATCCAGAGAACACAGGGGAATCCTGTCATTGTGTTTGAAGATGCCCTACCTCTGAATTTCTTGGTTTCTTTTACCTTAACTGTTTCAATCAGAATATTCTTTCATTTGAGTTAAAGTCATCCTGATAGAAAAAAATTCTGTTGGCCTATGTTCCTCAAATGTTGAAAATTGATTTAGACAATCCATTGAATATTATATAGCAAATAGATTACACTTACCATAAAAAAAACAAAGAAGGAAACTATTTAATTAAGAACCCAGGGAAGAATTGTAGAATAAATTTAGCAAACTGAAAACTGTGAAGATGAATGGATAATTATAAAATTAATTCCTTGAATTACTAAAAATGTTTCACCTTTTGCAATTAATTGTACTTTTTCAGTAGATGAGAACTACAAATGTCATGAATATTTTGAGAAAGGAAATCTGTTTCTATCAATTTTTTTCCCCAACTGAAAGATGGTCAAATAGGTTTGAATTTTTCAAAAACTAAAATTTATTAGGTATCAAAAATCTCTGCTGAGGCCAATGTTTTACAACTTAGACTTAGGATTATTTATCATTATTTTAACCTAAAGGTACAAGGATACTGGGTTGAATCTGTACCTATCTTTTTAGGTAGCTTAAAGGTATTTTTCTGAATAAATCCTAGAGATAAGTTTGCTTGCCTGTTCTTTAGCTTATTCTCATAAAGGTAGGTGATGATCAAATAACCAGATCTAGCTATTTGTTCTTACTAGTAATGAACATGACTATGACTTACAAAAGCAATTATTTCTTGTGAACCTATCTTCTGTGGTATTCTGGTGTTTTACATTATAATGTAAATGAAAAGTACATAAAAGGAGGTGTTCTAAGCAATCTATTAATACATAATTCTTGGATAGTTCATCCTTAATTGATCTCTTCTTAAGGATAATTAAACGGTCCAGATTACACTTCTAATCATATTGCTGTTTTTGTTAGATTTTAAAGATCTACTATATTGATGTTTAATTAACAAGAAATAAACTGTACCTATTTTAAATGTGCAGTTTCATGCAGGTAGAAAAATATTTGTACCTGTGTAACAACCACCACAATCAAGATATAGAATATTGCCATATATTTCAAAATTCATGTTCCTTTCCATTCAGAACTTAATAACAGGCTCCAGGCCACCAACAATCCCTTTCCATCATGAGGGAATAGTTTTTACTGCTAAGCAATTTCATAGTATTTGATGTTTTGTTCCTGGCTCCTTCATTTTCCACAAGTTATTCCTTTTTATTGCTGAAGAACATTCCTTGGCATGGATATATCATAACTTTTATTCACCAGTTGATATAGTTTTGGATTATTTCCAGTTTGGGCTATTAAGAATAAAAGTACTATGAACATTCATTTAGAAATCTTTGTGTTGACATGTTATTTCTCTTACTATATGTCTAGAAATGGGACTGCTACATTGTATTATAAGTGTATATTTAACTTAATTGGAAGCTATTAAGTTTTGCAAAGTGTCTATCATTTTCTTTTTTCTTTTTTTTTATTGACTTATTGACTCATTGAACACAAATGGAGTACAGCAATTGTTTCACTGGTTGTACACAAAGTAGAGTCACACCATCTGTGCATTCATACATGTACAAAGGGCAATGGTATTTGTCACACATTCTGTTATTATTTTTACCCCCCACCCTGCCTCCACCCCTCCCTTCCCTCTATGCTATCTATCCTTCCTCCATTCTTGCCACCCTTCCTCCCCGCATTATGCATCATCATTCATTTATCAGACAGACCATTCAGCCTTTGGATTTTGGGGATTGGCTGATCTCACGTAGCATAACAGTCTCCAACATCATCCATTTACCTACAAATTCCATAATTTTATTCTTCTTTATGGCTGAGTAATATTCCATTGTGTATA